>JADRCH010000099.1:6652843-6706696 GCA_019843965.1 Rhynchomys soricoides | reverse complement strand
TCTTTCTTTCTTTCTTTCTTTCTTTCTTTCTTTCTTTCTTTCTTTCTCTCTCTCTCCCTCCCTCCCTCCCTCCCTCTCTCTTTCTCTCTCTCTCTCTTTCTTTCTTTCTTTCTTTTCTTCTCTTTTTTTTTTCTGTGTGAAAGGAGATCTCACTGAAAAGATCAGGCTGGCTTAAAACACAATATATAGCCCAGATTACTCTTGACGCTCAACTTTGCCATCTTCACTCCGTGAATGCTGGTATTATAGGCATGATGCCCAACATTTAGAAAATAAGCTAATTTTTGTTCCCCCTTTCCATGCAAAAGGAAGCGTCTGTAGAATAAATCTCTCCCTAGAGAACCTTTTAGAACAACTGAACATGTTCAGGGACTCCTTTATTTTATTTTTTTATTTTTGAAGCACATGTATTGTTTTAATGGAGAGTTTATTACTCTGTAGATGTGGAAGTAGAACTGGGTTACATGAGGATTTCTCAGGAGAAATGAGCAATGAGAAAAATGGAAGCATACACAGCAGGATACAGCGGTTCCATAGGTTAGCTACCCTAAGAGCTGACCTGTGGAGATCCTATGAAGTATAACAACAGGGCTACCTATAATTTGGGTTTGGAAATTCCCTAAAAGCCTGTTTGTGAGTGGTTTTTGTCCCCAGCCCATAGTGCTAGCAGGAGGTGGTAGATCCTGTAAGAGGTGGCATCTAGTGGATGGTGGTAAGGTATTAGATGCCTGCCCTTGAAGAGGACTGTGGAGTTCCAGTCTCATATTCTCTCTCTCTCTCTCTCTCCTGGGTTGCTATGATGTGATCGTCATGTGCCTTGAATAAGTCCCAAACCAACAAGGGATTAGTTGATCATAAGCTGAAATCCTCAAAACTGTGAGTCACTATCCAGCTTCCTTCTTTATGATGTCATTATCAAAGGTGATCTGTGGCAGCACTAGAAAGTTGACTAACATGACTAAGTAAAAATGGAAATGGCCACGTGATGACAGCAGGCAAACCTCAGCTGAGCCTTTGAGCAGAGTTTTCACTGTGTCTTTCTGGAGACAAGGTCACTCATTTATTTATATATAACCTAAACGATTATATAGTTCTTTGAATTGTAATAGTCTCTTTTAAAAACAGCATCTGTGAAGGGTGAATTTGATCAAAACACATTATATGCATGCATTAAACTTTCAAATAACAAAATAAAACATTATTAAGATCAGCATCTAGTATGTGAATATAATGGGAAGTGTCAGACTGCTTAAGGCTTGCTGTGAAAGGCAGCAGAAGCTGCCCTCCTCTCTGCTGCCTATCCCTCGGAAACAATCACTTTGAACTGTTGTAGCTGTTTCCTCACAGTTATTACTGGTTTTAGGCTTATTAGTGCAAGGCTTTAATTATTCTCCTTATGTGTTATGGTCACTTACTTTACAATTCACTCCTTAACCTTCTTCCTCTGTCCTTTAAAAAATGTTTCTCAGATATGGAAATAATGTGACTACACTGTTATGACTTTCTAAATATCTCTCTTCGAATAAGTTCCTCCCAAGAGAACTTTCTAGAATGACTGAGTTGTGCAGTGACTTTCTTTTAGAGTCAGTAGAGTTCCATGGTCACACATTCTTCAATAGCTGTTGGTTTTCCTCAGTTTCCAACTGCCTTTCTTCTTCTGTGTGTTGTTTGTTCTTAACACATATTGGATAATTTCATATTTAAGAAGTCTTTTCTTAGCATATAGTAATAATACAGCAGTGCATTTCTGTATGATATGTTCATATATGAATAAGATGTATTTGGATGATCTTTTCCCCATTATCCTCTGTGTGCCTCTCATTCAAAGAATCTATTCATCTTTGCCCATACCATCTTGAATGAGTTTAATCTCAACTGAAAGACTCCAACTGTATCAATTTCCATGAAATTTTGCCTTTGATGTGAATTCTCCACAAAGTGTCATGCTCTTTGATGGGAGCACTGTATCCTTCCATCTGGCATGTACTAGATGGATGTTCATTAACTATTTGATGAATGAATGAATGACTGCATTTTTATGGGGTGTTGAACTAATGAGTTTAGGCTTTATATGCTTGAATGAGCTTACTTTCAGATGTAAAATATGGTAATATAATTGTTTGAATCCATCAATTTCCTTTCTCCTCGTCTTTACATTATACTCTTGAGTTCATTATGCAAATATTCATATGTTCCCAAGTATAACCTGAATTGGAACCCAAAAGTGGGTAGTACAGCCACTATCAATCACACACAAAGATGAGCTATGAATACTTAAGTCTGGATAAGAAACAGCTGATATTTATTCAAAACATTCATACAACCTTTACACCTGAGCAAGCCACTCCATGCATATAATTATTACTTTGTATTCCTTCCTCCTTGTTGTGAGTACTGACTGTAAATTATATGCATTATCTACTACTATGTTCTGTACTATCTGTCCCTCTGCCTGGAATTTACTTCCCTTGGTCCCTCACTACTCCCTTACCACAGCATGCAAGCCCAGCCCCTGCCTACTCTTTCTTCATGGCCCACCTCAGATGGCTTTGACCAGTACTTTTCTCTTTATTTTAAATGTTTACTGTGTTATGTGGCACTCATGCCAGCTAAAACTGGATTTTGATCTGATCGATTGTTTTGCTTAGTGGCTGCATACTCTCTAGATACTAAGTATCTTCACTGTAGGATCCTGTTTGGTTTTACTTCGGTCTCATCCACAGCATCTTGTAGGTGCTCAATTAAACCATTAAAACCCTCCATCATGGCTGCAGATAGAGCTCAGGGGTTGAAAGCTTGCCTGGCAGGCATGAATTCCTTGGTTTAACCTCCAGCATGGTAAATCACCACTACCACCACCACCACCACCACCACAACCACCACCACCACCATCACCACCACCGCCATGACCACTTCCACCATGATCACCACTACCAAAAATCAACAAAAAACCAAAGTAACCTAAAAACAAGATGAAATAAAATTACCCAACACGCGCGCGCGCACACACCTCCCCCCACAGATTTATTTACTTATTTAAAATACCATGAATAAAAAATAATTTGGTGAAAAAAAGGGTTTATTTCAGCTCATACTTCCAAGTCACAGTCCATCACTGAGGGATATTGGGGTGGGAACTCAAGTCCGAAAACCAGAATAGAAACTGTGGAGGTATATATTGCTTACTGACTTTGTGCTCTGGCTGGTTCAACTAGTTTTCTTATACAGTGTAGGCCTGGTGGTGTAGGGATGACATTTTCCAGTGTGGGCTGGATTCTCTTCTCACAGGTACGGTAGCAGGCCAGTCTGATCTAGGTAATTCTTCCATTGAGGGGCCTTCTTCCCAGGTGATTCTGAATTGTGTCAAGTTTATAATAAAAACTAACCAGGATATTTATTCACTATTTATTTATTTAAAATAAATGTTCTATAAGTTTAGATTTGTGGAAATTTTCTTTCTGACTGTGTTGGTGGAGAGTTAACTTTTGGATGAAGGACTGGGAGGAGTGAATGAGCAGAACTGGGAATTTGAGATTAGTGGGGTTTTGTTCTATTGGATGTGCAAAGAAAACATGGAAAGCTCTATTCATAGTGAATTTATTTAAATATGATGCACTGTAACACTTCATCTGTCATCATGAATATTCACGGCTTCCCACTTCAGTGAATTTTCTAAATAAACATCTTACTCTATTCAGCTCTAAAACACTTAAAATATATTTTATATTGAACAAAATATTTCCATTATGTACAGAGATTTTTCTGTTTTTTTTGAAAGGACACACTGACCTCAGTTCTTTCTCTGGTGACGCTGTCACTTTTAGGAACATTAGAAAGTAAAATGTACTTATGATTGATCACTACAAGCATGTATAATATATGGGGTAAAGAAACAGGTTAGCTATGCAGACCTTGAATTTTTTAAATGTAAGAAATAGAATATTGAGTCAATACTAAAATAATATTTTCAAGCTATAGGTCGAGTAAAACTGAATAACAGTACTACAATTTGTGTCTGCCTCCAACCCCATTCTGAAAACAGGGCGTTTTAATGGCTTCTCAAATATGTAGGTGATTCTTTCTAAATTACTTTCCTCAAAACATTATTTCAATTTTTTCATCATAATTATCTTCCATTTTGGTGGCTTCAACATGTATATTTGAAGTCTGAACAATATTTTGTTTCCGTTCACATGTTTGTGATTGTTTCTACGTGTGGCCCAGTATTCAGAAGCGTGCTTTCATTTAGTATTATGCTCATAAGGGCTAGCGTTGCCAGTGGTACAGCTGTAGTTTGATTATTTCTCTGATGTACAATAACCCACTCTGGGACCAGGATTGGAGTTGCTGAGTCATAGGTTATGTGCCTCCAAGACTAGATAAAGACCGAATGCTTTCTGTAGTAATTGTACGAATTTACACTCCCAGAAGCAAATTTAAGCATTTTAGTTCAACGTTCTAGCACTTTGTGTTGTCAAACCTCTAATTTTTACCAAGCTGGCAAGTGTGAAGCGGTATTTCATTATAGTTTTAATTTGCATTTCTCTGATTACTAATGAGGCTGAGCCTTTTCTGCACATATTTATAGGCTATTCAAGTGCTCTTTTCTGTGAAGTGCCTGTTCAAATATCCTGCCCATTTTTGATTGAGTTTTGTTTGCCTCTTTTGCATGCTGATCTCTAGTTCTTTATGGTATATTTCATTGAATTTTTGAGTTTTCTTATATTATAAGAGGTGCTACTCTTTTATTTATTGCTATGAAAGAAATATGGTAACAAATACAGAAATATACACAGTGGGTTATAAGATGCAGACTGATTGAAGGGATGCTAAGACAGAAAAGAAATTTGCATCTTATAATGATGAAATATTATATATTCTAGATTTTAATCCCTTGGCAATTAAGTGTATTTTAAAATATAGTCTCTCAATTTGTATTTTGTTTCATTATCTTTTTACATTTTCTGGATGCAAACTAGTTTTTAATTTAATGCAGTCCAATTTTAACATGTTTTCTTCCACATGGTTTTTTTTTTTTTCAGTTTTGTATTTTAACAACTCTTCTTTGACTTGAAACAGTAAAGAAATCTCCATAGTTAAAAAAATCTTTCTTTTATACATTTTATAGGCTGGCCTCCCTTGTTAACAATTTTTAATTAACTTGGAATTGATCTTGGATTATGTTATGCAGGAATCTGCAATGTAATATTAATTATTCTAGTACTGTGAAGCCCACTCTTTTTCATCTGATCTGCAATTCCATCTTAATCTCTGGCCAAGTATCTGCATCTATGGGCAGGTCTGTTTGAGGCCCTTACATTGACTCTATTGCTATTTTTCTGTATTTCAATGCCACCGTGAAGCTCTGTGTGGATTTACAGTGATGCTTCTTGAGCTTGCATTGTGAAATAATTCTCTTGTTGATAGAACTGAGGTCTTGGGAAGCTCTGGAAACCTTAGGAGGTGGGGCCTAGATGAAGGAAGTAGATTACTGGCACATTTCCTTGGAGATCGGGCCACCTTGTTCCTGGTCCATTACTGACTATTCTGTTTCACACCCACCATGAAGGGCACCACACATTCCCATCTCCGTGATATTCTGTCCAAGTGTACAGGACCACAGGGTCATGGAGTAAGCATTCTAAGACTGGGAACCAAAACAAAATTTCTCCTTTTTAAAGTTCTGTTGTCGGTATCCTATTGCAGCAATACAAATGAGCAAATAGAGAGCCCAAGAGACTTAAACCTCTTTGTGTCTTTACTTCAGCATCACTAACGTGCATGGACATTAGTGTTTTCTGTTTGTATTGCTATGGTCTCTGTATAACTATGGATAAATAATAAAACCCTTATGCCTTGTGTATCCTAGATCTACGTTGCATATAAATTAATTACTAATCATAAAATTATTTTTCTTTCTTGTGGTACTAAGGACTTAGCTCAGGACCTTGAACATACATGCTACATCAAGTCACCTACTCGGTTCCTGTGGAATATCTTGCATTTTCTCTCTCTCTCTCTGCATGAGCACCTGGAAGCCAGAGGACAACCTCAGATGTCATTCCTCAGGCATCATCTATCTTTTAAAAACATGCCTCTTACTGGCCAGCAACCTTCAAGTAGGCTAGGCTGGCCTGAAAGGTCCAGGGATCTTACTGTCTCCGTTGTCCCAGGGCAGGGATTCCAAGAATGCACCACCATACCTGACTTTTGTATGTAGGTTCTGGGTATAGAACTCAGGTCTTCAAGCACTTTCCTGACTGAGCAGTCTCCCTAGCCCTTGGCTATTCTGTTAATATTTGCTTTTCTATAGCTATCTTAGAATAAGATTTGTCAAATTCCATAAATGGACATAGACATTTTCATGGAATTATATCTGCGCATGAACTTTGAAAGCTCTGGTACCATTTGCAAAATTAAGTTCTCTAATCCATGAACTTAGTAAATCTCTCCATGTTTAGATCATCCTCAGTGTTTCAAAATGGGTTTACAGGTTTTTCATGATTATTTTGTGTTTCTCTTATTGGACTTATTTATAGTAGTCTCTGTCTTTGGTTTATTAATTAGTTTGGATTGTTAATTAAATCTTTAAAAACATTCTGCTTTCCAAGTGCCATCAATCATGTATAGAAATTAAATTTATTTTTAAAATGTTGATTTCTGCATTTAACAACATTATTTGACTTTATTGTTAATTCAAATTAGCTAGTTTCCTTTAGGCAAACATGTAATATTAATATTGTCAATTTCAATAGTCTTTTTCAGTTAAGTTATCTATTTCTGTATCTTTGTTGTTGTTTTTGAGATGGGGTCTCACTATGTAGCTATGGATGTCCTAGAACTCACTGTGTAGACCAGGCTGGCCTAGAACTCCCAGAGCTCTGCCTGCCTGTGTGTCCTTAGTGCGGGCCTATCATCCTGGCCTATCCCTGTATCATTTACTTTTGCTTTCCCTCCTTTTCTTCCTCCTTTCTTTGTTTTTTCATCTGTTTAGGTTCTGCAATGCAATGTTGAACAAATGGTAAGCCTCTGCTTCTTAGAAATCTGTTTTATTGAGATACAATTCACATGTAACACAATCCATTTAAATATAATTCAATGTTTATAGTAAATCACAAAATGACTCTACCACCACTACAAGTTAATATTAGAAACTTTTTATCATCAAAAGAAACTCTATATCTATGAAAGCCATTCACAGTTCACATTCCTAACACTGAGTCCCTTCCCAGGATCTCCAGAGCCATGAATATAATTTCTGTTTCTGCAGATCTGTTCTTTTTACACTACATAAAAATAGAATATGAGATATTTTCTGATTGGCTTCTGATGCTTGGCCCAATAATTTCAAAATTCAGCCGTTATAGTGCTTATTATTATTTTATGTTTTATGGGCAAATGTTACTTTCTATGGAGATGCCATTTTTCATTTAACCATTCATCTATCAGCTGATTGAACATTTTGCCTACTACTATCTATGTTTTGGCTGTTATGAATAATGTTATGAATATCAATGTACAAGTTTTTATGTGGATAAATGCTTTCTGTTCTCTTAAATCCTCTTACATACCTAATAGTGGCACTCTGGGTCTTACCATAATCTTTTGAGGCCACTGTTTTCCAAGGTAACTGCACTGTTTTATCTCTCCACAAGAATTCCATTTCACATCACTGCCAAACATTTGTTGTTGCTGTTGTTATTGTTATTTCTTAGTTTTGATCAGCACTGTCCTGAAGGATGTGCTGGGTTACCTCATCAGAAGATAGGTATTGCTAATGATACAGAGCATTTTATTATTTTTCCCCCATTTTTGAGAAATATTGATCAGATTTCCTTATTTTGAGTTGTGTTCTTCATGCAGTCAAGACACCGTCTCTTAAGAGACTTGTCAGATTTATCCCCCAGGTGTGGTCTTTTCACTTTCTTGATCCCCTCTCCTTTCTCCATATATTTTTTTAGATTTATTTATTTATTTTATGTATGTGAGTACACTGTAGTTGTCTTCAGGCCCACCAGAAGAGGGCATCGGATCCCTTATAGATGGTTGTGAGCCACCATGTGGTTGCTGGGAATTGAAGTCAAGACCCTTGGAACAGCAGTCAGTGCTCTTAACTGCTGAGCCATCTCTCCAGCCCTCTCCACTTTTTAAAATTAAAATTTCAAACAACATATTTATGTTCCCCCAGCTCCTCCCACATTCTCCTCACCTCCCTACCCACTCAACTCTATGTTCTTTCTTTCTCTATTTCATAAAACAAAACTCCATAAAATACAAGCAATTAAAATAAACAAGCAAAAGACCCTAGGCAAAAGAATTCCCAGACAAAACAAAATAAAACAACAAAATTCATGCACAAAAATAGAGCCATGGAGTTTGTTTTGTGCTGCCCACTATTCCTGGGCATGGGACCTGCCCTGGAGTGCAGCTGATAGACCCAGTGATACTCCACTGGAGAAAACTGATTTTCCCTTTGCCAGAGAGTATCAATTGCAAATAGCTTCTTGGTTAGAGGTGAGATCCCATGTACACTTCCTCCTTTCAGTGCTGGGACTGCATCTAGCATGAACCTGTGCAGGACTTGTAAATGCTGCTACAATGTTATCCATTACGTCTGGCTCTCACAATCATTCTGCCTATTCTTTCACATAGACTCTGGAGCCTTGATGGGAGAAGTTTGGCAAAGGCATTCCATTTAAGACTGAGTACTCCAATGTTTCTTACTCTATGTACATTTCCAGTTGTGGGTTTCTTTATTTGTTCCCATCTACTGCAAGAAGAAGCTTCTCAGATATGGTTAAGCAAGGCACTGATCTATGGGTATACCATTCTGCCACTAGGAATCATTTTATTTTTCTGCTCTTTCAGTAAAGTAAGAATTAGTTTTTCCCTTAGGCCTATGGCAGATCTAGTCTCAGATTCTTGGCTGCTTTGGCAGTGTCAGGTATGCATTTTATCTTGTGGAGTGGGCCTTAAATCTAACAAAAAAGTGGTTAGTTCCTCTCATAACATTTGTTCCACAACTGTTCTAGTATTTCTTGCAGGCAGCTCACAGGGTTTGTAGCTGGGTGATATTGATGAGTACCTTTCTCCTCTGGTAGCGTGAACAGTACCTTCCAGCACCATAAATGCTACTCAGTAAGAATAACTCTAGTGAGGCTTCAGCTTGAGTTCTCCATGCTTGATGACATAGAATGTTTAGCAATAAAATCCCACCATTAGGCTATGGAGAGCAACCAATGGCCTTAGCAATAGCTTGTGATCTTTGGGGTGGGGGTGTTCCTGGAACCCCTTTGGCCAATGATTCAGTAACATGTAACCCATTCCTGACATTGGAGGTTTTACTTGGTACTTAAGATGTTTAGTTGTAACTATTATTTTGTGACTCCACTTAGAGTCCTTTCATCTGTATCTATATTAAGGAAGCTTCTACAGTCGTAGGCTTCATATGGTTTTTCAAATGCCCTTTATGTTAATTGCCTCTCCCATATTCCAGTCTTTACCTCACTCTCCTACCACCCCACCCCCCAGATTTAATCCCATTTTAGTTTCTCCTTTATCTCTACATAATACTATATTCTATTTTGCATTCCTTGGGAGTTCTGCCCCCGTCCTCAATAGTAGTTTCTTACTAGGCACTAACCTCTCCAGTTATTTGGAATGTATCTCATATCAAAAGCTCAAAAATCTAATTCCAATATGAGAGAGAACATGCATTTATCTTTTTGAGTTTAGGTTATCTCATTCAGAATGTTTTTTCTCCAGATTCATCCATTTACCTAAAATTTTCATTTTTCTTAACAGTTGTCTAATACTGCACTGTGTAAATGTACTAGATTTTCATGACTCATTCTTCAGTTGATGGACATATAGGCTGTTTCCAGTTTCTAGCTATTATGAATAGAGGTGTCGTGAACATGGATGAGCACATATCTCTGTAGTAGGATGCAGATCTGTATAGCTGGATCTTGAGGTAGATCTAGTTCCAGCTTCCTGAGGATTTCCATAGTGGCTGTACCAATATGCACTGCTACCTGCAATGAATAAGTGTTCCCTTTTCCCAGCATCCTCACTATAATGTGCTGTCATTTGTTTTATCAATCTTGGCTAGTCTGGTTTGGATAAAGTAGTTTTAATTTGCATTTCCCTGATGGGTAAGAATGTTGAACATTTCCTTAAGTGTTTCTCAGTTATTTGTATTTCCTCTTTTGAGAATTTTGTTTAATTCTATACCCCATATTTAATTGGGTTATTTATTTTCTTGATGTTCAATTTTTTTATATATTCTAGATACTAACACTTTACAAGATGTATAATTTATAAATATCATTTCTGTAGCCTGTTGCTTTGCTGAAATGATGGTGTCCTTTACTGTACAGGAGCTCTTCAGCTTTGCGAGATCTCTTTCATTAATTATTATTCCTAGTGCCTGTACTATTGGTCTCCTGTTCAGAAAGTCTTTTCCTGGGCCAATGAGTTCAAGGCTATTTCCCAATGTCTCTTCTATCAGGTTCGGTGTACCTGGACTTATGTTGGGGTCCTTGATCCATTTGGAGTTGAGTTTGGTGCAAGGTGATAAGTATGGATCTATTTTCATTTTTTCTATGCTGCCACTGAGTTTGTGTTGACAAACCAATAATTTGAATTGAATTAAGGAATATTTTCTTTTTTTGCTCTATTTTGGAGTAGACTTTTCAAAGATTATTAAAAATGCTGTCTGTTTTCTAGAGTGTATTTCTGGTTTCTTTGTTGAAAAAAAAAAAGAGGTGTCTATAGGTGTGTCTGAGTCTTTAATTAGATTCCATTGACCCCATGTGTCTGTTTTCTTTTATGCCAACACCATGCTATTTTTATTAAGATAGCTCTGTAATACAACTTGAATTCTGGGAGGGCTATACCTAAAGAAGTTCTTTTATTGCTCAGGATTGTTCTAGGTATCTTGGGTCTTCCTCCAGTTTTGAGGGGTAGTGCTTTTGATCATGTTCTTATACCTGTTAGCCAGGTGCTCTATGAGAGCTACACCACATTCTGACGGTATTCTCCTAAGCAGAAAAGTATTTCATTTAGGTAACATTGGCTTTATCTACTTTATTTTTAGATATGTGTGCCTTTAGTGCAACATCTAAGAGAGCTTTGCATAAATCGAAACAAGGAAGATTTATGGATTCTCTGTGAATTGTTATTTATCAGCTAAGAAATTTTCATTTTCTTTTGAAAAATATTTGAAATTCTATACAATACCTCTTTTGCATTTATCAAAATGACCATACTTTATTTTATCTTCTAATGTAGTGAAATATATTAGCTTAATTCCCTAATGTTAAGCTGACTTTTAATCCTGTTAATCCTGTTACAAATTCAAGTTGTTCGTGACATTTTTAATAGATTGTTAGATTTGGTTTGATGATTTTTACTTAGTGATATTGCATCTGTGTTCATGGATGAGGTTGCATACATAATTCTCTTTTCTATAATTATCATTGCCAGCTTTAGAATTGGGGTTGTGCTGCCAAACCAATAAAGTGAACTGAATTAAGGAATATGTTCTTTTTTTGTTCTATTCTGGAGTAGGCTTTGCAAAGACTAAAATTATTATTCCTTGAATGTTTGGTATAATTTATTGAATAAAGTCTTTGTGGGTTTAGCATGGGAACATTTAAAACTATTGCTTCCAAGGTTTTTAAAAATTATGATTCTTTTAGAATTTTGCTTAATATATTTTGATCATATTCATCTCAAGTCTTCCAAGATCCACTCTCTTTCCTATCTATCCAACTTAATGTCTCCTCCTCTTAAAAACCAAAACCAAAAGTAAAACACAATGTGAATAGTGATTTGTGTTTCTCAGATATTCTTGGATATGTGGTCTTTCACTGGAGTGTGGTTGACTTATCAGGAACAATACTCTTAGAAAAAAGTGACTCTTTGTCTACCAACAATAATAGTTGCCAGTAGCTATACATTTAGGGGTGGGGCATCTCTCCTGCTTGGACTTTTACCAGTCTTGTGCATGCTGTCCCAATTACTGAGGGTTCATATGTGCAGCTCCTCTGTTGTATCCAGAAGACACTGCTTCACTGCAGGCATCCACTGACTCTGGCTCTTCTTACTCCCTCTTCCATAATGATCCCCGAGTCTTGCAAGGAGGGGATGTGGTGTATATGTTCCATTTAGGTGTGAATATTTTGCAGTCTCTATTTTCTGTGTTGTTAGTTTTATGTTAACTTAATGTATGATACATTCATTTAGCAACTTTCAATTGAGAAAATGCCTCCATAAGATTGCTCTGTGGGCAAATCTGTTGAGTACTTTCTTGATTAATGGTTGATGTGGAAGGGCCAGTCCATTGTGGGTGGTGCCAAGCCTGAGAAGGTGGTACTGGATTGTGTAAGAAAGCAGGCTGTGCAAGATTCCCACCTTGAGTCTTACTCCAATTTCCCTCACTGATGAAGAATGTCCTGAGAGTTTTAAGCTGAAATAAAGGCTTTTCTCCTCAAGTTGCTTTTGGTCATGGTGTTCTGTCACAGTGATAGGAATGTGACTAAAGCATGTGCCTTGGATTGCTTTGTTCATTGACCACCACTTGTGGCAAATAGAAGCTTCTCTGATAAAGGTTAAGAGATGTATTAATCTACAGATATATCAATTAGTTATTAGAAAATTGCTATTCCATTTAGCCCAATAACAGTAGTAGCTTTCTCCACTAGACATTCTTGGCTCTGTAACAGTGCTGTGTGTGGGTTTCAGCTTGTGGAGCAGGATTTAAATCCTGCTCAGAAAATGGTTGCTCACTCTCACAATATTCTGTTGGCCATGTCTTGCCCAGCTAGTCATTATCATAGCTCACAAGGTTTACAGCTGGGTAATAGTGATGATTACTTTTTCTCTCTGGTATCATTCACAATACTTTCCATTAGTATGAAAGCTAGCCAGTGAGGGATGATGCTTCCAGGTCAGTACCAGCTTGATTTCTCCCTTTCTTCATGAGTCAAGTAGCTGATGTCTACAGGAATAGAATCTTAGAGTTAAGTTCGGGAAGGTAACTGTCTTGGTGGGGGCTCTCATTGCTTCAACCAAACACCATGACCAAACCAAAGAAACTTGGGAAGTAAGGGGCTTATTTCACTCACAGTTCCATATAACAGTTCATCATCAAAAACAGTGAGGGCAGGTATTCACACACGGCAGGAACCTGGAGGAAGAAGCTGATGCAGAGGCCATGGAGGGGTGCTGCTTATTGGCTTGCTTCTCATGGTGGCCTGCTTTTTTTTTTTTATAGATCCCAGGACCACTAGCCCAGGGGTGGCACCACCCACAATGGTCTGGGCCCTCCCTCATCAATCACTAATTAGAAAATTCTTTACAGTCATATTTTATGGAGGCATTTTTTTCAATTGAGCTTCCCTCTTTTCAGAAAACCCTGGCTTGTGTCAAATTGACATAAAACTATCAAGCACAGTAACCAAGATCATGGTCAATAACATGTACATGTAATGTTTGGGGTAGGGGGTGTCTTTGGGATCTTACCAGCAACTCCTAAAGAAGTCATCCATTTCTGCAAATAGGCTTTTAATTTGTTACCTCTGGTGTCTAGTAGGGACATTATTGCCTAATTATTGAGAAACCTCACTTTAAAACTCTATCTATCTATCTATCTATCTATCTATCTATCTATCTATCTAATCTTCTATCTATCTAATTTTCTATCTATCTATCTATCTATCTATCTATCTATCTATCTGTAAGTTTTTACAGTAGTAGGATTCCATATAAATTCTTGGAAAGATCTTCAGTGTTACTTATCCCTCTCCACATGTTCTTCTCTACCTTGTTAACGCCTCCTCCACTCTAACTTAACCCTTTCTATTCCATTATTTCCTTTAACCCTTTATAACAGTGCATGCTATATTCCCTCATTTGAAAGCTACTCCCCATGGTTCCTTATTAATTTATGACCTCTACATCTATTCCAAACGAAATATACATACCTGGAAATTCAAAGGTAACATGCAAAAGTGAGAGAGAATTAAAAAAATCATTTTTCTGAATCTGAGTTAACTGAGAATAATGGCTTCAAGCTCCACCCACTTACCTCTGAAATTCATAATTTTATTTTGTAATGGCTGAATAATATTCTATTGTGTAAACATACCACATTCTCATTAATTGGTGGACATATAGGCTGTGTCTACTTCTAGGCTATTGAGAATACAGCAGCAATGAACATGGAAATGACAGGTATCTCTATTGTAGAATATAGAGTCCTTTCGGCCCAGGAGTGGTTTAGCTGGCTCATGTGATGGATCAATTTTCATCCTTTTAAGGAACCTCTGCATTGAGTTCCATGGTGGCTGCACAACTTTCTATTCCCAACAGCAGTGACTAGGTGTTCCTCCTACCCCACACATCCTGGTCAACATTTGTCATCATTCAGGTTTCAGATCTTAACCATTCTAACTGGGATAAGATGAAATCTCAAAGCAGGTTCTTTTGTTTTTCTAAACTTAAAAGGGATTTATCCTTGATTTCCAAGATTTTTTTTTGCTTGTAAATGCAAGACTGTAAATGTATTAATAGAGTATTTCAGTTAAAGTTTCCATTGTGTTTTACCTTGAGACCACACAAGTTGAAATCTGATGAGAGATTTAAACTGGGCTATGTGAACCTCCTTACTGCAGACTTCTGTTTTCATTGGTGGATAACTTCCCTGCTGGACACTACCAGTAGAGAATCTCTCTGTCATGACTTCTAGGGGCTTCATCAATTAGAGTGTATATAGTTTTTCTTTTTTCTCTTTGAACTGGGATCCTGATTTGAAAAAGAAATATTTTGATGAAAATACTGCTGAGGATTTTGAAAAACATGAACGTGTGGAATATATTTCCCCCAATAAAACCCTTTGTGAGATTAAAAGATTGCATTGAGTGTTTTACAACAGAAGGAAGTCAAGGGGCTCAAGATTGGTAGGATTGTCTGAAATGTAAAGAACATCAGCAAACCACAGGGAAATTAGATTTACGGCTCCTGTCTTTAGGTCTTGTGGTACATCTCAAGCTTTTCTTAAAGTCGATACCTGAGAGACAAGTTAGATACTTTAATTGATTTTTCCTATCAATGACTTGATGTGTCAGAATTCCTAATTAATTCTAATGCAGGCTCTTGCTTCTGTAATTTGGTTGCTGTTTCCAACATCAATGGAAGGATGGGAAGAGGATATCATACTACCTTTGTAAAAGAAAAAGTTGGGAAAGGGTACCATTTTGATGACAGTGATGTCTCCTACACATTTGTAGACCAAATTGTGCCTAAAGCAGCAAACCCACTCTTCTACCAGAGACTGAACAGTTACAGTGAAACTGGCTTTTCCCCTCTTAACCAGTAGTTAACGACCCTGATAGTTAAAAATGTTGGACAGTTGCTTAAAGTGCTTTTAGCTGTTCACATTTCATCTTTAGGGAAATTTCTGTTTAGTTTCATGCCCATTTTTTAAAAACTGGATTGCTCATTTTCTTGTTAACAGTTTTGAGTTTTTTGTATAGTCTATATAGTCTATAGATAGTAACCTTCTGTCCTTTGTATAGCTGGGGAAGAATTTTTTATTTTCTGATATTCCTCGCACTAGAGTGATGATATTCTTTCCTGTACAGAAAACTTATAATTTCATGAGATTCCATTTGCTAACTGTTGAACTCTTTAAAAACTATTTTATTATTTATTTTATGTGTATAGATATCTTGCCTGCATGTACATCTGTACCACATGTGTGCCTGGTGCTTGCGGAGTCCAGAAGAAGACATTGCATTCCTGGGGACTGGAGTTATAGACAGCTGTAAGCAGCCATGTGGATCCTGGGAATCAAATTCAGGTCTTCTGGGAGAATAGTTAAGAATAGTCTTAACTTCCCAGCCCCAACTGTTGATTTTAATGACTGCCTGCAGCCACCTGGTTTTTGAAAAGGAGACCAACAATACACATGGAAGAATAGAGCATATTCAACAAATGCTACTGCTCAAATTAGATAGCTGTATAGAAGAATGAAATTCTACCTGTATCTCTCACCCTGAATAAAACCCAAGTTCATTTGAGAAGACCTGATTCAAGGAGCTGGTAGAAAAGACAATGAGTATGCTTGAAGATATTTCCACAGGTTTTTTTCAAGTTTTAAGGTTATTTGCTTCCTATTTGTAAACATTTTTTTCTAGAAATTTCTTCACCTCAACTTTGTGTTAGATTTATTTATGTAGTCTTATTCTAGACTTTTCTAAATGTGATTATCTTTTTAATTCCCAAGAACACCTATTTGTGCCTTTATCTTGATATATTAGTAGTAATATTGTCTTTTATACAGTTTTGGCTTTGCCTGTAATCTCTATTGTATCAACCCTCTTAGTGATGAATCCCAAATTTCCCCAAATCTCTATTTTCTAGAACAAGGCTAGAATAGACATCCATGTCTCCTATGTACTGTGTGGGTGTACTTAATCAGGAACAGGTTTTCTGGGCTATTAGGCTTATGTTTCTAGTGTGAGTGAGTAGGGATGGTCTCCAGTGTTGGTCCTGGCAGGGGACAGTTTTTCTTATGTCCATGTTCATACCTGCACTTGGATTCTTTTACCTTCCATGTCTAGGAGTTCCGTAGCTGCAACATGGTAAGTGTTCTTATTTGTACTCACATTTTCTGATTATTGGTGTGTTTTCTTATGTGCTTATTGCCTGCTGGGGGTATTCATTTGTATACTGCCTACTCACACATCCTGATTTAAAACAAATCAAAGCAAACAACCCCCCACCCCCAATATGATTTCTGTCTTTTGCCCATTGGCTTGAAGGCATTTCTTGGTTATCTTGGTCTTTTGTAAGGTTTAGATTGTGAATATGTTCTCTGATTTTCTGGGTGTTTATGAATCTTTTTCACAATGAGTTTCACTGAGTGGAAATCCTTACATTTAATGCACTTAGTTTTCACTGTTTTGGTTAATGACTTATCTGAAGTTTTAAAAAGCCCTTTCCAAACCATGTTATAAAGAAAAGCTATGCTTGTTCTAGAAACTTTGTCCTCTCACCTTTTATATTTATGTTCCTTGTTCCCTTGGAGTCCTTCTTTGTGTGTAGAGCAAGGAAGGAATCTGGTTTATGTTCCTTTTTGATGCAAGGCAGTTTTGGTAACAGCATTCACTAAGCCTTCTGTTCTCATGGATTTCCAATTCCATTTTTACTGCACAATAGATTCATCTATATCTATGAATTTATCTCTGAGTTTCTCAAACAAAACTCACATTATTTTTTGAAGAATGTTCTAAGTTCTGTAGGTTAAATGTTACACGTTTTCCTCATGGTCAAGTTAACTGTGTATAAACATTTATTTCTTCACATAGATTTAAGGTTAACTTTCTCAGCTGTCTCAAAAAAAATCAGAATGGGATTTTGATTGGGATTGCATTTAATTTATAAGTTAATTTTAGGAAAATAGACTATTGAAATGAAACACTGTTACTCACCAGACTGCCTATGTCTGATGGAATTGTCATTTTCAGAATATACAAAGCATTCTTAGAAGTCAGCAGTACAAAGAAAAGCAATGCAGTAAAAATGGACAAAGCAGGGCCAGAGAGCTGGCTCAGTGAGGAAGCACATTTGCTGCCAAGCTTGAGGACTAGAGTTTGATCCCTGAGTTCCATCCTGGAACCCACATGTTGGAAGGAGAGAACTGACTCCTGAAAGTCGTCCTCTGACTTGGACATGTATCCATACCTGTGCACATATGTGTATGCGCATGCACACTCATGCACACACACAAAAGTAATGTGATTTAAAATGGACAAAACATTTGAACAGAGATTTCAAAAATGGATGATGTTCGAATGGCTAATGTGCATGTGAAAATATTCTCTATATTCTTAGTCATAGGGGAAAAGTGGATATAAACATCTATTGGAGTGATGGCAGTGTGAGGAGCTGACTATATCAGTTGTTGGAGCATCAGGAATGCAGCTTGGTAGAAATATAAATATGTAATTACTTTGAGAAATGCTTGGTACTTACATATTTATAAATTCACACCACCCCCACAACTCAAGAAATCCCATTTCTGTGTATTTACTCGACAGAAATAGAAATGTGTATCGCCCAAAATTTTGTATAACAATGCTCACAATGGTCTTATTAGTAACAATTTCCAAGCTAGAAAAAAACCCCAATGTCTGCCTACAGGAGAATAAACAAGTTATTTTTATAGGTACATATCATAATGCTATTTGGCAACACAAAGGCCGGTCTATCAATATGAAACAAAGGTGAATCTTGAGAATATTATATCGAGCACCTGGGATCAGGAAGAGTAGCTCATATGACTCCATTTATATGAAGTTCAGGAACAGGCATGCAAAATCTAAGATTATAAAAGTCAGAACAGTGGTCGTCTCCAGGGAAGGCATTTTGCCAGGAAGAGACACGAGGGAATTTTCTGAAGTGAAAAAGAAGAAATACATTTTTTAGGTGGTCATTATGGCTACATATATTTGTCAAAATCTGTTCTAGTGACTATTTAAAATTGTGTGCATGATATGTGTGTGTATATATATATATATATATATATATATATATATATATATATAGTGTAACCTCTCATGTTTCACCCATAATATTTTCAGAAAACAAGTTAAAGAAGGTGATTAGGCTTGCAGTGTAGCTCAGTGGCTCTTAGTACCACAAAGAAGGCAACCAGAGACAAGGCAAGCCAGAAGCATTGTATGAGACCAGCGAGTTAGACACGCTTCTTTTGTTAATGCCATGTAGAAAGCAATTTATGTTTTTATGTACTTTAAAAGATTTATTATTATTTCTTAGCATGCGTCTCTGTGCCCGTACGGGGAGGTGTTTGTGCAGGTGCTTGGAGTGGGAGCAAAGGCACCAGATCTCCCAGAGCTGGGGTTACAGCTTTGTTGTGAGCCACCAGACAAGTATCCCGGGAAGTGTATTGGGTCTTCTGCAAGCAGAAAGCACTTATAACTGTTGACACGTTTCTCCAGCTGCCGTTTTTTATGTGTTTTATATGTTACATGGTACATATACGCTCAGAGTTGACCTGTGTTTACTATTTCCTCTCCATATTTTCTTCATCAGATACTTTGAGGTACTTTTTTTTTTCCAGGTTGAAATACACATCCTTCAGATTTTGTTTTAGAATTTGTTGAGGAGCACCATCCAATTCTAGATCATTCTCTTTCAGTATCCAGTGATGTGCTCCAACCTTCTGGTTGCTGTGAGCTCTCAGCTGACTAATTGTCCCTCCTAATTGTGGGTAGTATGTGTACTTTTGCATGTCTTATTTTTGTGTTGTTCTTCAGTTTCAGTATTCTGTGTCTAGGGCTATATTTTTCCTTACAAAGAATTCTGCTGGTTGAGAGGTTGGAGAGGTGGCTTAGCAGGTAAGAACATTTATTATCCTTGCAGCAGACCTAACTTCTGTTCTCATCATCCACATCTGGTGGCTCATAACTTCTTCTACCTTCAGTTCTAGAGGATCTGATGTCTCCTTCTGGACTCTGAGGGTACGTGCATTTATAGATGCACGCACATACACACACACACACACACACAGACACACACACACACACACACACACACACACACTGCCCCTTCACACAAATAAAAAAAAAAATCTTTAGAAATTCTACTGGATTCTTTCAATGTCCTGGGTCTGAGCTCTCATCCTTCAGCTTGGGAAATCCTTTACTGTTTCTTCTTGATAATTAGGTCTCCTCCGTCTTCTCTCTTCCTCTTCTGCAGCCTTAATTTAATATATGAAAGTCCACTTCAATCTGCATTCTGTGTCTCTTAAGCAATTTTCAATTTTTGTCCTTCTAGGTCTGAAGTTTTGCAAATTCTTTATCACTACTGGTATTATTTGTCAGATCTAATCTATTATTGAAGCTATCTTTTGGACTTTAATTTCAAATATATTTTTCCTGACAAATAGGTTTGATAAGTTATTTTCATCTCTCCAACATGTCCTTTCTTTCTTTCACTCAAAAATCATAAATGTATAATTATATATATGGCTTAAAATTATTAATTTTTTCATAAAGTATATATTTCACGATGACTCATTTGTCCCCATTGCCCCATCTTCCTTTCATTAATCTTCTTTGTACCCAGAGAGTTTCATGTCTACTTTTATGCCACATAAACATACATGATTTTATGAATCTACATAAAATCTAGAGTTATAAATGAGAGAAAACATTTGTCTTTTCTGAGACAACCTTAATTATCTTACTATTATTAATTTCATGTGCCTCTGTTTTCTTGTAAATGGTTTCATTCTTTTTTATGACTGATAAAAGTCTATTACCTATTGATACATTTGTTTTATCCATTCTTCTGTTGGATACCTAGTTTGGTTGCATAACCAAACTATTGTGAATAGTCCTGCAATAAGCACTGATGAGCAGGTATCTCTGTGCCAAGTTAATCTCAAGTTCTTTGGGTTAAATACTCAAGCATGCTACAGTTGGTTCTATGGGACTTCCATTTTAGTCTTTGAAGAAACTCCATGCTGACTTCCGTACATGCTGGATTAATTTGTGTTCTCCCCTGCAGTGTACAAGTATTCTCTTGTACACATCCTCATTAGCATTTGTTTCTGTCATGGCTGCCTTTCCTACTGAGGTAAGATGCTTTCTTAGTGGTGTTTGATACACATGTCTTTGTAGGGTGTTTTTCTTTGGAGGTCCGAATCTGTGTTTCAAATGTTCTGGGATGGATCTGTTGATAACAGTTTCTTCAGCCCTACAGGTTGCCACAGTTACCTTAGTTTATTGTCATAAAATCCTATTTCCTAGGACATTGTTATCAGGCGGAGTTCTTACAGCTTGAATTGTGTTCCTTTGGGAATTCTGTGCTGGAGACCACTGTAGAGTCAGGTTTTGGCCTAAGGCACAGTAACTGTGGGCTGAAAAGCAACACCAGGGTAATTTATGGGCTGCAAACTCTGAAGGGGTGTTTCTTCTTTAGTCAAGGTGTGAAACAGTCCAGGTTTTCAGCTACCCCTCAGGGGAGGTATTTCCATCCAGTGTGGGAGTATGGCTTCCCAAGGATCTCAGCTCTGACTCTGTGCAGAGGCCATGGTTCTTATTTCCTGTATTCTTCAGCCCATCAAGCTGTGAAAATTGAAGCTTAAATTTATTAGATGAAGCAAATGCCTTGATGTTGCCTGTATGCTCCATTGAACTTTTCAGGATCAATCTTCATTTAGTTTTTGACCTCTGATAATTCATTACTTTCTTGCTGGTTCGTTCTCACACTTACCCAGATTAACACACAAAATCTATGCAGCTAGCATGTTTGTTTTCACCAGAAAGGATTGGGATAGCTGGTCTATACTGAGAAATGAGAGATTTATGGATTTATGTTTCATCTCATTCTTATATAATGCTCATCACATGTGTAACAGTTATTTTTCACAAATTAAGACTGTATCTCATACATGAAGATGGGTGTACATAATTTATAAGTTACCAGATGTCACTCCCTAACCCTTATATATCCCCTGAAAGCAATAAACATGACTATGGAGTGGAAATGGAAGCTTGTAAGACAACTGGAACCTTCTGGAACCTCATCATTCTGGAGACTTTTCATTTATAGGGTATACTCCAAGAATTATGCAAATACAGCTAATTAACCTTCTAACCGCCCATGTCTTGGAAGCTTTCAGAGGTGTGTTGACTTCTTCTGGGAGGTGGTGGCTTATTGTTATTTTAGTCTGTATTAGCAACAGCTGGCTGGAGATGACCTGGCTCCTTGGTACCAGCATCTTGTGAAAATAAGCTGCATCTCCTCCTACTGCAGTGACTACAAAACTCTTTCACTTTGGAGAAAGATTTATTTATTTATTTATTTATTTATTTATTTTGGTTTTTCGAGACAGGGTTTCTCTGTGTAGCCCTGGCTGTCCTGGAACTCACTCTGTAGACCAGGCTGGCCTCGAACTCAGAAATCTGCCTGCCTCTTTGGAGAAAGTTTTTTACGTTGGAGATGAGACTCATGATAGAGAAACACTTGCCTTTGTTAGCTTGATAGGACCTTGATAGAACCCGTTTTTGCTAGTTGCTGGCTAATGTCCTGGTTGGGAAGAGTAATAACCTCATTAAAGAATTATCTCTTACTTACAAGACAAATTTGACTCATTTCTTTCCTTAAAAGATAGTGTCATTGATTAAAGGTAGCCATTAGTGACCATGAATAAATGCATTGGCTCACCTTTTGAAGATGGTTGATGTTTGTATTTTCTGCTATGAAGCAAATGAGTTCTCTGGATAATCAAAATGCATCTGAGTAATCTAAAGAGAGGCCTTCCATTTCCAAATAACTTTTTGCAAAAAAGGAAATGATTTAATACACAGTAATGGAGACACATGCTTGTAACTCCTGGATGGGAAGTGGAGTTTGCTAACTCTGGGCTAAATGATATGCAGGATATGCTGGCAGTGCTCATCCCGTTGAGCATGCAATTCACAGGCATGGTGAGATCCACAGTCATGAGTCTGACTGTAGCAAAGCACTTAACTAAAGCTCCAAAGCCAGAGCAGAATTTATCACACCATTTTAGTATCTTAAAACCAAAGTCAAATGCTAATTTTTACAAAAAAGGCATCAACGTTTCATTTTTGAAAAGTCGACTGAACTTGGTCGGATTAAAACTCAAGCCTATGTATTATTAAAATAATTGAATTGGGCTATCAAAGTATCAAGCTGAGGTCGAGTCAGAATTCCATATGTTCTTGATTATAGATAAGTTTCTCCTTTATGAGCTAAATTGGGCTGGTTGAGAGGGAATGACAGTTTCACTATCAGACAACAAAATGATAGCACTGGACTGGATAGCCTTCAGAGGGAAGGTATAGATGTGCTCAGAATCACAATGTCTGTGTGACTCTCCTGTGCTGACCATGAGCCATCAGCCTGTCCTTAACTTGCAGTGCCTGAGTCCATCTCTTCATTCTGTGGGGTATCTTTGACTGAATTTAGGGGTGGTCATTGTAGCCAGCTGTAGTCTGACCTATGAGGGAACGAATTGGTTGAACTCGTGGTGCCACTTCTCTGGGGGGCACAGGGCCACATCCTCCTGGTTGTGCTTTTTTATGAATGGCAGAGGAAATGTTTGCAACAGACACAGTTCCAGCATCCCCACCAGCTGTACTGTCTTTGCTGGGTGAGGCTGATTGCTTTTGGCCCTGCTTGGGCTGTGTTTTCCACCAAGTCAGTCTCGGCTCTGCAGGGGTATTTATTATGTGCCATTTTCAAAATAAAAGGGACGCGGAGCACTCAACCAGCAAAACCATAAAACATTTTATTATCCGAGACGGTGAGGGGACAGGTTTGACATACAACACTGGGAACGGCAATGGCCGAACAGTGCGGTACTAAAGTGTGATTTAATGAGGCTTGGAGGATTTAGTTCAGTCAGAAAAGTTCCACTCCGTCTTGGGCATGGGGGAAGCTGAGCTGGCATGGCCACCTGAATAAGCAGCGTCTTTCTAGGCAGGTCTCAGACCGCGACTGCTGTATGCCTTGTTGTCCCAGACAACCATTTTCAGGGAGTCTTCAGTGATAGAAACTTCCGACTGATTTAGTGGACCCCAAACTTGGCACAGTTTCTTGGTAGCTTCCGTTTTACAAGGCCAGCAGTTAATCGAACAAAAGCCTGAATTCATTTCCCTCTATACCCATTGATTGCCAGCTGAGAGCTAGATGCTGTCAACTCAACTTTTTTTTTTTCTTTTAATTCCATTCCACTGGAATTGAGGTCCTTTGCCCTCTCGTTAAAGGCACTGTATCATCTTGGGCAACATTTTTTATTTCTACTTTTCTTTTAGGGGGAAAGCTCATTAGCAGATGGTGGCTGGTTATTTAGTCAGTCATTGTCTTTGGATTTGATCATACATATCTTTTGGATCCAGATGAATTGCATCTACCTGCTATGCTTATTTGTTTTAATTGGGTTGGTACAGCATAAGCCTTTGAGTCATGAACATCAGCTATTCACTGATGAATAATGCTCAGGCATTACTTCATTATTTTCTGTATTGAAGTAGAGGTGTTCGTGGAATATTTATCTAGTATGTGTGGTACCATGATTGGAGAGGGGATTAATGGGGGTGTAGAAAAGGTAAAATCCTGGGTTCTTCTCTGAAGAGGCAGATGATCTAGAACTGCGTTTCTTAACCCCTTTGAAAATGACCTCTTTAGGGGTTGAATGACCCTTTCACACGGGTTGCATATCAGATATCCTGCATATTGGATATTCACACCATCATTCAAAACCAAAGCAAACTTACAGTTATGAAGTAGTAATGAAGTAATTTTATGGTTGGGGCTCGCCACAACATAAGAAACAATATTAAAGGGTCACAGCATTAGGAAGATTGATAACCATTGATGTTGAAGGCAGGAACACACAGCAGACAGTACACATGAGCGAAGAGAAAACTGACATTACATTATTATTTAAGCTCAGGGCTTCATTGGAGATGGCCTTGCTTCAAGCAGAGGTCCTTAAATGATACTGGGTAACAGGGTTGCCTGGAACTACTTGGAAAGACAGTTGATTAGGTCTAGCGTTGGAGACCATGATTCACCCGATCCATAGAAGAGCATATACCCCATGTCTTAGAGAAACTTCCACGTGACCCAGAGTGTATAGTCACAGCTGAGGAGCAGTATCTTAGGAGAGGCACAGTTAGGTTTTGAGTCATTTGATTTGATTTGTGATTCAGGTTCTACTCTGGATTTTGTCTTTCTTCAGGTCATCAGGGGCTTTCTTTTCTCTAGCCCTTGTATGTATCTCAGCTACAACCCTACCATATCTCTGTCCAATTTCTTTACAAATCTATTCATCTCAATAGTTGGGGACATCAGAATGTGGTCCATAGATGTTTGTTGAGTGACAGAGTGAAATGATGAGCTGGGTGATCTTAAGTAAGATGCATGAAATCTGCTTAGGTACCGTCCATTGCCTTTGCATTCATCAACATGGAGGGAAAGATCAGGACTACGCTGTCCTTTCCCTATCTTATAAATATTACATGTGACCCAATTAAACTCAGATATCTTTCTCCGGCGACCCTGGATTCTTTTAATGCTAAATGTACAATACAAATTCTATGCGTTCTCAAGGACAGTTGACCCTAGAGTAATACTTTTGTTCTAGCTTGTGTCAAGCAGGTGAATTTTGATGAGCTTCTAACAGAGCTGTTTCAGTAAAGTGAGTTCACTAATGTCATCTAAAGGAGATGGCTGGCTTAAAAAATATTGAGAATGTGTGTGGGATCCGGAGTCTAACAGGAAATATCAGTCAGTCCAAGAGCCTGGAAGTGAACCAGGGGTGGTGTCTTCCCACAACTCTTCCATGCCTCTGGTGTCACTGATTTCTAAGTAACTCCTTTCATTACAACATTGTTTCAGACCTTGTTTGCAGCTACATCCATTTATTTGGCAAAGAAGGAGTGAGGAGATTGTATTTCCAAGAGACCTGTGGTTAGGACTCATCTATAGTGACAAATTAACTATTGATGCCTTTCTTTTTTTCCTGTGAATTCATTTAACTATCCTTGCAAGCCCCTACCTCCCTCTTGTCATAAGCAGCCTTCCACGTGATCAAAGTGAGCCACGTATTCTAGATCCCAGGAAGGAAGGAAGGCTTCTGCCTCTCAGAGCACACACTGGCTATTTAGGTGCCATATAGTTTGTTCTACAGGTTTCTGAATGCAGGCTCATTTGTTTGTTTGAGATCTCCAGCTCAGAGCTGTCCTTGGCATCATCTCCATCCCCCTGGTGCTTGCTGCAGGCTGGGCTGAGGGCTGACCTCCCTCCACTGCTGCTGACAAGAAGCTGCCCTCTGCCTTATGTTTAATTAGCGGATTTTCTCTTTGGAGATCAAAATTGCCTTCATTTTTTTTTTTTTCAATTTGGGAAAATTAAGGCTCAAGGACCTCAAAAATCACTCTTCAACTGGCTTTGCTCCACCAGAGTCATGGTGCTCCTTGACTATTTATTTTGAAAAACTAGGTTGTTGTTAGGGAAACTTTAATCATTTAATGTGAATCAAATTCCACCATTCCCTCCTCTTCTAAACAGCTCTGGGAAGAGAAAAAGAGAAGTATCCCACGCTGGTGGGTAGAACAAAGGGATTTTTGTTGTTGTTTTGGTTTTCCTTTCCTAGTGTAAATGGTGACTATGCTATGACAAGGCAGGTTTTATCAAGACAGCAGATCATAACCAGGGACAGCCATTTGAAGGAGTTTTTGAAAGGAGCGATGAGGTTAGTCCCAAATCCTTCCGAAAAGCATCAGGCTGGAGTCATTTCGTAATGTCAGGGTGCTTCAACTCATACCTTGCCAGCAAAGCGATTCTGCATGTCAAATCCTGAATTTAAATGAATGTGAGGCTCTGTTGAGAAGCCTCACTCCTCTTTGCAGCCACAGCTGGGCAGCCACCAGAGAGTTTTCAGGCTAGACATGTTTTTCCCCAACATCTGTCAGCTTAGCTAAATCAGAGCTCCAAATGAACAGTGTAATACCCAAGATCATTATCTGGATTTGTGACACTCCCTCCCACTTCTCCCCAGAGGATGCGGTATTCGAAATGAAAAACAACATTTGTAAGGGATCAGGAGAGGGAGGATTTTCATCTTTATTATTATTACCACTAATAATGCATTTTCATTAACATGGTTTTAATAGTATGAAACAAGAAAAATGAAAAACATGCCCCTCTACACTGACATGCTCTCTGGTGCCTCATGCATAAGGTACTGTATCTGCCTCTCATCCAATCCAAGATAAGCCGATTAATTAAGCTCGTGTCTACAGGTGCAGTCCAAGCAGCTGTAATTTTCTGCTCTGAGTTAACTGAGAACTTACAGATGGTCTCTTGGTGTAATATGCTTTCACAACATCAAAAAAGATGTGGTCTGACTGCCAGGTAGGAGGAGAGCTAATCTGCTAATCAAGCCAGCAAGTTATTTACTGAAAGCTTACTTGATGATCATGTAGGTGCTGCTGTTGTAGCGGGTGTGTGGTGAAGAGAGTTGCCACCTTTAATGAGAAAACATGACTCCCATTCAGAAGCTCATGGCCTGGTGGCCAGAGAACACCATCTGAAGTGTAGGCACACATGGTTTAAAAATCCACAGACTAGCAATATGGTGCAGCAGGTAGAAGCATATGTCGCACAAGCCTGATGATCTAAGTTCAATCCCTGGACCCACAGCAGAAGGAGAGGATCAACTCCACAAAATTGTTCTCTGACCTTCACATGTACGCCCACTCGTCTCCCTGTCTCTCACTCACACACACACACACACACACACACACACCACACACACAGAGACATAGAGACTGGGAAAGGTGGAGAGACAGACAGACAGAGACAGAGAGACAGAGACAGAGACAGATATATACACCCAAATAATAGCACACACAATAACACACATACTAAATAAAAATAATACATGAATAAGTTCCATAGCTTTCAAGTGGCTTGGTCTTATTTTTTTTCACATTATAGGTGCATTTATGTTTCTTTGTGTTAAAATAGAGATGTTAACATAGTAGGATTTGCTTTGGCTTGAATGTGAAATGTTTCCTACAGGCTTGTTTCTGTGTGGAATGTTTGCTGTCTACCTGGTGGTGCATTTTGGTAGATTCTGGAGACTTTAGGAGGCAGGCCAAGGTAGAAGACTTAAGTTACTGGGGACAGTCCTTGTGGGTATCTTGCCATAGCTCTTCTTGTCTTGCTCTGCTTCCTATGTGGCATGAAGTAAATAGTCTCCCAAAGCCATATACACTTGCTGCTGAGATGTTCTGCCTCACCACAGACCCTGAAAGACAGAGTCAAGGGACCACAGACTGAAACTATCTGAGATCATGAGCTAAGACAAATCTTTTCCCCTTTAAGTTGTTATACCAGGCTTTCTATTACAGCATTGAGAAAGGGGACATAATCTAGGATTGCTGTGAGCATTAGCAACATTTGTAGAGCACCTGCCACATTGGAGAAAAGCCAAAAGCAATGTTTTAAGTCAGCATACTGTATAATATATTATAATTTAATCTTAGTTATCAAAGTACAAGGAGGCTGGAGAGAACATGGCAGCATAACTAAGTTAGCACTTAGAAATGAAAGACTCAAATTGCTAGAAGGGAGCCTAGAGGAACACAGGTCCAACACCTCTAAGTGTACCAACACAGAAATAGAGACAGGCTCAGATAAACGGCTCAATACATTGTTGGCAAATGCCAGGTTGGTCTGTAAACCCTGTGTGGAGAAGATGGTGCTTTGGAATATGCTGGTTCTCAAACTCAGTGGTGAGGCTTTTGGAAAGAAAAGCTAAAAGATGGTCTGATGCAGGTGGATTGAAGTGAGGCCCAGAAACATTTTATTGGCAGGTTCTTGGCTTAAAGGCCAGTCCACTGATGTAGCATAAAGCACTTTGAACGTGGAGTCCCAGTTTGAATTTCCCTGCCCACTTGTATGATCTGAACAAGTCAACTTTTCTGTTCTTCACTGTCTTTCTAGAGAATAGGTGCTCAACTGTTTTAGCTCAAGCCAGTGCACGACTTTCCTCATTGCTGTGACCAAATTCCTGGCAAAAATAATTTAAGAGAGGAAGGTTTATTCTGGCTTAGAGTTGGAGGGGCTCATTACAGTATGGCAGCGAAAGCAGGAAGGGAAGGTGGGGCAGCAGAAGCCAAATGCTGGCTGCTCATTCTGCAACTCTAGTCAGGAAGCAGAAAGTGACCAGAAGATAGGGCTGGTCTGTAAAATGTCAAGTCCCTCCCCCAGTGACTCCCTCCTTCCATGAGGCTTCACCTTCTTAAAGGTCCCACAACCTTCTCAATACCACTATCAGCTGGGGACCAAGTAGTAGAACACATTTCAACCACAGCAGCCAGGATTGATATTTGGAAAAGATCGGACTTTGCTGGTGGTGATGGGAGGGCTAATGTGAGTGGGAGGGAAAAGGGGAGGACCTGGCAGGGTGGAGGTTTCCTGGAGAGATGGAGACAGTTACATACTCACATGGTCAGAGCAGGGTTCAGTCTGGAGAGCTCTGTGAAGTGGTACATGTTTAACACTTTGCTCTAGTACTTCCCAAATGGTATTCTCTGGAGCACTGGCTGTAAGACATGCTCTGAAAGAGATCTCTGCATTAATAGGTTTGGGGGATGTGAATGCAGTATTACGGTCTAGGAGACTCGTGGTACACATCCAGGGCTTTGAGGAATCCAATTAACCTTACTTAGTCTGGAATGTGTCACATTTATTTGGTCACAGAGTACTTAAAAGCAATAACTATCAATTAATGTTCCGTGGAGCACTTTTGGGAAACACTATTATAGAAAACAGAGAGTCATTATGAGTTCTGTGTTCAGTTTGAGGGAACTTTTAAGGGAACTTGGGGGAAGTGATCATTAGGAAGAATATTTAAGAAGAGCAGGAAATGAACTGGAATCTCTCAGTTTAGAGAGGAGAAACCTTATGCAATCCATTTTGAGTTGTGTGAATTGGTATAATGAGGAATTTGATTGATTGTTCTTCATATTCACTGAGCATAAAGCCAGAAGGAATGGGCTTAAGAGTTAGGGGGAAGAAAAAAAGAGCAGAAATCTTTCTGATCAGGGATATAAACTAGAATAGCTTATCTAGGGAAATAATGTAATTTCCTGAGTCTCATCCATTTCGTGTAATAAAATCAGGAGGATAGACTAGATAAAGAGTCAACTTCTCTCTTTTTTTGTGCCTGTCTGGGTACCCAGGAGCCTGCACACTTCATATGGGAGCCACAGAGCATCTCACTTATCCAAGCGAAGATCTAGCAACCTGAAGAATCTCCATTTGGATTCTTTGGGGAATTCAGAAATATCCCAGTATCTCATCCAACCTCCCACCAAAGCAAAGCTATTTTCTGCAATAATCCTGCCCAAGACCTCCAGGCATGTGCTGGGAACAATCCCAGTGCTTGGGAAGATATTATTTTTCTAGGCAAGTCATTTCATTTATGGATCACTTTAATTGTTAGGAGGCTCTGACTTATCGAGACCCAAAATATAGATAACTATGTCTTCTCCATCTTAAACAGTTATTTGGGTTGGAACTCTACAAAATATGCTGGCTCCCTTACCTACGGAAATAATCACATGTTTGAACCACTTCTATACTAATTCTTCTTTAAGATAAGGAGCCACGTTCATCCTATAAATATTCTAGTTTGAGAATGGCCTTACAGCATGATGTCCAAAGAATATGCGTTGATCATGGGAAATTGTATCTGTGATGGCCAATCTTAATTGTCAACTTGGTTGGGTTGAGAAATGCCTTGGATATGTAGTAAAGCATACTTCTGGAGGTGTCTGATGTTATTTCCAGAAAAGATTAGATCATGAATCCTGAGAACTCTAATCTACCAATGTACTCCCTTGTTAGATTCAACACACATTCTCATTGGGAGGTGATGAAAAGTAGGAGGTGAGGAACATAGGGCACTGGGAGTCTGTATCTTTGTGGCTGTAGGCATTCTTGTCCTTTCTTAATTTCTGTACTCTCTGTTTCTGGGTTGACATAATGTGAGCATAATTTGTCATACCCTCCTCGACTTGATGGACTGTAGCCTCCGAAACAATGGTCTTGTCATAGATTGGATAACATTGATGATAAAACAAATGCATGGTCTCTTTTGGTATGCAAAAGGGGCCATCTATGTAAGGCATAAATGTGGGACTAAAAGAGGATACTCAGAGAATTCAGACCAGGGGGTGTGAGCTGGCAGGTCTACTTGGTCTATAGGAAACCCACACTAGTAAAAGGAAATGTTGATGAACACAGTTGGCCATATACTGGAACTCTCAGAAAATGAGATTTGTTGAGAGTCTTAGGGGTTCGAACGGTTCATTGGCTTGTTTGTATATCAACTTGATATAGGTTAGGGTCATCTGGGAAGAGAGAAACTTAGATGAGAAAATGTTTCCATCAAATTGCCTGTAGGCAATTATGTAAGTCATTTTTCTTGAGTGACATGTGAGGGCCCAGCCCACTGTAGGCGATGTCTTCCCTGGACAGGTGATCCTTGGTTGTATGAGAAAGAAGGCTGAGCAAACCATAAAGAATAAGCCAGTAAGCAGCATTTTTCCATAGCTTCTGATTCAGTTTCTGCCTCCAGGTTCTTGCCTTTAATTCCTGTCCTGATTTCCCTCATGGATGGAGTATGTGTATGACCTGAGAACTATAAGGTGAAATAAACCCTCTCCTCTCTAAGGTGCTTTTTCTCACAGTAGTAGAAACCCTAACTAAGACAAAAGGGTTATACTTAAAATTTATAAGTCATTGAGTGCTACAATAAAATCTATGATCCAAAAGATTAATGAACTGAAAGATGGAGATTCAGGTGATGTCATAGCAAACCATCTTTTGGACACCTACATAACTATCATAGAAATGGGAGATAAGATTTCATACCACTACTGTTGAGGTAGGCAGGTACACCTCAGTGTCTCAGAAGAGATATCACTGCTTCATATTACCTTCTGGGACCATCCTTGGGCCCCCTAGATCTTACCAGCTGGAAACAGATTGCATTCACTTGTTCAGTTCATTCCCATTTCTAGTAGAGCATTTCATCAGCCAGTTTTTGTTTGGCAATCATGTCATGCAGTGAACAAAAATACTGTTCTCACGAACATACTACTATCAATTAAAATGTTCTACATATTGGTGTAAACTCTGAGTTTTTGCACAGGGTTTGCATGTTCATTTCATATCTAATTTTATTTCTGTGACTCTATTGATATTGGTAAGCACACTTTTCTTGCAGTGTGTGGTGTTGCTCCTGAGTTGGAATGACCTTCCTGTTTGATAAACATGTCTTTTATTTCTTCCCTTAACTTTTTGAACACATCCATCATGAATGGCCAAGGGAAAGGGTTCTATGGGGTGGTATTAGAGAATTTGCTTGAACAAGACACTAGCCATTTAATCAGCTCTTTGAATAGCTGTCCAGCCAGCTAGGTCCCTGCCATAGACTGGAACTATTTTCCAACTATTGTTTTGTCTTCTTGTTTATGGAAAAGTGGCTCACTAAATACCAGGGTCATTATTTACTGGCTGAATTATTCTTTTTTTTTCTACTGGATACTCTTATGATTTTGAGTATTTTGATACAGAATCAAGAAGTATGTTGTACTTGACAAAGATTTAGCTGTCTTTCTCCATCCTATTGCCCACGTCCTTCCAGTCACAGATATGTGCAATAGTCTATTACATAACAAGCAGCAGATGTCTCTGACACGACCAGGTTCAAACCCTATTCAATTTTCAGACTTAAGTAGCTAACTTGACTTTTAATCTCTTTCTTTCTCCCATCTCCCCTCTCCCCTATACTCTCTCAACCCTCTCTCTCTCTGTGTGTATCCCTCAGCTCTGTTTTTCTTAATAGGCCACGGTCACTGAGCCTGTGACTCTTGCTATCCCATTTCTGCCTTTTGGGTAGTTTGTTCCCTTCATTTGTTCTGACTAGAGCACACTGTACTGTTAGTTGAAGTCTTGCCTCCTTCATGAAGTCCTACCCCCACACTCCCTCTGTAATGGCTCCTACCACTCTAGTGACTTTGATTGTGGACCATATTCTCTAGATTTGGTTGTGAACTCCTTGAGAGCTGAAGCTATTTCTAAGTGTATTAGATTCTCAGTTTTTGCATATTCAAGAATAACAGGCTGTGGGCTCACAAAAAACCAGCATACCCAAGGGGACTTTGAAAGATCTCAGGTTTCTCTGTTAATATTTGGAGGATGGCTCTGAGCAAGTAATTGCTTTGGGGGGGAGAGGGCTTTAGTCTCCTTATCTGTTAAAAAAGATGATTCAAATGTTCAAGGCTATTGCAAAGAATACTGATTTGGAACAAACAGCCCTGAACCATATTTGCCAAGAGCCCTGGGAAGTGTGCTTAGCCAGCCCACTTCTCCCAGTCTCAGTTTCTATATTAGATAAAGAACTGGGATTCTGCAGTGAGTACATATGGAGTTGAACACCAGTGGCTACTGAGTAAATTGCTTCATGCCTCAGTGTCCTTATTTACAAATTCCCCATTGCTTGGCAACACTCTGGTGTGGCCTAGGTAAGCCCAGCTCAGTAACAAGGAGAGGTACCAACATACTGAATGTGAGAATACATCATTGGCAATATTATAGCTCATTTTTTTCTCTCAACACACATACTCCAGAAGGAGGAAGTGGTTCAAGGTCATGAGGCTTGCCAATGGTGGAGCCAGCTTCCCACTCACTGTCACTCTAAGATCATGCCTCTCCCAGTCCACTCTGTAGCTCTATTTTCCAGTGTCTGGTGGGAAAAACCCTCTGCACCTCTCCTGGGCTGAGTCTGGCCCTCTGATTTCCTCAGCTGTAGGACAGGAGCTGGTGATGATGGGAAGAGGCTCCCTGGCTTGTAGGACAGAAGTCTGGCTATAGCTGGCTGGCACTGCCAATGTGGCTGGCATGAAGCCCTTCTTTCACACTCCCTTCAGAGCAGAAGCAGCAGGCACAGAGGCATCCAGGCAGCGTGCATGGTTTATAAAAAGCCATCAGGAGCACCATCTTGGGACTGCAGTCATTTATCTGCACTTTTTTCCTTGTAAAATGTTACTGACTGTTTTACACCAAGGGCAGTTTATCCTGAATGGGATGTACAGGCATTCAATTCACCTCTACTTTTTGCCAAGTCTGCTTTTTCACCCCCCACCCCCTTGCTTCTGAAGTTATATATGGTTTTAAGAGAGGAAGCCATTTTCTATCTGAAGGGGGAAAACAAAAGAGCTGACGGCTTTAAAGGGAAACCTTCCATCATAAGAGAGAACATTTGGTTGAGGAGATAAATGTTTTTGGTTTTGTTTTGTTTTAATGGAATCTTGCTTCAGTGGTCTTTTGATTCTCTGAAACTGACCTGCTTTCTGGTGAGATGTTAAGGACCTTGTAGAGATGATCACTATCAGCATACCTTGCCAGGGTAAATGGGAGATAGATAAGATCAGGCCTATTTTTCTAATGGGAAAATGGAAGCCCAGTGAGGTTAAATCACTTGTTTAAGATCACAATGGAAGGGTGCTGGCATAAGCAATTGCCTTAGTAGCCAGCTTAATAGGGAAAGAAGGGATTAAAAACAAAACCAAAATCAAAAACCTCTCGGTTAGGCATTCTTCCTCTCCCAGCCTAGCTTGCTCATGAGCTTCTCCCCCAGTCTTTGAAAGTGCCCCTTTTGTATGCATTTGACTGTGAGTCTGAGTTTCCGTGACATCAAGCAATTGGCTGAAAGTCACACTTGGTTATTGCAAAGTAGGTTTCCAACCCAAACCTTGTGAATCTGGACTTGTCTCCTCCCCAGACCCTCCAGCTGCCTTCATTAGTATCCGCCTCTCGCCTGCCCTGGCTTTTGCAGAGAATCTAAATATAATGGATTGCTGCTGCAGAATGCCAGGGTATTTTAATTTATAGAAAAGAATAATGGGGTTCAGGTGAATGCCCTCCTCGGTAAATTCTCTCTGGAATGAGGCTTAGCTTTATTGTCCTTTCACTTCCCGTTAGTTCTAGCTAAAGTGATTCCATAATGACATATAAACCCAAACATGAGTAATTGATGGCGGCTTCAGGAGCTGGAGCAGGATAAAACCAGACCGACTAGCGTCTCCAGGGTGAGGAATTAACATTTATTGGTTTAGTGAAATGAATTTATGTCCCAATAAAGCCAGTTACGGACTAGACAGTGATTTAATGAGGTGCCTTTTATAAAAAGAACAAATATGAACTTCGGGGCCTGGGTTAGATTGTAACTAATATGTCACTTGCTAAACCATTTTATAGAGATACTTGGAAAAAGTTCATGGTATTTCCTTAATCCGTGAAATTTGTGTTTAACCCGTTTCGTCTGTAGAATCGGAAGTCGAAGGGGAATACCATCCTCATCTCCGACCTCTTGAACAGCACAGTTATTTACCAGTCCCATAAGATCAGGGCTCTGAGTGAGCCCGGAAGCCCAAGGAATAAAGATGAAGACAAATGCACCATAAAGGAAAAGAAAAGAAATACTAAAACTAGGTGGGCCTAACCCTTTAGGGCTCTGATGTCCCTGTCTACAGGAAGCAGGTGAAGTCAAAGGGCAGAGAGTAAAAATGCCTCCGGTGCCTTCTTTGGGGAGAGGCTGAGGCTTAAAAAGATACAGAGGCTCCTGACTTTTGTCATGGACAGCTCCTGCTGCCACCATAAGCCAAGAACATTTCTTCTTCCTACTCCTTTCCTTTACTCTTTATATAGAGAACTCAGGAATTGGCTGGCTTTGATAAGAAACTGTGCGGGCTCCAAAGCCCAGTCATTCCCGACTCTTTCATTTTGTGCCCTAGAGCCAATCCCTCAAGAAATCTCATAGGCTCTACTTTCAAAATGACATCCAGAACCTGGCCACATACTGTTGCCTCACAGCTCCCTCCCAGGTTCACTTGACCATCTCTCTGCACAGGTGACTCAACAACATCTTAGTTGATCTTCCTGACTTCGTGTCTGATTCTGCCCTGAGTGGCTTCGGTCCTTCTGTGTATACCATTTGGTATTCACATAGCTGGAAGCTGGGGTCTTCTTAACGGACTCCATCTCCTTGTGTTAGATTTTCACCACCATGACTAAGTACCAGAGCAAAGTGACTTAAAGGAATTTATTTTGGCTCACGGACTCAGACATGTGGATCCATCCTGGCTGGGAGGATGTGGCAGAGCATCACAGCTCACCTCGTGGCCACCAGGAATTACAAGTTGGCTTTATCCCTCTATTCCATCCAAGGTTTCAGCTTCTGTGCTGCCCACTGTCTGAGTGGTTCTTCCCCCCTTTAGATAATTCTCATTAGAAATGCCTGGGCCCCTCTCAGTCCAGTCAAGTTAATAATCCAATAACCATCACTCTCTTCTTGATTCCAACATGACAGTGGCTTCCCATCTCCCACAGAAGAACGCTCTATATGACCAACCCCCTGCCTCTGATCTCCTTCTCTGTTACCATATTCCCGGTGTATTCATACTGTCTCCATGTTCCTCAAAGGTGGGTTGTACTTCTTCTTTACTGGCACTCCTGCCTGCCCATCCTTCCAGATTACCTATGTCGTAGTATTCTTCCTCACATCTACCTTCTCCATGAAATCCTTCCTGACTGTCTTATGTAAAGTGGGAACTCCTCAGTCTGCCAGGTGTCTTGATCTCCTTACCTTGCTCTGTTTTCTTCAGAGCCTTCATTACCACATAGCTCACTATCTAATCCCCTTGTTACTATGTTTATTGTTTCTTTACAGTCTCATAGGTGTAAACTTTACAGGGATTGGAATCTGTTCCGCTTATAGATGCACCTGGGGAGTCTAAGACAGTGCCTGCCACATAGGAAGTGTTGGGGAGATATTTGTTGAATGAATAAATGAACAAATAGACAAGAAGTAGAGAAAGCAATCCTGAGGAATTTTAATACCAAGTAAAAAAGCAGGACTAATTCAATTTTGTTCTCATAGTCTAATCTTTTTTAGCTCAATTTTCATCACAAGTTCTATTTGCTCTTTAGTGCTGGAAAAGAAGACTTATCAAATTGGCTTGAAGATATATTTTCTATATCTTGGGAGTTTTGAGATCTTGTTTAAAAAAAAAAAGACCTTCAATCAGTTGAAGAGGATTTTTCATTGGAATAATTATGACTGAATCCTCTTACTTGATCATATTAGACAGTTTGAATTTGAAATGAGGTATAACAACATTAGGAGAAATGCAACCCTCTTATGATGTCACCATTGATACTGACAAAATATTTGAGCACCCACTAGCTGCAGAGCACTGGGAGGAAAAAAAACAAAAACAAAAAACCCTGAACATTTTGAATGCACTGTGCACACATCTGTGCCAGATGTGCTAGTTGGGGAATTTTATGATCCCAGTATTTGGAAGTATGGGTATCATATTTCATCAATTTAAATGTATTTTGTGTAGAATGACTCCTATGTATAAAGTATGGGCACCAGAGAATAAAGTAAAAAGCAAGTGTGTTCAGCTAGATATGTCCTATAGTACTTGGGATTTTGTTTTTTTTTTTTAATTTACTTTCTCAGGCTACATGGAGTCCACAGCTGCCATCTTAATTCACATTTGTGCTGCACTGTGCAGCTTACAAAGCACTTGCTTGAAATAGACCATCTTGTGTCTGGTTTCTTCGGAAAATTTGCTAAGAGCATGGTCTCTACGGTTGAGGATGTGGGGTTTAAGGTTGTCTGGGTGAGGACGAGCCTTCAGTTGTGAGACTTAAGGTCAGACAGTTATACCCATGATGTAGAGTCAAGAGCAGAGATTTCACAGCTGGGCTATCTGTTGTCAGATCCAGGCCTGATTTTTGCTTGATGGTGTCTTGACTTTATCAACTGTACAATGGGCTGATTCACCCATTTTCACATACTGTTAGGAGGGATAGGGAAGTTTATAAACACAGAGTGTTTAGAATGACCTCTGGCACCTGAGAAGTTCCCAGGCATGTCAGCTGTCAGAATTAAGGACCAGAGGAGGACTTGTTTGACCTAACCCTCTCCTACAATTTTCTTTTCAGATTGTTGGAAAAATCGCTCTTAGCAGTCATTCAATTGGCTATATAATTCTTATTATTATAAAGGGACAGGTCCATATGCAAATCAAATGAAAACCTTGAGTCCTTTAATAGTATACACATTTACGTGACTGTACAGTTTTCCCTGTGGCTTCCGAGTTGATAGCTCCTGAATTCCTCATTAAGAATCTCTAGGTTAGGACACACTAGGATATCCAGTTTGAATCATTGCTTCTTGGACACTAAGTCTCAGATGCTTCTGTCCATATTGGAATGAGCTATCTGGTTTTTCATCAGACTCAAGATAGCCTTGGCATATCCTTTAAGGAACATTTGAGAACCAACTTGATGTAGGCAGAGAATAGGGAATCCGTGGAACAGGTTATTTCCAGACCCTGGATTTTGGATGTAATTGAGTTTATGGGGCACCCACCCTTCTCATCTCCCAGATTCTCCGTTTCTGCCTCCTTCCAGGTTCAGTCAGCATCATTTTTCCTCAGGGACCATAAGCTGCAGAGAAGCCCCGAGAGGGAGAGAGACTTCCCAGGGAAAATGAAGCCACTATGAGCAGATCACAGTCGACACTGGAAAGCCATCTGACAAAGACGGAGGCACCACAGGGACAGAGCTATGTAATTGGTTGTCAATATATGTATTTCAAAACACAGTCTCCAGGTATCCAACTTCCCAAGGAGATAAAAAAGAATCTTTCAGTGTGAAGGCTTGTTACATCTCAAAGAAAGCATGCTGGTACTTTGCAAGGACAGAGCAAGAAGGCAGCATCCCGTGAGCTGCACAACATAGGATTTCTCTGACACCTTGTCCTGTCACAGCTCGGGGGTCTTTAGATTTCTGTTTTCTATCTCTTCCTCTTTTGCAGCTTCCCAGGGTGATGCAACCAAGTCCATTGCTCAGTTTTCTGTGGAGGCAGCAGCTGTGTAGTTTGGCCGGATCCCTTCTGCAGAGGAAAATGCTGATTCTCCACGTTTCCTCTGTCACTGAGGGGGTAATAATAAAAAAGAAACATGCTTTTTCTCACTCTTAGGGACTTGGGGGAGGAGATTAATTAGATGTTGGCTATAGGTATTTGAGGCTCTGGCTGAGGGAGATGCTGAGCATTGTTTCGAAAGTTAGGTTCTTGACCCACCCTGGAAAAATGAGTGTTCTTTTCGTCACCAGGGACTGGGTGGGGTGCCTCTATTCTTCAGCCCTTGATGATGAAAAGAGCTGTCAGTTTAATTGACTCACTTTGTGAAGACATTGGAAAGGGGGACAAGATGCCTCCCTGGCCAAAGCAAAGTGGGCCTCCTCTGGGATTCTTGTCTTAGGTACTGGTGAGAATAGATGGGGACATCATGACTGGGACAGTGTCCACCCAGAGCCAAAACAGACAGGCACCCAATAGTGACTTTCTTATCCAATTTTTCTAGCTCAGAAATGGCTGAAACATCTGGACCCCAGGGTTCCCAATGTGTGGTGAAGACAGATGAGAACGATCTAACAGCTTCTTTGGTAGGTGGCTGTCCCCATTTCCAGAGCAGAGAACAATTTGATATTCCTTCTGGGAAGAGTACAGACCAATCTTGACCCAGGATTCTCTCACTCACTTATTCACTTAGTAAGTATTGATTGAGCATCAACAATTAACCACTGTTCTGGCAAGGGAGACACGGACCAAGACAGTCAAAGTCCTCATTCCCAAGGCACTGCCAGTTTAGCTAGAAAGGCAAGCAACTACCAAGCCAATAATTTCCCCTACTCACCCTCACCAGCATGTGAACTCTATAAGAGCAGATGTTCTCTAATTTTTAGATCCGTTTTGTTCACTACTATATTCCTAGGACTTAGACTAGGTACTGAATGCCTGTCACTAGTTACCCAGTAGGAGTTTGCTAAATACTTGAATAGAGAAGGCAATTTCAGGAGAGGCCAATGGAAGAAAAGAACCCAAGGGTAGTTAATAGGAGATGAAGCAAAGGGAGAGATGATGGAATCCTTGATTCCTTTCCTCTTACCTAATTTATAACAAACTCTGCAAGACTCTGGTGAGGGTTTGGACTAGAGAAATAGATTCTAAGCACAGCAACTCTGCTTAGTAAATACTTTAACTTTTACTTATTTATTTGTTATTCTCTCTGTGTGTAGGTATTTATGTGCTACAGTATTCATGTTGGAAGTCAGAAACATTTTGGGAGATATTCTCCCCTTCCATCATGTGGGTTCTGGGAATTGGACTCCCATCTGCTGAGCTGTCTGGATGGTCCCTTTCACTTTATACATTAAAATCCATGCTGTGGCAAGCTGGGGTAAAGAGCCAAGAAAGCAAAATGGGAAACCAGCTAGGAACTTTTCCTGTGGTCCAGACCAGGGTTATTGACAGCTGTTGTAGGAAAACTGGGGAGGTCAGGTTCCAGATGTGTTTCCGAGGTAGAACCAAAAGAATTTATTAATGGGAGCAACGTAGAGACTAAGAAAGAAGGAATCCAGTATGACTCTGGGCTATTTGGCCTGAGCTTACTGGTAGTGCTCGTGGGAGAGGTGAGGATTGGGCTCCTGGAATCCTGGCTTTGAGGTAGGGTGGGTGGGATTGGCTAGCCAGGGAGTGTGAAACCCTACAGTTAGTTTTGACGGTTGTATCTAGAATACTTACCAGGGCATTTTGGCCAGACTTGAGGTAGGATTTATACATGACAAGGATGGGTGGGATCCAACCTTTGCAATCAAATATTTAAAAAGAAAATTTAAACTACAGGTTTATCTTTTCTATGTGTGGGCATGCACGTGGAGGTCAGGGGACAACTTGCAGGCATTGGTTTTATGTTGGTCCTGGGGACTGAACTCAAGTTAACAGGCTTGGAAGTGGGCACATCACTCACTCAGCCAGCTCATGCAGGCTTTGGAATCAAAGGATTTTTTAGTATTGAGAATCTAAAATATCTTCAAGAAATGATTTTAATTGTCTTGTACTTTTAAAAGGGAAGCAATATTTTCTCTAAATGAATGCTTATCAAAAGCCTAATACATGAGATAATTTAATTATTCCGACAAGCCCAGGTCTTCTGTGTTTGGCTTTTCTTTCTTTCTCCCTCCCTTCCTTCCTTCCTTCCTTCCTTCCTTCCTTCCTTTCTTTCTTTCTTTCTTTCTTTCTTTTTTTTCCCCATCCTGTCTCTCCAGGTGTTCTCACAATAGCAACAAAGATATCCTCCTCCCACTTACTGCTGGATTGATGCTGGAAATCCTGTGGGTACGGATTCATTCTGTTCACTTCAAATATCTCACTCTCCTAAAACACAAACCTCACAGAGGAAAGCACAGCACAGGAGGGCTTTATTTTTGGGCCCCACACATCTTTAGGACTCTAGCCAAAGTGTGTTTATCTGCTTTTTGTTTTTAACCTGACCACTGGAGTCAACTTTGGTGCTTGAGGAGGCTGCTAGATCACGATGCATCTCAATGAAAGGAATGGGAGGGGTTCTGGTGTGTGTTGGGGGGCAATATAGCAGGCCCATTGTGGTTGCCCAAGTTGGTATCGTATACATGTTTGCTTTCTAGATTTGTTCCTCTTACCTCATCTTCAGTGCCTTCACAGTCTGCTTTGATAAATTTAGATGAGACATAGTGTCTTTTCCCCATGTTCCTGGGCAATGATGTCATGTTGCTTTTAGTGACAGGTACATTCAAAAGGGCTTGGATCCCTTTCCGTGTGAAAGACACATTCTAATGGGCAATGAGACTTCGACCCTTTCCCCCATTTACAGGATGTAACTGTCAAGAATAGACAATGATTCTCCTAGCTGGTTAACATCAAATTCCCAGGTGCTGCATGTAGTTTTACCTATGGTGGAAAAGGGAGGGTTCCAGGAAATAATTGCTGACCTGGTGGGCATTTCATGCTGCTACTATACCATTCCTAAGGAGCTGATTGAAATCTTGAGCATTTACCCAGCATGTAGCACATCCATATAAGATTGTGTGCAAGAGACCAAGGAACCCTGGAAGCTGTACCTCTAAGACTGTGATATGCCTGGAGATCAGCTATGAGGCCTTCAGAGGAGCTAGGACCCCAGCAGCTATCACCACTATGGTAAAAGTCAATGGAGATTGACACTCACCTGGACTGAAAACTCAGCCAAACAGGTTGACAACAAAGACCAGAAAGCCACAAAGAATATTGAATAGAGTGAGTCATGGAGCTCTGGGCTGATTGTTCAACTGTAAAACAGGACAGCGACAGTCCCCATTTACCTCTTTATGGATCTCAAACAACTTTTTAAACTGGGAGAAGATGCAAGGTAACAGAGACTAGTGAGGTCGGTGGCAAACTGGAGCATATTTCATAACATTTGGAAGCTACAGCTCAACATTGGTCCATGTGAAACAGCTGTGGTTAAAGCTCACCTTTGCTTCTCTGGGTCTGTGGATTGTAGTGGGGTGGGGCACATGAATCTCCATGGGAAGGGGAAATAGAATGGACATTGTAGGTGGAGGGTGGTGGGGCAGTTGGGGGTGGGGAAGGGAACAGGAAGGATCAGGTTGGGGGACAATCGAGAGAGTACTGGGAGAGACATCTGGAATTGGGGGGCCTCTTTGGGATGAGCTAGAAACCTAGTGCAGTGGGAACTCTCAGGCATCTACAAGAGTAATGCTTGCTAAGACTTCCTGTAATGGACAATGTAGAACCTGAACTGGCCATCTCCTGTAACCAGGCAAGACTTCCAGTGGAAGGATTGGGATATCAACCCAGCCACAAGATCTTCGATCCACAATTTGTCCTGCCTACAAGATGTGCTGTGGTAAAGGTGGTACAGAAATTGTAGGAGTGGAGAGCCAATGACTGGTCCGGTTTGAGACTCATGGTACAAGAGGAAGACTACCCCTGGCACTGCCTGGAGGGCCAGGACCCAGAGGATGGATAGACCAGAGACATAGGATAGAGCCAAACATGGCTGGCCAAAGAGGGGCAAAAAGTCAACAAAATGATTTCTAATGATATTCTGCTATACTCATAGATTGGTGCCTAGCATAGTTGTCATTAGAGAGGATTCATCCAGAAACTGATGGAAAGAGAGAGCTACAGCTAAACATTAGGTGGATCTTGGGGAACCCTTGGGGAAATGGGCAGGAAGAACTGTAGGAGCCAGAGAGGTCAAGGACACCACAAAAATCCCCACACAATTAACTAACCTGGGCTCAGAGGGACTCACAGAGGCTGAAGGAGCATGAGTCTGACCTACGCTTTCTGCTTATATGTTACAGTTGTGTAACTTAGTCTTCTTACAGTGGGAACTGGACTGTCTCTGACTATTTTTGCCTGCTTTTAGGACCCTTATCATCATGCTGGGTTGTCTTGTCCAGCCTTAATTTGAGGAGAGGTGCCTAGTCTTACAGCAACTTGATATGTGTTTGGATGATATCCGTGAGAGACCTGTTCTTTTCTGAAGAGAAAAAAAGGAGACATGGATTGGCAGTCAGGGGAGATAGTCCGACTAGGAGCAGAGAAGGGAGAGGAAACTGCGGTTGAAATGTAATATATGAGAGAAGAATAAATTTAAAAACATTTAAGAATTGCGTCTGTTTGAAGTTTTCGAATCCTGGATGCTGTAAAATAGGGAGGGCAGCCAGCTGTTTCGCAGTAAATGCAGGTGGACAAGTCTCTTTTTTTTCACGATACCTGTAACAGAAAGCTCCGAATGTAAGGTGTTTGAGGAGGCTTCTCCTTCAAATGTCTCCTCTTGGACTCCAGAAACTGAAATCCTAACTAGTAGAACTGTGGGTATATCGGGGAGAAGAATTAGATGAGTTTTATAGGATTAATGGCTTTCATTAAGTTGTAAATATATTATCTACACTGGTAAACCTATTGATTGTCTTTTGGCCATTGGCCCCCAAGTACTTTAAGATAGCAAAAATAACCCAGTGACTGTGATGATGCACCCCTTATCTTCGATGTTGCCCCATGACTTAAATGGTGTCTAGGGTCTGAACTTTCAGAGACAATGCAACTAGGGCCCTAAACCCCACAGTACCCACAGCACACTGGAAACAATAAAATTGTGTGTGGGGACAGACATGGCCACATCCCTCTGCAATGTTGAAATGCTGAAAGTGAGGTGTAGCAGAGATTGTGAGCTTACTGGAACATTCTAGAAAAGGAAAGAAGCCAGGAGGATGGAGACTTGTGGTCTGAGCTAAGGCCAAGGGTGGGGTGAGGAACAAAGGGATTCTGTTAGGTACCTTTGCTACCTCAGTTGTCTGGGAGACTTGAGGTGTTGAATCCCCAGCTTGTCCAATTATCAGGGAAGCTGACAAAGGACTAGAACCCACAGAACTGTCTGGGGAACGGCAGGTGGTAGGGTATCTCTGAGGACCCTGTGGGGCTATTGGGGACTGACTGAGGAAGCTTGGGCTATGTGCCAGCAGGCTAGTGGCCTTTGTGTGGGAAGGGGTTGTCCCAGGAACTCCTTAGCTTGGTGGAAGGCAGGTGTTTCCCAAAGAACAGAGCTCTGTTAATCTGTCACCACCATCTTCATGAGAACCTTCCTTGGGTGTGAGTCTCAGCCCATTTCCTGAGGCTTGCATCTCAATTCTTCACCTGGCACCTGCTGAAGCGAGTTATTTCGTTATCAGTGATAATTTTAATAACTGCACGATCTTATGCCGGTAGATTTGCCCCCAGCACCAGTACCATTAATTGCAGCTCTTATCAAATGTTGGAGCAAACTGCTTTGCAATAAAAACAAGGATGGGCTTAAGCAAGGCCAGAGTGTCCAGTGAGAGCCAGGAGGCCAGGATTTCAGCTTGACTCTTATGTTTGCCGGCAGCTTTAGTGTTTTGTTTGTTTTTCTTGTTCTCAACAGGCTTGCCTCACCAATTTCAACCTCACCTCCTGCCAAGCCAGCACTCAGGACATGGGCCATGGTTGTTGCAGACTCTAACATGGAGCTATTGAATCATGGTGCTGCTAGCTTAATCCCTGCAGGCCTAGCTCTGCCGACATTAAAAGTGGACAATAAGAGCAGACCCTGGGGTTGCTTTGAGCTAATGTGAGGATCGTTAAAAGTCATGAGGCGATTGCTTTAATTTTTTCTCTACCGTTTACAGTACTGGGTGGTCTTGAGCTCCCAACAACTTTGTATGAATCCCAGCTTCCTCAACTGTCTAACAGTATTCAATCATACTGACTTCCATTTGATACAGGGACACTAGCCACCAGTTTGGTTGCTTGAAAGTACAATGAACCATGAAGATTCTACATACCCATGTTAACAACAGGTTAGATTGTAGTCTTGAGACTAATTTCCTCTTTCTCTTCTTCATGTGCTTGGCCCATCCTTAAGGTATAGCCCCTTTGTGAATATGTAATGTGGATATGTGGATTCTTTTGTTAGGTTACTTAATTCAAGTTTTAAAAATGTATTTTCACTAATACAGAAAACTGTCAAGCTATACATTTATGAAGTATTGTGGGAATTTCAATATATGTATGCTTTGTATAATATTAAGTCGTGTTAAACACACCTGTCTCCTCTGGCATTTATTATTTGTTTATGGTGAAAATGTTCAAAATCTTCTTGTATTTTGAGATATACATTATACAATCAGTATCTAGAGTCCCCCATTTGTATAATAGTAAAATACTTGCCCTTCCAATAGGCCACAGAACTCATCTATGGACCCATCCCCAGCCTCTGGAAACCACCGTTCGATTGCCTAGCTCTATAAGATCAACATTCTAGGTGCATTGTAAGTGTGAGTGAAACTGTGCAGTGCTGGTCTTTCTGTGCAGGGCTTATTCCAGTTAACAGAGGGCATGATTTTGTTCTTTTTAGGGCTGAGTGATCTTCATTGTATCTATGTACTATACTCCCTCTACCAATTCATCAGCTCATATGTACTTTGTCGAGCCTTAAGCACTGGGCCACATCCAGGTCCTCTACAACTTGCTGCCTACTCTTACCTTTTACTGCAAAATGATCATTTCTCTCCCTCTCCCCCAAGATGCTTGCCTCAATGGAGTTTTGGGAGGAAAGCAATTGCATCGAAGAGATTCATACCAAAGGACCAATGGACAATCAACCTTTGGAGTTGTTTGTTTGTTTGTTTGTTTGATTTTTTCCTTCCAGGAACCTTTGCACCTCTCAGTAGAAATCCTAATCAGTGGTAGAGTTGCCCTGGTGGAGCTTCTAACTGGAGGACAAAGGGAAGGCAGGATTTTAGGAATTTGGGGGAAGGCAATCTTGGCAGGCTGGAGAGTTGGAGGGGGTTCAGTAGGGCCCTTGGACCTGACTGCCTGGGTGCTGGCTCCTAGAGCTCCTTTAGACGACATCTGAGTGGAACCCACAAGCCTTCCAGGTTCACATCCAAAGGGAAGGGATAAAAAAGGTAACCTGTTAAGCTTATTGTGTGGGATTTGCGTGGCCTATTGTATTTTCAGAGTTCTTTTTATCATTAATTAGTTATTCATTTATTTAATGCAGTTTTTAATTGTGTACTTATTCCATCTTGCATAGGTGGAATTATTCAAAGGAACATTTAAAAGAAATTAGCAGTATGACAGAACTTATAATTGTGCTTTAATCTTAAATTAATATCCCCCTGTTTTCACTTTACCAGGACAATTATTCCAAATGGTAGGAGAAGCGGGAAATTATGTATTGTCCTATATATGACATTCCCTCCTGGAGAACACGCCATTTATCATGGCTTTTTAATCTCCTCTGTGTGCAAGAGAAGATAAAACATCTCAATATTTCAGTGTTTGGAGAAGATTAAAGCGCCAGCAAACATTCTTGTTTGCTTTGTCCACTCCTTGGGCTGCATGGAAGTGGGTCAGAGTGACTTAGGTGACTCGAATATGCTATCAGGAATTTGGCTGTTGACTTAAAGTTTGTGGGGACCCTGAGAAGGTCCTGTAAGGACCCCTGGCAGGAAAGCTGAAGGCATGCAGGTTTCTGTGGGGATTTTCTTCTTCCAGCCTTGGCCCTTTTTGAGATGGGTGTTAGCACATGGCGACTTAGCTGAGCGAAGGCAAAGTTGGCACTTAGACCCTTGATTGATTGGGAGTTCCTTTTTTTTTTTTAAGGTTATTTATTATATTTATTTTATGTACATGAGTAGCTATCTTCAGACACATCAGAAGAGGGCATCGGATTTCACTACAGGTGGTTGTGAGCCACCATGTGGTTGCTGGGAATTGAACTCAGGACCTCTGGAAGAGCAGTCAGTGCTCTTAACCACTGAGCCATCTCTCCAGCCCTGGGGGTTTCTTTTATCTTAGAAGAGAACTCTTTGCTTTAGATCCCAGCTCCCAAACTGAAGTTCTATTCCTCTTTGTCTGTCCTCAGAGGTCTGAGGAAGGTGCTGTGGGCTCCTGAAGCAGACTACTGGGCATGACATCTCTTAGGCTGAGACAGAGAGAGAGAGAGAGAGAGAGAGAGAGAGAGACAGAGAGAGACAGAGAGAGACAGAGAGAGAGACAGAGAGAATAATGAATGTGTGCGTGCACTTGCACGTGTATGTAAACTAGAGGACAACCTTGCGAGGCACCCACAGGTGCCATAATACACCTTTTGTTTGCTCGTTTGTTTTTGCTTTAATTTCAGACAAGGTCTTTCACTGGCTTGTTTGTTGATTCAACTAGGCTGGTTGAGTATGGAGCCCCCAGGGATAAGCCTGTCCCTGCCATGATTTGGGGGTTACAAGCACTTACTATTATGTTTCTCTCTCTCTCTCTCTCTCTCTCTCTCTCTCTCTCTCTCTCTCTCTCCCTCCCTTGCTCCCTCTGTCTGTCTCTCTTACTTTCTGTCTCTGTCTCTCAGCACTGGTTTTGTGTGCTAAACTTAGATCTTTGTGCTTACCAACTGAGCTATCTCCTAGCCCCTACATTTTAAAAAGGGAACCTTTTGAATACTGGTAGTATATACGTGCAGAAGAATTCTCATTCATCAGCAAATTCGTTGTCAGCCTTCTCGTGACAAGCGTAGACCATGAAATCATATTGTCGCCTCTGTTCTGACGTGCAGCACCTGACATTGCCTTCACTCTTGAAGCATTTTTCTCTCTTGCTTTTCTTTTCTCTCTCTCTCTCCCCCCTCCTTTCTTTCTCTTTCTCCCTTTTCCTTTCTTTCTTTCCTTTTGCATAATAGGCATTTTCTTTCACCATAACCTAATTTTGTGTGGAGAAAGATTATTTTGGGCAGTGCTCTGAGTAGCTCTGTCATTTACTTCCATCTATTCTTGCAAACAATAGGCACTGTTGGTCTGTTACATATGAGACATTGCTCCAGAGACTGTGGCCATACCCAGTTGCCCAAGATATGTTGCAGATCTGCAACTGAGGCTTTATGGGGAAACTGGGAAGGGGCCCTATTAGGTCCTGGGGGTTAAGGGCTAGCAGGAGAGCTGAGGCCACTCTAAGCCAGCTGACTTCAGTCCCCTCCCAGGCCTTTTGGAAACTCCTCTAATAAGGGAGAGTAATACTATCAGTTTTAGCCTATAGAGAAATAGCTTTGCTTGAGTTCTATTTCCTTGGCCAACTCCCAGGTTTTGATAAGCATCATCTCAGGGACCCCTTTATTCTCGGTGAGCTATGGCTTTGATAATTGACTAGTTGATCAGTGCTGTGGTAGATAAGTCACTATATTCCACTGTCCTGGTAAAATGAGGTGTTTTCACGCCACGGGTTCTATCTGCTTCTTGCTCTTTCAGTGACTCCTTTAGTCCTCAGGCCCTAAGCAGCATGCCCCAATCCCCCAGGTGATGTCCTCGATGTTTCTGTCCTGTTCAGCATTATTCATAATCATAGATACTCATGCCCCGCGGACTTCCAGCCCTGACAATATTCCAGGCCAGCCTGTGATTCCTCTGCCAGCTGGACCAGTTCTCATTGGGAGCCAGCTGAAACCTGCTTCCTGCTTTGTGCTGTCTCCCTCCTGTCATTGTGTGTCTCTCTTGGCTCAGCTCTTCCAGCCCACCTGTCACCAGTCCTCTCTGGAGACCCTCCTTCCCTTTGTCTACCTTTGCATTCTTAAAAGCACCATCCTATCTTACCACCATGTCATTCACTACCCCACCGCTGTCGCTGCATTATTACCTGATGTATTTTGGGGTCTACTTTCTTTGCTATTCAGAGCCTAAGGTACAAAGTTCCAACTGTGGGCCTTGCTATGTTCCCTGTGACCTGTCCCTGTCCCCTCATCTCAACAGAGTTCATGATTTCTTTAGCTGAATCTTTAGGGTGATGCTATTGCATGGGTCACAAACACTGTTCACCCTTTATCTTGTACCCTATGCATATTACACAGCCCATTGTTCGGCCTGGTCTTTCCAGTGACCCCAGTAGGAAGCGATATTTATTCCTCAACTCTACTGCACTTAGGATCTACATAGTTCCTACCTTATGTTATGGTGAACTTCATAGTTCCTACCTTATGTTATGGCTAACTTTGTACTTGATTTGACCTTGCCAGGGTACACAGACTAATGGTTCCCCTCAAAAAAAATTGAAAGAAAAAAATTGCTATCCACAATCCTTGGAACATGTGATATTACATGAAAAGGGAAGGAAGGCTGGAGGTCAAGTTGAAGGTAGAGAAACACCTGCCTTTGAGATGAGGAGCTCCTGAATTATATTCTCGTGCTCAGTATAACCATAAAGGTCTCTGAAAGTAGAAAGGAAAACAGAAGTATGCTATCAGAATAATGTGATACAATGGAGCTCCCTCCAGCCAGGCAGGTGATGGAGCCACAAGCTAAGGAAAGCAGTTGTTCCCTAGAGGTTGTCAAAGGCAAGGGAACAGATTACACCTTGGAGACTTCAGAAGAAAATATACCTCTGACCACATCTTGACTTTTTAATCAAGCAGGAGAGGTGTGGAAGATCTGACCTCCAGAGCCATAAGATGCTAACTGTATGCTGATCTAAACCACTCATCTTACAGTGCTTTGTTACAGCCGCAGTGGAAAACTAACATACTCTGTGGTTGGCTGCTAGGTGCCTGGTATACATTAAGCACTAAGTAAATGTTTGCTTATGGCTCCAGGCTTGGTTCCACGAAACTTGATAAGAGACAAAGTGATAAAGCTGGCTTTTGTTTGTCCTTGGATTCCTTTATCACTGAGGGGTGGGGAGGGGGGGGAAGGGGGAAGGGGGTGGGAAGCTCCTGACCATTAACTTTTCCTGGGATTTAGGGGCCAATTCCTGATCTGTTTAGATTACTTTCTGTAAATGGGTGGTATTTTAAGATCAGAGCCTTGCTGGAGGTCTTTGTATCCGGGAGGACACTGGAACTAAGAGAAGGAGGACAAAATGGTAGAGCATCTGAGTAATGAGGAACTGTGATTCCCACCACTGTTTTACACCCTAGTGAACAAGAAGCCAGGGGACATGGGTTTTGAACTCAGCTCCCCCTGGAGGTCATTAGAGAAATGACATTTTTTCTTGATCCACCTTACAGCTGGCTGTCCTGAGCCCCTGAGCTCCTTGTCTCTAGTGGACTAGGGGACAGGATAAATGTGGTCTGCCTTCTAGTGGTGTCCGGCTTAAATGTTACTTTCATATTAAAATAGACCTTCATTTTAGACTTCTTATTTCACTTGCTGGATTTCTGGGCTGGATGCTGCCCTTCTTTCCCAAGATGGTCTGTGTTATAGCTAACCAGTCTAAGGCAGCTGACTACAACCTCCACAATACTTTCTCTTATCAGAGAGAATTCTCTCCTCAGGCTCACCTGAGCTCAGACAGGTGAGCAGTGCTGGGCCTTGGCCACTTATTTCTGTTCTGGACAATTACACAGCTTAGATCTTAATCCTCTTGCTTCACCTTCTCCTGTGATCCATTCTGGGTTCTGCATCAGGTGTGTGGAACAATGGTGTGCCCCTTTCTGCTCTGACATGCCTGTGTGCTGCTAGGTGAGCAATGGAAGGGCCTCATGGGGTTAGGATCAGGATCCCAAGTTCTTAGCTTTGCTGCCATCCAGTAGGGGATCCTAAAGACCCTCATTTCCCTGCAGTTTCTTTGTTCTTCGTTTTAGCTGAGGGGCTTATGAAATGAACAGTCAAGAAGCTTTAACAATTCAAAATTCCTTAACAACTCTCATCCCCATTGGGAGGTAGCCTAATATCTTCACTGTGATTCACAAAGCCTTCATGGTCTGGTCCCTCTTCGTTTTGAGGTCTAAGATCTCATCCTCTTCTTTAGAGTCTATGGTCTAATAATAATGAACATTGTGAATCTCCCAGAACAGGTCGTTTGCTTTCTTAGTCTCAGACATTGCAGACACTCTCCCTTTGTCTTCAATTCTTTGGCTGTTCCTCCTTTTGAGTCTCGGTTCTTGTGGTTGTCACTTGCTTTGGGAAGCTCAGACTTCACTACCTAAAGTAACTTTCTGGCTCCTACTTGCTCAGTTTTGGTAGCTGCTACTTTCTTACATTCCACTAACACGTTACCTTTAATTTGGCTCCTACTGGCCTGTGAGAACTCTATTTTAAAATACTACTGTTATTTTTTGAGATTTAATATAATTACATTGTTTCTTTGCTTCCATTTCCTCCCCTTAACTGTCCCCTCCGCCTCACTGTCTTTCAAATTCATAGTTTCTTTCTTCTTCAATTGTTGATATGTGTGTATGTATGTATGTGTGTGTATATATATGTATATAGTTGTATACTTACATATATGTATATACACACATATATTAAATATATAACTAAAAGACATTCAATTTGTATAATGTGACTTGTATTATGTTATCAGGATTGAACGTTTAGTATTAGATAGTGAGTTGGTGTGCTCTTCCCTAGGGAAAACGATCTTTCTTGCTTTTAGCATTCCTTAGTTGCCTGTAGTTCCTTGTCTAGGGCTGAGTCCTGGTTATCTTCCCCCATCCATGTTACATGTCTATAGTTGTTCCTGTTCAGCAAATGTTCCTGTTCATTTTTAGGCAGTTATAATGGTGAGACATTCTGGATGTAGCCACTGGCATTCTAGGAGACACACTCTCATAGTCAACCCCCTGATCCTCTGGCCCTCACAACCTTTCTGCCTCTCTCCCTCTTCTGCCATGATCCCTGAGCCTTAGGTGCAGTTTTGTTGTTTTTGTATATGGACACTTATTTCCAGAGATAAGTCAATCCTCACTCCTTATCAAGGAAAGGTCTCTTTGCTATAGATGGAGACCATCACAGATGACCACAACCGACCGAAATGCCCAGTGCCAATTGAGACCTGTTTATCCCTAACAGTCTACAAGCTTCTTACTCTATAAGTAGGTCATGCAATTTGTTTTTGTGGAATCTCTGTGTCTAGAGCTACACTGTCTGCTCTGGCCATTGCTAGCCAAAGGTGGCTACTGAACACTTGCTATGGCACCTTTGAATTGAGACATATGGGAAGTAGAAAATCCACCCTGGCTTGCAAAGACTTTGTTTAAAAAAAAAAGAAAAGAAAAGAAAAGTAGTTGAATATTCTTATTTCTGCCTTTTAATATTGTTAACTTGTTGAAATGCATCTTAGGATATATGGTTTTAAATAAGACATATACAGTTTGTGTTTGTGGCTCACATTATAGTTCTCTTGAGCTCTGCTGGTCTGGAACATAGTGTCAGCCACATCTGCTTGAATGAACAGATGAGTGAATGGATCCATGACATCTGTCCTCCCAGCTCAGCCTCAGCTCAAGTTCTTTGTTCCAGGTGCAACCCCACAGTTCTCTCAGACTCCGCTCTCTCAGTCGGGCAGCCTGGCTGTTGGGGGTCTGTGGACCCCAAAGGATGGAGCAATCTGGAATTGAACACCCTGTTTTGAGCCTGAGGACTCCTCCTTGCTGGCACACTGTACACCTGTGCTCACATTTTCACCAAAGTTTAACCCAGCATCTGGAACAGAATGAGCAAACTATTTCTAACAGTTACAACATCCTCTGATGCCACAGGGGTGTTTGCTCTTCCGAGCAGTACAGAAGGACATTTTTGTGCTGGAAATTCCTCCTTGTGTTTGAATATGAAATCAAACAGGATGTACTGATTAGCTTCAGAATTTCCTCAAGAATCTTTTACAAACTGCAAGAACAAAGAACGGTCTGCCCTCTTTTTTTCTCTGCAGGGAGAGTAAGCATAGCTTTCCTTTGTGTATAGACGGCTCCCCTTTTCCTCATCCTGCCTGCTGTGGGCTGACTGAATAACTAAGTGGGATGGGAAAACTTAACAGACCCTACCGATTTGTCACCTGAATTCTGAATTCTGATTTCTTGAGAATTTAGTGCTTCAAGTAGGCACGGGTGCAGTAAGGACATGGTATTTGAAGGTAATAAAGCTCTAATCGAATACAATAATTCTTTAGCCTAGCTGACATTTTAAAGCCATGTTTTTCGTACACGATGGGTTTTAGTTCTTAAAATCACACCCAGTATTTATGTAGTGTTCATAAATTCAAAATTTTTTTAAGACAGTGTCTCGCTTGGTCCTTATATCTGGTGGTGCCCCCCCCCTTAAAAAAAAAAAAAAGTCTTTTCTGAGTTGCCTGAACTGGAGGTCCACAAGCTCTCTCCCTCTCTATGAATTCCCTCATTATGATTTTAGGTTCATCAGATTCTGTTGGCACTGGGCAACTAAGGGTCACTATAACCAACATGTAACCCCTTCAGGAGTCATTTGACACAGCTGATTGCTCTCTCCTCCTTGCTATTCTTTTCTCATTTGGCTCCAAGGACGTCACACCTGCCTGGTTTTCCTCTGACCTCTCTGGCAACTTCTTTCCGTGTCCTGGGCAGAGAGCGCTGCACTGCCTAGATTTTAACTCTTAGGCCTTTCCAATTTGCAGATCTCAGGTGGCTTTTGCCTCCTATTGATACCCATTACTACTTTCCTTGCATCTCATGGTTTTAATTATCACTGATAGAGTAAAAATTCTTGTCTTTTTCATGTGCACAGGTCTCTCCTATTTCCAGAATCATATCCAACACCTACGTATTATCTATGCTTGGATATCTAAAAGCCATCTCCAACTCTATGTTCTCAAAGTAGAGCCTCTGGACTTCCCCTCTAAGCAGGCTCCTTTTGTGGTCTCAGTGTCAATTGCCAACTTCCTTCTTCTGTTTGCTCAGTGCAAGTGCCTCAGCATTCTCCTGAAATCGCTTCTCTTCTCTTCTCTTCTCTTCTCTTCTCTTCTCTTCTCTTCTCTTCTCTTCTCTTCTC
>JADRCH010000099.1:6623571-6649581 GCA_019843965.1 Rhynchomys soricoides | reverse complement strand
TGTGTGTGTGTGTGTGTGTGTGTGTGTGTGTGTGTGCTGTCTTCCAACAAGTCCCAAAGTGCTGTGGACTGACACTTTTGAAACCATGAGCCAAAGGAACCTTTCCTTTTTTTAATATGACTGTCTCAAGTATTTTGTTATAGCAATGGATATTTGACTAAATCTGGACAGTCTAAAGTGACTAAATCTCTTGGTCACAACATCTCATGGATCCAGGAATAATTCGTATCTTTCTCACAATGAGGAGAGTGTATGGTTAGGCATGTGCAATCAGCTATGAAGAAAACATGTCTTGCTAAAAACGCAGATGGCATTACTCAGGTGGTTTGGATATGAGGCAAGCAGAGATTTAGCAATAGGGAAACTGAGTAAGAATAAAAAAGAGCTGGAGAAGCCAAATGACCTGGTTTTTGAGGAAAAACCAATTCACACTATCCAAAAAGTATGTAAATCTCTGGAATGTAGAGGAACTGAAGTGAAGAAGTGTCTCAATGCAGTCTGAAGATGGCAAGAGGAATTTCAGAGCCTTGGCTCCAGATCTCTGGGCAGAGTCCATCTTGGGCTACAGAAATGTGATGTCTCCTTAGTGAATCCTTCAGGGTGATACTGGCTTTTTGCTGACAGAAATTCTCCTGAACACCACTGTACTTAATTTGTGTAAACTGACACTGTGGAGGATGTAAAGTTCCATTTTTTTCCTTAAAAAAGAAAAATAACTTTTTTTTTTTTTTACCTTCAATATTCCTGTTCTCCTTTGCCAACTGAGCAGAAGTTTGCATTGGTTTCCATTATTGCTTTTAAAACTAATGTAGTTTGGCGTTTTGTCATTATTTTGTGATTTTTCTACAACTGAAAGATGTAAGAATTTCATTGAAATCTGTAATCTGGAGTTCACATGTCCTACATCATGATAGAATAGCTAAGTCTAGGTAGTTCCTGTTATAGGAAGGTCTGAGAAATGTTAATTTGGGGGGTCTGCATAAGACTGAAGAACAGTGATCCAAGAATGAGTTTTACCCAAGTATAAGTTCTAAGGCCTGACTGCAACAAGACTTCCAGGGCATGGGCGTAATCCTGACCCTGGAGAAAATTCAGGTGGCCCAACCTTTACTCATGCAATTTTTCTGGCTTCAAATTCACTCCCCTGTTGCGGGAAATATTAAAAAATGGACCAGCAGGCTTCGGCACTACTGCCCTCAACTCTCTGCCCCATGGCCTGGTCAGCCATGTACTGGCAGGCAATGGCAGGACCTGTTTTTAATCTCGTGGAGACTCTTACTCAGAGCTTCAAAATCTCTCCTCCCAGCTCACTAGGTTCCCACTGGTTACCATGCCAGCCCCATGCTTCAAAGCCCCCATGGCCTCTGTGGTGCACATAAGGCAAACCCATGCTTTGCCACCATACCTTTCTCTCTGGAACCCAGTCGAATCACCGTGTGAGAAAAACACCACACTTAGCTCAGAAACAATGGTAACTCAAACTCTGGGTGCAACAACTAAAACCTAATCTTGTAAGCCTTATTAAAATTGATTCCTCCGGTGGTGAATCCTTGTGGATCCGCCATGATACCCGGAAACTCTAGCAGCTACATTTTTCCCTTACGTTATCCATGTTCTGAAAGCCCCTAACTGTCGTCTCTTCCCTCCTCCTCCTCCTCCTCCTCCTTCTCCTCCTCCTCCTCCTCCCCTCTTCCTCCTCCTCCTCCATCCAACCCGGAAGTCCCGCCCACTTGCCCAGTGATTGATCCATTTATTCATTAGGGGATTGGTTCACAAGAAGTCACCTGAGTACCTGACTTACTCCTTGTCTGCAGCCCCTCCCAGGAGAGCAGAATTAGCATCAAAATACAAACAGCACCAGGCCCATCCACAACACTCCCCTTTCTTCAACACTGATTTAAACAACGTGTCTTCTCTCCTTCATAACCCTATTCAATCAACTCATTCATTCATTCATTCATTCATTCATTATTTTTCTCAGTGTGCACTTACTGATCACCAAGTGACAGAGCTTGGTTTAGGTGCTGGAGATTTACACTAGGATCTTCTTTCTTTAGACATTTGACATGTGGATAGTACTTCTTGGTTAACCCACCTACACAGATCTCCATGGTTTATTTAGTAATTTCTCAGGATTTATACATTGGTATTGTGTTCAGTTTGTTTAGCTCCTTAGAGGGTCTGCTACTAGACATTACTAGACATTTTCTTTAAGAAACATGTGTTTTCCCTTCCTTTTTTCCCCCCATTTTCTTTCTTTCTTCCTTTTTTCCTTCTTTCCTTTCTTTCTTTCTTCTTTCTTTCTTTCTTTCTTTCTCTCTTCTCTGTCTTCTCTTTCCTGTGTGTATGTGTGTGATCATATATGTGCAAACTAGAGGTCAATCTAGTCCTCAGATGCTGTACATGTCTTGTTTTGAGTCAGGATCTCTCACTGGCCTGAAACTCTCCAAGTAGGTTAGGAGAGATGGCCAGAGAGCTCCAGACTTCATCAGTCTTCACCTACCCAGTGCTGGGGTTAAGCTGCGTTTTTTTTTTTTTTTTTCTTTAGCACTCACAATAGGGTATACATCTCCATGGACTAGGTTCCAGTGCACTTACTAACAAAAGGCTGCTTTTCAGAATGAGTGAATGCTATCTTTTGCACTTAGTTGTTGGTATTATTAACAAGATTTGATTATTTCCAGGGATGTAAACAACCCCTATGGAAATGGCCACCTGAATACAGCCTCTATTGACAATCTGTAGACTAAACCTTATCTCTGTTGTCTTTGTATGCACTGCATACTCTACAGGTGCTCCTTTTCAAAAGTGTGTGAAAGTGAGTTTGGCATTTTATTTTTTAATGATAGGAAGATTAAGTTAAAGTGTTATCTATTCCAATCTCTTCCTCATATGTGGCACCTGCTCAGGAAATACAGCTTTAGGGAGTATCCCAAGATGTGCATAAATAATAAGCTGTCAGTGAGAAATGCTGTGTTAGTGCAGTGAATTTCAGTGACCCCTTATGATAAGGGGAATCTGGGTTGGGCTACATTTTTATAAAGAAAACAGTGCTTGCTTTGCATCCCTGATAATTCTCTCATATTTTCGAGACTGTCAAATAACAAGACGTGTTTTTTCTTACAACAAAGATGTTTGCAGAGGGGCTCATCAAACTATTATTATTAATAATCTCATTGTGTAGGCATCACTAATGCTTTTGTGTATTTGAGGCTACCAAATAAGTTGAAAACATGGAGGCATCCAGGAACAAAGCAACTTCTAAGCATAATGGGATGCTGCTTCTCTTGGCTAAGTTACCCCTGTGCTGGGGAGAACTGCTGCCCAGAGACTGTGGGTTGCAACCCCTCTGGTAAGGGGTCTTCTAGAGGACTCACCACAGAAGCCTTCAAAGGTAGCCATGACAACAGGCAATCATTTGTTAATGAGATTTCTTTTCCGACCAGGAATCCAACATGCTTTTTGAAAACAGGGATAAGGAAGACTAATTATAGTTACAGGCAGAGGCTACTAGCAAATGAAAGTGAATTTTACCCTTTGTTTTGGTGGGAATCTGGAGAAAGAGGGGACTCAAGATGGGAGGCAGAGGCATGATCTCTTCTGTACATCCATATTCATAGCATTCAATCTTAGTAAAATAAAGTCAGTACACTGGTATTCTTTCTCACAAATGTCCCATGTTTTCTCTGTCTTGGGCTAAGCATTGAAGAAACTAGAACATTATAAGAAAGGGGCCAAGGCTGAATGACTTCCAACAGGGAATAATGAATTTCACAGTCCACATCCTGCTTCAATAGAGAGTTCCCAGAAAAAAAAGGACATCTAGTTCAATTTGAATATTAAACTGACAGCATTTATTATATTATAAATATATCCCAAATATGCATAGGACCTAAGGATGCTAAAACTAATTTGTTGCTTATTGAAATTTTAACATGAAGCTGTGTTTAGGGAACAATAAGAGACATATGAGTTTAAATATACCTTTCTTACTCTTTGAACATCTAGCCTTGGGTCCACTGTCTTTGACCTTGTCCTTCATCACAGATTTTCTTTGGATTGATGTTGGGTGGATGATGTTGTTTCTGGCATTGGGTCCCTGTCTTTCCTAGGTCTCCTTTAGCTGCTTCCAATCACATGTTTTATGGACCAGGTATAACATTGACCTGAGTAGATACTCTCAGATGACTTGACAAATGTGCTTCAATGTGGGTAGTGATGGAGGCAGCACCATAAGTCTGATGAGATCATGTGAACTCTGAAATTGTGGATACTTGTCTGAGTGGTAGTATGTTCCTTCTATGTCAGGGAAAACAGTCCAAAGGAGTTTTGTGGATAATTAAAAGACATAGACTTGCTTTTATGTTGCTTTCCCCCAAATCTCTTCTCTCTTCTTTCCAATCTCTTGCTTGCATTTTTTCTGCCCACCTCTTCCCCTGAGGATGTGAATCGTGCACTGGGCTCCTCACACTAGCACCATGTTGATTTGGAGAGCTCATGGAGCTTATGGGGTCAAGCTGTGAAAGCATCCCACAAACCAGGCTCTTCCAAATGCTCCTGGGATGGGCTGAGATAGAGGATAATCTCAGCCTGCTTTTCTTGTTTCAAACTCCATAACCTTACATAATGATCCAGGCTTTTGGAAATGAAATACAAATTGGTAAGAACCTTGACATTTTTATAGTACTTTAAAGCATCCAAGCAACTTTTAAGATACTGTTTCACTGAGTCCTAATAATTTAGGGATTGTTAGAACTATAGAGAGGCCAAATTACATGCCCAAGGTCACCGACTCCTGAGTGAGAGCTAGGTTTTAACATTAAGGCTAATACATTTTTCCCTCTGCAGAGAAGAAAGTTGAGGTCACAAAGGTATGGACAATGTTGGAGAGAGACAAAGGGAGCCTGGAGCTCAGGGTTAGGTCAGCTGGGTAACATTGAAGGCATTCTAGCAGCTTTCACTAGTGTGAAGAGTGATCTGTGAGTCCTAAATACCTGGCTAGCCCACACAGAGTAGGTGGCAGTGAGGTCAGAGAAATTCTTCTCTTAGGCTTCTTTGGTTGGGTTGGGAGCAATACCCTGACCTAGAGGAATAATCAACAGGTCATGTGGGTCCCTTATTCTGTTGGGCTATTTCTTTTCTTTTAGAAGCACAAAGTGCAGAGTCCTGTGTGGAATTCTAGAGAACAAAGTCTTGGTGGGGTTGTTGAAAGAACTTGATAAAGAAGGAGACAAGGCAAGGGGCAAGTTAGAGCTGACCTGGGCAGCAGGTTCTGAAGAGGAAGTCTTCAGACATCTTAGAGGAGAGTTGTAGTCTCTAAAGTGAGCCCATACCACTCTCTCTGTGGAAAGCAGAATTCCATAAAATGGGAGCAAACACCCAGAAGTCATTTCTAGGTAGAAGGATAAAGGTTGTTTTTTTCTAGGAGCCTCTAAACTCTGTCTCATCCACAAAGGCTACTTTGATTCTGTCTCCTTCAAGGAAGTATCACATTAGAAACCAGATATTGGCTTGAAGAAAATTGTGTGAGTTAATATTTGTTGGAGGGAAATCTGTATCTAAGGGCAGGTCACAGAGTGGGACTCAGTGGTAAGGTGTGGACAGGACTCAGGTTGTAGATGTCCCAATGCTCCTAGGGCAGGTCACATGTTCCTGTGGATACTTCCTCTTTCTTCACAGCCTGGCCATGGGGAAATCCCCACTGGGAGCTATAAAGAAGCCCTGGGGCTCTGGGAAGAAGCCATCATCTTAGCTAAGAAGGCAAGATGAGTTATAGCCTTCTCCTGGCCCTTCTGTTCTGCCTTGGCTCTGCATCCAGAGGTTTGACAGCTCTGACCTCTGCACATTCCTCGAAATTGGCCACAACTCCAACATCACCCCAGGCTACAGCTGCCTGGTTGCCTCCGGGAAGCACATCTTGGGCTGAAGGTGGTACTGTGTCTCAGGTGAGGGAGTTGCTGAGTCTGGGTGAGCTCTGTTCAATTTCCTTCTGCTCACTTTTTGGGGGACCTGAATACAATTTCATGGTTGACTAGACCTGGGCACTTTAAAGGATTTATGATTCTTTCTGTTCACTGGAGATGCCTGGGAAATGAATTAAAACCTGGATGAAGTAATTAAATTGTTAGCATGAGAGACAACAGCCCAGTTTTCTAGCTAATGTATTTTGGGGAAAGGCGTGTTCTAAAGAGGTTCTTCACCCAGGGTGACCTGTGGGATCATTGGTGAGGAGAATCCTAAAAATCCAGAATCCTTGGTTCTACCCTGCGCACAACTCAGACATTAAAAAAAAAAAAAAGTCCAATTGATTCTAATACATTGTCTGGGATGAGAGATTCAGGAAAGGGATACCAGGAGTTGCCCTCCAGAAAAGTTTAACCAAGTGATTTGCTGCCCAGAGGTAGCCTTTTGGGTGTAAATAACACACTCTGAGGGTGTGAGACTCTCCAGGTGACGTCTGGAGCCCTGTCAGTTCCTCTGCACCTAGTTTATAAAGAAGATGGTAATGGATCTGAGGACATGGAAATGGTCAGTAAAGCACTTTCTACACTAGCATAGAGGACCAGTGTCTGTGTTTCCAGCACCCACCTAAAAATCCAGGCAAGTTGGCATTGCAACCCTATCATTGGTTGGAGGAGGCAGACACATTAGGATCCCTAGGATTTACTTGCCAACCATTTTAGCAAATTGGTGAACTCCATATTCAGTGATAGATCTTATCTCAAGAAAAATTTAGTGACAAGTAGTAGAGAAAGACATATACTATCTCTACACACACACATATACACACACACGTATATGTATACACACACACAAATACATACACATGTATACATACATACATACATCAGTTATAAGAAGAGGAATTACTAATCTTAGAAAAATGCTACTGTATGTGGACTTTTCCCAAGAGAATGCTAACTCTTTTCAATTTATATATATATATATATATGGAATCTCTGGGACTATTTCCAGTGCCAAACAACTGCAGCAGTAAAATGAATGAACAAAGGGTCCATGTTTCACAGGAATCGGCCTGGAGAGGCTCCCAATGTAGAATGCTTGGTTTGCCTAATTCTTTGGGGGAGGGGGGTGAGAATGCTTTGGCTTTCCTTTAAAAAAAAAAATAAAGAAAGAAAGGCCTGGAGGAGCTGCATGATGTGGGACAGGAAACAGTTACCCAGTTTACCTTTGGGCCTTTCTGTAAGAGTCCTACCCAGAAAAACTTCCCAGGTTGGCCTTGCTGCAAGGAGACTTGTGTTTGAGGGCTCTTAACTCCCCAAAGTGCCTCCTCCAGAACTCCTAGGCATTTCATTCAGAGATCCTCTAGCCATCCACTGTCATCAACTTGTCTGAGTGGAAGGGTGAATTGGAAAAGAGGAAGGAGAGCCTTTTCTGTGAGTATTTGCATTAGTTTCATTAAAATCTGGGACAATGGAAATGTGATCAACAAATGGTTTGGATGTGGCCCAGAGGGTGAGGGAATCAGTAATACCAAGTGCATGCCTAGTGAATGCCAAGACGAGGTTAATACATAATGCATCATATTTAACCCCCAAGAGTAAGGTGAGAGTAATGGTCCCATTTTAGAGTAAATCTGAGACTTACTGTGGTGAAGGGTCATTGGCGTAGAGTCACCTGGGACCTTATACCTCCCCAGATCAGTCCATTCATACACTTTAGTTGTTTCATTCAGGTTTTAACTCATTTCAAAGGAGCCTGTTGTGAAAACCATCTCAGGGCATGCAGTTTTCTGTATTTCCAGGGCTCAGATGAAAATCGCCTTTAAAAGGGGATTGAGTTTAGAGAATCACAATTATATACTGGCTTTTCAGTAACCAAATATCATATCCCAGAGTGTTAACAATAATAATTTGTCGTAAAGGTTCACTACCAATCAAAACCAGCATTTTGATGTAACATCATCAGCTGAAATAATAGAAAATAAAATACCAGTGAAGGAACAGAGGAATTCAAAGTGCCCACCGGCTAGTAAGAAGGCAAATATTTAAAAGTAGGTAAGAACTAGTAGTTAAATTGTACTTAGAGGCTTCAATTTCCTTCCTTGTTTGCTTATCTGCCTGGGGTGAGTGAGTCAGACTCCAACCTCCTTTTTTATAGTGGACCAGGTGTCAATTCCACTATAAACCTAATTTTCTAGGGCTGGCTGTCAGCTTGATGAGCTTGTTGGAAAGTAGTGGAAACCCCTTTTATAACTGTCATTGAGCAAGTTCCAAACGCATCATTTTCTGTACTTCTGAAACGCTGAGTACCATTATTTTATGTCGTGAATCTTTGTGGGCACTTAGACTTGGCTGCTAATTAGAGCCAATTGTGACCTTAAATCACAAATGTGAGTCACACCGTCTGCTGGAAGGCTCACAATGCCGTGCATGCCTCCACAGAAGTGGCTGCTTCCTCTCACAGATGTCAGGAAGGCTCCTCACAGTCACTGGCAGAGTTGGAACCATAATGGTCTGTGTGCCTCTGTCATCAGGGTATGAAGCTGTTGGAAAAGTCCCTAGGGCATTCAGAATGAAAGTGAGCCTGATTGGGCCAGAATTGGTCTTAATCAGCTTTTAATTCCAGAGCATGGGGTATCATAGACCTTAGTAACTCTTAATTGAATATATACCAAGTTCAAACTTAGTAGTACAGTCACTCTTGTGGGGCACACAGGGTTCTACTTGCCCTCCACAATGAGATCATGTATCCTTTCAAAGGCCAAGAGGACAAGCACTTGTCTTTGTGTCCCATTCCCACATTTCACTCATGTAGTTTAAGCATTCACTGCAGAGAGACTCATCACCATTAGCTTCATTGTCTTTGAATTCCAGGAGCAGAAATATCTCTAATGGGAGACACTGATCAAACTTATGGGCCGTTTTGATGTCAGCCAAGCATGCTGGGCTGATGATAAGCAGGATAGAGTCCACAGCAGTGGGACAGAGATGTTCAATAGAAGCCAGTGGAATGACTGTCAGCAAGGCTCATAATTATTTGTGTGTCTTTCAGGTGAACTTCAGGACTGAAAGTTGTTAGCTAAGTGGTTCCTAGTTGATTGTCTAGAGACTGCTTGATGATGTCTCCTGTTTCCAGAGCTGACAAGGCTTCTCAGAGAACTCCAGGAATGGTCCACCCTGTCTTGTGTAGCTAATTAACCTCCTCTTGTCAATGCAATGCAAGATCTTTCCTTTGCTACGTAGTTATTATGATAAGGTAGCTCTTCAAAAGCATGTAAAAGACTTGGCATACCTATGCTAGAGTCTTTCTATCTTTAGATGGAGTGATAGATCTGAGTCCAAGAGAATCCAACCTCTCTGACAGACCCCTGGTGTGTATTCTCCAGTCCTTATTCATTCTTTGCAAAGACCCTCCCCCTCCCCACTCTAATCCCAATGTCAATGTCAAGACTTTTCTTGGAATAGAAGGCTGGTAAGGTAACACAGTACAAGATAAAGTGATTGCAAACACAGGGACTTGAGCTTGGTTCCCAGAACCTGAAATTTAAAAGCCAGATGTGGTAGAGTGAGGTTGTTGTCACAGCGCTGGGGAGGCAGAGTGAGGACGATTCCTAAGGCTCACTGGCCAGCAGCTGGGCCCACTTGGTGAGTCCCAGGCCTCAAGAAAAAAGGGAAATGTTGTCTACAGAACGCACAGGGTTGTCCTCTGGCTTCCACATGCAGACAGACAGACAGACAGAAACAGACATACACAGAGATACACACACACTCATATACACTTGTGCGCGCGCGCGCGCGCGCACACACACACACACACACACACACACACACTTCATTCTTAGCGTTTTAGAAAAGCTTCATTTCATTTAAAAATCCAACACAACCACCACCCTTTGCAAGAGCCTTATGGCCCATGAGTCACTGATGGGCTAAATCTCAATTACAGGAGCATCTAATATCTAGAACAAGTTTGTTCATGAAGATCAGGAGAGGTAGCTTGGGTGTAGAGCAGATACACTCAGCTACAAGCAGCTGGTGTGAACTTTACGGCATGGCTGGAATCTCTCCAGACTGAAAACTGCTCTCTCCTTAGTTTTATAAAGAGTCCCTTCAGGCTGAGGCTCCGTAGGTGAGCTTTGGGCTGGCCTTCCGATGAGATCATTAAAAGGCACAGCCAGTTGGCTGACAAGGCTCACTCTGCAAGGCAAGAGTAGTAATGAAAAATGTTAATTGTGTTAGGATCCCCTTGGGGTAGTTCAAAGGGGACACAAGAAAAACAGAATCTTTCAAACCTGTCATTTTAAAATATGCAGTGGCATCGAAGTGTGAGCCTGAATATCTTAAAGAAACTTCAAATATTTTAAAATGACTTTTTTTTTTTTTTTTTGCAAGGGGTAAGCTAGAGAACTTCTGTTTGAGAAATTTGAGGGTGAGCTACAAACTCATGCATTGCTCAGTTTTGAGTTAAATAGATGGCTTGCTTCCATTTGGAAAAAAATGTGAATTTTCTAATTTCCCAGCTTAAGGGAGGATTTGAATTCTCACTGGATATCTTTACCATGGCTCACAAACCTTCATGGTATTTTTTATTATAACTGAGAGGTCTTGGATTGGAGTAAAAGTGTGAGTGTGTGTGTGTGTGTGTGTGCAGAGACTCAGCTCACACTGCTTGCTTACTCCAGAGGATAGCCCATGAATCAGAGGGTCTTAATTTCATAGAGGAGGAAATGGAGTAGAGCTGTCACATCTTGCAAACAGCAGGACAGATGTGCAAACTGAGTAGTCTCTTAAACATCCCTTGTGTCCCTTCTTTATTTCCCTTCCTTTGCACAGAGACAGTGGGGGATTTCTTTAAGACTCCTCAAGCATGGGGAATCTTGCTTTTGGTACAAGCTATGATATAGTGGCTGAACCAAGGGGTGGAGATGAGGTTTGTCTTGTCTCTGTGATGTTGTTCGTTGGTACGTTGGCTTCTACTAGTTTGCCTCCAATCACTCTTTTGACAAGCAAACTTCTGTCATTCCTGTTGCCCAAAGGGTTTGTCCCCCAGCTTATTACTGATGTTCACCTTTTATTACCTACAGTCACTTTCCAACTTCACTGGGTCTGTGGACAGCCATGGGACCTGCCAGTGTTCTGTTTCCCTTCCGGACACCGCCTTCCCCGCTGACAGGGTGGAGCGCTTGGAGTTCACAGCTCACACCCTTTCTCAGAAATTTGAGAAAGAGTTTTCTAAGGTAAGTGGTTTCTTTTCAATCAATGTGTTTGTTTATAGTAAATCTCTAAGCTATGGAATTAGTAGAATTCAGGAAGAGAGTGGGATCAAGGCTTAGCCGAAAAATTTACTGTATGAAAAACAAACAAACAAACAAACAAACAACAAACCTAGTGTTCCTCACACAGTGGAAAAGACTGGGAAACCCTCTGGTTGGGCCTGCAACTTTGAGTGCTTGGTGGTTACTTCTTTGGCCTTTGTCGACCTTTCCAGTTTTGATTTGTTTTCTTTCCCCTCTTCTCTATCCTCTTTGGATCTAGTCTGTCTTATTTCTCTGTCATGTTTTTCTTCAGTTCTTATTCCATTCTTGTTTCCAGTGGTTTCCTATTCACTTTGCCTTAATTCTTCCTCTTGTTCACTCTCTGTAATCTTTCTTACTTTCTCTTTTTGATTCTTTTTATTGCTGTGCTCTTGTTGGTATTTTCTCACCTTTAGATGGTCCTTTCCCCTCCTCTTCCTCCTCCTCCTCCCTTGCTCCTCTCCTTCCTCCTCACCTTGCTCCTCCTCTCCCTCCTCCTCTCCTCCCTCTTCCTCCTCATCTTGCTCCTCCTCCTCATCTTGCTCCTTCTCCTCATCTTCCTCATCGTCATCTTCCTCCTCATCTTCCTCCTCCTCCTCATCTTCCTCTTCCTCCTCCTCCTCATCTTCCTCCTCCTCATCTTCCTGATCGTCATCTTGCTCATACTCATCATCTTCCTCCTCCTCCTCCTCCTCTTTCTCATCACCATCATCTTCCTCCTCATCATCTTCTTTCTCCTCCTCTGGGTTTCCCTCCTCCTTTCCTATCTCTTTCAGATCTTCTCCTTGCCATTCTCAGTTTACCTTCCTGCTTTTCTTTCTTACCTCTTTTGCTTTATTTTCTCATTTAATGATGCATACATTAGGATCTGTGTAAATCCCCTCTTTCATCTCCCCCCCTCTTTCTCGGGAGCTATTTTTGATTGTCACAACAGGAACATTTCATTCTATATGTCTCCCATGAAACCAAAATTGAAGGCCTCTTTGGGAATTTGAGTGGAGATTAATAGGTCTCCCATCCTTGGGGAAAACCCTGGTTAGAACCTTCTGGTTTCTGCTCTGGATAACCAGAGGAATGTATTCGAAAGGGTTTGCTGTTCTCTTAGCCTGCTGGAGCAATGTGACTTGCCATTCTAGTTTCGACCCCATTCCAGCTTTATGCCACTCTACAAATCAATTGGAAAGGCTCCTATTTTATGCCCAGGTGAAGTCCAGGCTAGAATATAATCACATTATGCATTATTTAATACAACCCCATTAATTTACAAGGAGTTCTGGCTTTACTGCAGCCTTCCAAATAAGTTTTCCTGAGCAATTTAAGTGTAGCCACCTCAACATCCAATGTAGTTATCCTTTAAGACAAAAAATTATGGTGAGCCTGAGACCCTGCTTTCAACCTGAATTGGTAGATAAATATTCTCAGTTAAAATGAGTGTCCAGGAAAATGTGTTTGACTACTCCAGGAAACTAGCTTCCCAAGAAATAAAATGTCCTTGAATTAATCAGCAGAAAAGGCACAGCACTAAATTATAAATTCCAACCATTAATATTCATAGTCTTATTCCAGCATAATCAAGTGGAGATAAGAAGTTATGCATAAAAACATAACAAGTAGAGGAAAATCCTAGGTAAAGATCTTTTTCATTTGGACTCATTTGCTTTGAAATATTGGAAGCCCCGGATTTGCATGGCATCTTTGCTGGCAGGAGTGTGAAGGGCAGTTTGAAACCTCAAGCTGCTCCAGAGAGAGTATGTGGCCTGCCAGGTTTGTGAATCTGGGACATTTAATTCCAATGCTGTAAGTGGGCATAGGGCAGGTGGCACCTGCTTTGCTAATAATTGGAGGAGAGAGGGGACAGCATAGGTGAGAAATTTTTCAGTTCTGAAGGTGTCAGTAGTTTGTCCGTCCACCCCAAACCCCCAGATGAAATGGAAGCCCAACAAAGGTGTTTACCATCAGCTGAGGTTTGCAGAGCTGACTCCGTGTGGTAGATGGCACCAGTTATAACAGTAGTGACCTCCATTTGTACTTGTCCAAGTGCTTCTAGTATCCCTACTCTCTCAAGCAAACCTTTAATGGAGATAGGCAGGTCTCCTCCCTCCTACTTTAATGACGGAAAACCCAACGTTTAAATGGGTAAAGGGACTTCCCCAAGGTCATTCTTCTCTTGGTGGCTATATCCAGTCAGGGATTTGAGCCTTCAGAATCAAGGCAGATCTTTTCCCCCTGTCTAAGCTGTTATTACTCTTCTGAGAAGACCCAAGATATGTACTAGGTCAGTTATGCCTTCAAATCCCAAGTTATCTCTTTAGCGGAGGGCTTCTGGATCTCTGGGTGAATTATTATAGCTGTCTCCAGGCTGTCTTAGAAATCACCATTTATCTAGGGACCTGGGGGAAGGCCCCTTCTGAGCAGGTGAAAGGCTCGAGACTGCCTTCCATTAATTCATTATCTGTCAGTACACAGGGAAGTCAGGAGCTGCCTCTGCAGAAAATGCTGAAAGCCTTTCACATTTTTCTGTTCCTCATGACACATTCTGTGTGGCCATACCTAGGAAGATGACATATAAGGAAGCTCAGGTTTTGTTTGCTTGTTTCTCTCAAGGATCCTAGTTTTTGGGGCAAGCCATTTAATATGACACATTTGCTAATGGGTGCTCATGCATGAGAAGGTTGAGGCAGCCTGGGAGATATTTGAACAACCTATAAACAAATAACATTGATTGGGTGATGCTTTGTGCAGTGGAATAGATGTAAATTAAAAGGTCAGATTGAAAAAACACTGAAATTGCCATTTCTCTATTCATTTCTAGAATTTACAGAGCATCCATTAGTGAGGTCCTTAGTGTACATAATCTCTGGTCTCTAATAATCTTGCAAGCTTGATGTCATTACCCTTGGTTTTGGAAGAAGAGTAAAACTTAGAGAATTTAAGTGATTTGCCCAGTGGGTACTGAAGTTAGATTTGAGCTCAGGCAGTTCTTGTACCAAAATACTGCACATTTTGATGATATTTTCAGGGTCAATTAACCTAATTACATTTTAAGAATATGTTGGAAATAACAGTAAGTTTCAAAGTCCATTTACTTATTTCAAGTAATCTGGCTATAGTTATCATCATGGGTTTTGAAGAGCTGACAGAACTATGAACCAGACTAATTATTTAGCCACATTACCTCCTTATTTGTTTAATTATGACCACATTTATTGTAAGAGACAACAGCAGCCATCTCAAAATAGACTCCAAATAAGCTATATATATAATATATATTATATAATATATTTAATATATATAAATATATAATATATATATTTAAAATATATATTTTAATCTGTGACAAAGTTAGGTGGATACCAATGAAATAAAACTGTGAATCTCAGCCTGGTGATTTGAAGGCAAACATTGTGAATGTTCTCAGGCTCACACTTGGCTATAGTGATGAAACTGGGGCAAAGATGTTGCTCTCTCGCTTAGACCCATATCTTTGCTAGCACATTTTACAGCACTCCTGGCCTCTAAATGCCACTAGCACATGATCACTCCTCAATGTGACAACCCAAATGTCTTTAGACATGACGAGTATCCTCTCGAGACAAACTCCCCATTTGGGCATCCTCCCTCTGCTTAGAACAAGGATTCTAAATCCAGTAGGGAGAAATGTGCTAAAGATACTACATGCCAGTGGTGTGGGGCTGGACTCATCACTGGGTAGCTGCCTGCTGCTACTGAGCCGAGACTCCTCAGGACAAATCCTCAAGTTCTCAGGGCTGTCTGCATCATCACCATGCACAAAATCTATATAACTGCACATTTCACGTGTGAAATCTTTCTGGCCCATCTTCAAATTTTCTCCTGCCCACCATAACTGTATAATTCCAGTTTTTCCTGAATATCACCCAGCTTTCCTCCAAATGTCAGCAGATAGGAGTACCCTTCAACACTTCCTGGCAGCTTAAGAGAGACTTTTTGTTTTACATCTGAACTTAAGGAAGGCCAAGCACAAATTCTCAGAGGTCACAAACTCTAGGCCATGCCTCTGTTTTCTGTGAGAGTGAGGGCAGGGTGGGTGGGTGACAGATCACCTTTTATTTAGCAGAGATGATTGTTGCATCGCTCATTTGTACAAAACAGGAGCAGTAATGTGCCACCAAAGTGTTCTAGGAAAGCTGAGGCTGTTTCATTTTTTCCAAGAGCTGGCAAGGCCAAATGCCACCAAGCACACTCATTTCTCAAACTTCTATTTCAGCAATGGATCGGTATATTATTATGTTTTTACCACAGGCAAGTTTTGTGACAATATATATATATATATATATATATATATATATATATATATATATATATATATTTAAAAGAAGCTGAAACCCTAATACCTTATGTCTGTGTTTATTTTTGGGGGGCTGGAGAGGGAAGCTTGTTTGTTATAAGTGCCTCCCACATTTTAAAAAGAAACCTGTATACACAAAAGTATCAGCCTCTGAGTAATGGGGCATTTGATGGCAGCGAACATCGCTTGCCTGAGGAGATATAGTAGTTGTGCCAAGGACTGCAATTCCAATGTTCATTAGATACCTCTTTTCCTGAGGCCCTAGCTCTGGGTCCATAGCCTATGAGTCTATTCTAATTTTCATGGTGGGGTTAAGTGGAAGGGCCACAATGACAGGAGTTAGGGCTGCCTTTGTCATTAGAGAGACCATGGGTCAACATCTGTCTGAATTCATTCAGGAACTTGACATTACTGCAGTTTGGGGAGAAGTATTACTTATGCTCATATTTTAAAAAAGAAACTGAAAGCAGCGACTTTTTAATGAGTAGGTCTTTGAAAAAGCCATGACATTTCTTTTAGAGATCACATACAAGAAAGTGTCCCTGCCTGTTTATTGAAATATCCTTTTGGAGATTCCAATTATACACTCAACCACCAAGGGAATTTTTGGAACCTTAACCTAATGATCAGACATTCAAATGTATGCAACAAATGTATAATTTAAAGGTCTGATTGCAATAATCAGTTCTTGGAATAAATGTGAACTCACTTAATGAAATGTGCATTCTGCAGTTGGGTCTACACTCATGAACTGTATAGAGAGTTGGGTCGTTATGTTTCATTGTAAAAGGCAAAGGGGCTCAAAACTCTTGGCACATGATTCACAAGGAAAGGATTCTACTCAATGCATTTCTTCTCTTCTAAAAAATACTGAGACTTAGAGAGATCAATGGCTCTAAACTAAAGGCTGATAGAGGTAGTGATTGTCCCCAGAGTACATTTAATAATGTCTTGAGACATTTTTGATCGTAATAACTGGGAGCAACTGAATATCCTACAATGCACTGTACAGCACCCCACAAGAAAAAGACTTGCTTGAAATGTCAATAACACCGAGGCTGAGAAACTCTGATTTTGAGCAAATGAGCTGAGAAGAGAGACGATCCCAAATGGGTCAGTCTAGTGAGCTAACATCCTCAGGCTTTAAAATGGAGATTAAAATATACATACAGATTATTTTCAGTATATGTAAGTGAGACCTAAAGCCTCAGTAATATGGTATTTTTAGTTTGAATTTGGATAAAAAATGCATTCCTCTGCAGTGATCGACAAGGATCAAATCATCTTCACATCTTTTGTAGTGGAGGAAGTCGACTTGATATCACTCTGTGAGTTGACATAAACTTTTCGCTTCTCCTCTAGGTGAAGGAGTATGTCCAGCTAATAAGTGTGTATGAGAAGAAGCTCCTGAACCTCACGGTCCGAGTAGAGGTCATGGAGAAGGACAGCATTTCTTACACGGAACTGGACTTTGAGTTGATCAAACTGGAAGTGAAGGAGATGCATAAACTGGTCATACAGCTGAAGGAGAATTTTGTTGGAAGTACAGATATTATTGACTTGCTAGAAGTGGAGGTAAGGAATGACTGATGTTTTAGTATGTGAATAGTGATTTTGGTGCTAGGAGTTGTGGCACATGCCTTTAATCCCAGCACTTAGGGGGCGGAGGAAGGCAGATCTCCATGAGTGCAAGGACAGCCTGGTCTACAAAGAGAGTTCCAGGACAGATAAGGTTGTTTCACAGAGAAACTCTGTCTCAAAGCAAACAAACAAACAAAATAAAATAAATGCATTTCATCCAGTGACTGAACAAGTACAATGACCTGGATGGGATACATCTTACCTCAACCCTAATTCTGCTACTGTCTCAGGACCATGAAGTCCATCCATGTTCTGTTTGGATGACTGCCTATACTTACATAATAAGTTAAGTGTATTGGGAATATATTGACTGAGAAGCAGATTTCAGACATGAAGAATTCTGCCCCAGAACTTAATAACCTTTCTGGTTCCAGAAAGTGGTACCATAAATCTTAATGACTTGTCTTTGGCCATACGAAGTCAAACATCTTCTCTGTCCTGGATTTATCATCATGAGACTAGAAACACAGTCTACCTGATTGCGGGTATCTTCCCTTTTTGAATGACCACCTATTTCTCTTAGAATTATTCTCCACATTGAAATTTCCTGTATATCAGGCCTTATATAGATCTGTTTGGAGTTGTTTTGTACAACAAATATAAATCAATTGCTAGTCTTCCACATGCAGCAATCCAGTTTGACCAGAGCAATTTGTTGAAGATGCTGTTTTTTCTTCAGTGTGAATTTTCTGCCTTTTTGTCAAAAGTCAGGTGTCCATTGATGTGTGGAGTTATATCTCACCCTCAATTCTATTACATTGACCCGTGTATCTGTTTTTAATGCCAGTGCCATACTGTTTTTTTTTTTTTTTTATTATTATGGCTCTGTAGTACAGCTTGAAATGTGGGATGGTGATTTGTCCAACATAGCAATAAAACAGCTCTTGATGGCATATTGCTATACCCATAGATCAGTGTATCACTTAACACTCAGCAGAGAAGCTTCTTCTTGAAATAGATGGTAATTAACATAGAGACTGACAGCTGCAGAATGGGCAGAAATTGAAAGACTCTGGTATTCAGTTCTGATGGGATGTGGTTTTCACACCACCCTCAATGCTCAGGGACCTATACAGAAAGAGGGGGCAGGAAGATGATAAGAGCCAGAGGTGGTAGAAGATTTTAAGAAAATAGCATTCTCCAGGTACAACAGAGCAGATCCATAACAACCTCACAGAGGCTGACGGCATGCATACAGCGTGTACAAACTCAAGGAAGACGAAAATCTGAGCATAAAGGAGGGGAAATGGACACAAAGTCCCACCCCTAGACAAGAAGCTATTGGTAAATGATAGCTACTAAATTAGTTTTCTTTAATTGAATGACCCCGGGTATATTAACCATGCTCCAGAGTAACCCTGTGTTTGGGAGTAGATTGACAACACAAATTGGACTCCATGTTTTTAGTTGCCTTTAGGAGAGGACGAGCATGATGCTGAATGAGTGTGAAGGTGGAGGGTCTGGGAGGAGTTGGGGGAGGGGCTGGGGGAGGGGAAGGAGTAGGATAAAACTTACTGTGCAAAATTCTCCACAAACAAATTGCAAAATAAAAACATTCAGGAATTAAGCCAAAAAAATATTTCCTGTGACTATGTTTTAGCAAAGTCTTTAAAGATCTATGGATAAGACTATCATATTAATGTTATGGTTGGGTAATTTACATCAACCAGCATTTACCAGCACAGTCATGACACAGGCTATAATTGAGAATTCTAGGTACATGTTTTAGAATTTACATTTTTTTCTAGCCCTCACCATTCATTAGAAACTTAATTATAATACAACATGAGTAAACACGAGTTTATAGGGGAAGGTTATTAGAAATGAACTTTAATGGACATTTGTGAATGCCTGGAGTGAGCCTGTGCTCTATTATGAAAGCTGTTAAAATCTTTGCCATTTTCTTCTTGTCACACGCATTGCCTGAGATGTGACAGGCGTTCAGTCTAAACCATAAAATGTATTCTTCCAAATGAAACCATTCAGAAGAATCTCTGGTGTATTCAGTAGCAATGTTTCACTAAATGATAAATTCAGCCCCAGAATGTTTATGAAAGAAATTGCACAATACTATAAAGTCACTCGGAATTTTTATTTCTTTAGATAAGGAATATGACTCTCCTGGTAGAGAAGCTGGAGACACTAGACCAGAACAATGTCCTTAGCATTCGCCGCCAGATCTCAGCTCTGAAGACCAAGCTGAAAGAGTGCGAGGCCTCTAAAAGTGACCTTGTACCCGCCACGCCCCCTCCTCCTGCTCCTGGTAAGCCTGCTCTGTATCTGTTTATACCATGTGAGACCCCATAATGAGCCTTGATTTGGGGGCATGGTAGTGATGGGGGGAGCAGGGCATTTTTGCAGTTCTGAATTTATTCTTCCACACTCTAAATTCTTCCACTTTCAACTGGTTCTATTATCAACATTCTGGGATTCACAGAGGAAGAGCACAGTGAGTCTTTGTAAACAAAGCCCACTAGAGTCCTTTTGCACTGGCCTAGCAGGGAGGCTGTGTCTAAAGAGAGAAGAGCTGTGGGACTGGGGATGGCAGAGCATCTAGGATCTTTATGTGGCATTGCCTTCTGGGAGATGGTAAGGGCTGATTGGCTTTGTTAGGCATAGGTTGGGTGTGCCTTTGTTCTGCCTTTCCTCTCTTTTTGCCCTCTCTTTCACACTCCTCTGCACTTCACCTTTATGCACACCCCTGATGTGCATGCTGGATACCTGCTGCATTCTGAGCCCTGGATGTCGCTGAGAATTAAGGGATTGTGGTCTCACGTGCTATGGGCATACCTTGCTGCCCATCAAGCAGGACAGGATGACATCTCATTCTCCCCCAGATTCCCCAGGTTAACTCCCGAATAATATGTGTGTGGGAGGGGGTGAGGGGTGGAGCAGGAAGGTAGTTGAATTCCATCAGTGAATGGAAACAGTGGAGTAGTGGCTCAGCTCAGAGAGACTAGCTTTGGAATCCTTGACGTTACCAGCTATGTGGCTGCAGAGAAAAGATCCTTCATCTTATTTGTGAAATGGGAGAATAATTGTGCTCACCTTTTAGGTTGCTATGGGGATTAATGAGACAGTGCTTCGGAAGCTCGGGGCTCTGTAATCAGCAATGGATATTATTAGTGATCATGATAATTGAAGTGAAAACCTGGCTGTGAACAGAGAACGGGCTAAATCCCGGTACACTGAAGTAACTTCCTCTAGGCTATCACTCACATCCTACAGCCCCATCCCTTAGAGAGACTACACCAAAGGAACTTCTCTCAGGGCCTTAAGCATTTCAGCCCGAGTGGGAACTATTGCTTGTCATCAAATTGTGAAGCCTTTGTTGTGTTTAGGAATTCCAATTCCTATAAGCCTTTTTCTTTGGACTGTATATTTCTGGATCTTGCCAATGTAACTCATCTCTTTAAGGCTTCAATCAGCTAGGACTATAGTTCTAAGCCTTTCGGTCTCGTTCAGTGGACATGTCTCTTCAGTTGTTGTTAGAGGTCTGTTCTAATCTGACTTACAGAGGGCGTTTAGGTGAGGACCATGTTCTGTCTTCAGAGACAAACTAAAGCTGAATTGGTCTGGGATCAGGGTTATACATATGTCAGAAGTGGGAGCTGGTTATGTTGGACCATGAGCTCTTCAAGGCAGGGGTCAAAGCAGTGTCATGACCTCTGATAAAGAAGAACAGGCAGGCCCCAGCAAATATCTCTCACAATAGATTTTCCTGGCACAGGTTACTGCAACTGAGGGCATTTTAAAGCAAGAGGGAGTAATTGTGGCTATCTAACTTAGTTCTCTGGTGTCTCAGTGGAGGGGCTTGAGTCTGAAAGATGCAGCTTTTCTTGAAGGCACACCTGCACTAAGTGACAGAGTTCAAGCTGTAACATGAATTCAGTCCTTGGTCAGGTGTCAATCACGAGGGGTGGCATTGAGGGAGAAAAATCCATTGCTTAGTATTTAGGGAAGAAAGCAAATGGGCCCTTTGAGTTAGTTTTCTTAGAAATATTTTTTCAGAATCTTTCCTTGGGCCTTTACATTTAGACTTCTGTGAACTATTTCACCCCAGCTGTGTTGTTTAAGTAACCTGAACCCAGACTTCCACTCACTTTTACACAACCTTGGCTGCACCTGGACCCCTGCCAAGCCACTTGGCCCTTCTCCAGTTTTGTTCATATTATATTTATGATGTTTATATTAAGCTGACTTTTGTCATGTTTTTAAATCAATTTCTTTCACTTGCTCTCTTCATGTTTGGATTGGTTGATAATGCAGAATTGGAAAATCCCCAGGCACCACAAAGTTACGAGCCTGTGGAGACTTTAATTAAAGTTCCTCACTATTATGGGACTTTAAAATCTGGCCTGTCTGCTTTTTCTTTTAACTGCAGAGTTTCATAGAACAACATCAACAACAAAAAAGACTGCCTGCAGGAGTCTCAGCTCTAAAATAACTGCAGGCTCTGGGCTTCCTTGCATCTGCAGTGTGTTAACCTAGTGATCAGCTTGAACTTAGATCCAGTATGTCAGTTGTAGTTAAATGCAATGTATGCAGTGTGTGTGTGTGTGTGTGTGTGTGTGAGAGAGAGAGAGAGAGAGAGAGAGAGAGAGAGAGAGAGAGAGAGAGAGAGTGGGGGGGTGTGTGTGGGGGGAATGTGTGTGTGTGTGTGTGTTGCTGCTAAAACATCTTTTCCTGCTTCATTTTACAGAATTTTCTAACTTAAAGTAATTGGTCTTATATTTATGAAACCCTCCCCCCCAAACAACTGACTCCGGTCTATTTTTTTTACCCTGAATCTAAATGACAGCACCATATTGAAAAAAATATGGTGGGAATTCTCAGGGTTCACTTTGTTATGTGAGGACCTGGGGCTTTGTAGGTACACAGAAGACACCTAAGTAAATGGTGGGTGAATGGGTGGGACATAGAAGACACTAGAAGTGGACAGGCTAAATTCCTAAGCATAGAGATGCTGGGGAGTGTTGGAAGTACATTCAGTAATTCAGAATCAATTTATTATCAATTTCCTTACAATTATAATCATTTTGCTGGCCTAATTCTTTGGTTGTTTTGGAATTTTTTTGAGACAGGATTTCACTCTGTAGCCTAGGATGGCCTGGCATTCATGTCAAGCCTATATCCTAAGGCTTCCAAGTATCAGGCTTCTAAGTGTGAGCCGCTACACCTGGCTTAATTGCCTAATTCTTACAAGTTATCATATTTTCTCTAGTCTTAGTACATAGACAGCTTAGTTGATCAGGTAAGAATCTGCACTGACAAACCCATAATTAAGCATTCTCTGTAGGCATATCACGTTTGGCTTTGAAAATCCACTCTATTAGTTTAAAAAGTTTGCCAAGCCGTATTTCGAGGTTCAGGACCGTGAGAATACCAGAGCAGGAGCTAATGGATTGCGTGATGAAGAGAAGAGAATCCCTTTGCATAGAGAATTCCCTGCTCCTTGTTCTGTAAACACATCAGATGAGTAGCAGCATGGAAGTCTAGTATTTTATAAACAAGAGGTTGGGTTTAATGATTTAATTAGTCTCTTATTCCTTTGTGTGGTAGGCCTTCTTATGTTTGCCACGACTACCAGAAGAGGGAAAGAAACACCTAGAAGACACTATTGAGGAAATAGCCATGCAAACCAGAATCTATATCATGATGTGTTTATAATGATGGTAGTTACAATCTATTGAGTTGCATTTACAAGCCTTATCTCTGTTCTTCCTAACAGTCCTGCAGGGTAGGCATTACTTATTTGACTTAAGGAAACCGAGTCTGAGACCGTTAGGCAATTTGTTCCATGATATACAGTTACTAAGAGTGGAGTCAGGATTTAGACTGGAGTCTGTCTGGTAACACCTTCTCTGTGCCAGGCTTGTGTGTGTCCATAGATGCTCTAACAATGCTCTGTCACTGTGGTTTCTGGAATGGCAAAGCAGTTCCAACAAGGCATCCACCTGATTAGCTCTTAGCTAGCTTTGCTTCCTTGCTCATAGAGCAGCTGGAAGGAGTCCCCTGGATGCTGAACGTTTGGTGCTTTGCTCTTTTCCACCAGCACAGGCAAAATGATTCCATGGCCCTTGATAGTTCTTGGATCTTGGGCTGGACAATTGACTGTTGCCAAAGGGTCCTGATGAAGTTGGGATGGGAAATGGGTAATAAAGGGAATGGACTATATCTAGGATCTTGACATGAAGGTAGGGGTAGAAAAGGGTGGGAAATAAAGATGAGCCTAGGATATAGGCTTAGGATATAGGCTTGGATGGAAGATCCAGATAAAAAGGGTAGAGGGAGGGGCACTCTGCTAAGAGTTGGCGCCAAGATGGCCGTCAGTTTGGACAGTTTCCTTAAGGTTTGTGTCTGGCCACGGGGAAACTGACCACAGTTTGTCCCCTGACTTGTCACTGCTGAAGCCACAGCTGCAGGTCAGACAATAACACTTTACCCGCTTTGGTTCCTATCTCTATTTCCTTTTGACAAGATCCAGAGCACTACAAATATGCCAAGGGCACATAAGACAGAAGGGAAGCAACAAAATGGAGTAGAAGCGTATTTAGGAATGATTGGGGGGATGAGGGAAGGAATTGAAGTGTCATTTAAGTTTAATCTTTGTAACAGGCTCAGTTTAACTTTCTGGCCAACATAAAAAATGATAGACCTTTATTATGATCAGTAAGAACACTATTAATACTATATTTGAAGTAGAATTATTGTTTTAATGATGGAAACATTGCTGTAATTTCAGCAGAATTAGTAGTGGATTTTGGTTCCTTCATATCTAAAGATTTTACATCAGAGACAGAATGGTCTATCTTTAACCCCCTAATGATGTGAGGATAAGTTATATGCATCATCAACTTTTCTGAAATATTGCGTTACTGGTGGTTTGGGATATTTTCTTTCCCAGAAAGTCAGGTTCAATGAAGCAAGCAACCCTTAAGTCTTCCAACCTGAAAGAAGAGAAGTGACTTTCATTTCCTCACAGTGAAATGTAGTTGCATAAATAAGCGCTCTGCTAGGTATTTTAACCAGAAAATCCAGCTTTAGCATATGGAAATGGGAACAGTTTTTGTTATCGTTAAACTGAACACACTGCTAACTTTATTTTAATAATTCATATGTTGTTTCATAAACAAAGGCAAACAAGCATTCATCTGAGGGATCTCTTTTAGGGGAAGAAATAATAATTTATAATTTTATTTATTATTTCTTTAGCAGAGAGCAGTCTCTTGGCTGAACACACTTTGCTTTTTTATTTATGAAATGGTGCATGCATTATTAAAATAAACCTGTGACTATGTTCTGCTTAATGATATGCAAAATTATTTGAGGTTGGGTACAGTGTGGTTTTATTTCTCTACCTGTTGTATGGTTGGCTGGCTTTCCCACCAACTGTGGATTTATGAGAGCATTTAAGGAGCACGTATTTAATTCTGGGACTGAAAAGTCCCAGCAGATTGGAAAAATAAAAGCAGAATTTCTAGTAATGGTTTCACCTCCCAGCAGTCCTTGCGTAAGGAGGGGAGAGAGCAAAGCATTTAGCAATGAGGAGGCACAAGTCTTTCCCTCTTGGACCCAGGCAGTCACTTGGCTCCCCTTACTTCCCAGTGCTAGTCTCAGGCAGTTCAGTGGAGCCTTGCTTTTGGCTCTAGGTCATGCCCGTGGCTTCCATGGCTCTTTGATTCCTCTTGGGCACTTAGAGCCAGACATAATGTTCATGTTCTGCTTTCCTTCCTCTTCCTTCCTTCCTTTCTTTCTTCCTTCTTTCCTTCCTCTCTTCCATCCTTCTTCCTCCATAATCTGAGCAGCAAACAAGGAACAATGGCCTCAAATGTACCTAAAGTTAGATTTTCTTTGTTATCCAATAAAGTATCTTACTAATTTTAAAAGACCAATATTTGTTATAATACCAGAAAATGTGTGTCCAGTTCTTTGGATAGATGTTCTAAAAATGCTGGAGAAATTTTACTTTATTTGTTTATATAGCTCACAAACCCCTTTGGTTGGCAGGCATTTTGGAGGGTATACAATCAAAGGGCCAGTTGCCCAGCTGTGGTCATTTATCCAAGGGTTACATGGAATGAAGACTCAATGGATCAGTGCATCTGGTACCATGTGATTATGCACATGTTGACAATGGCTGTGTCAGAATGGGAGGGATGAAATACTTGCCTGCCATTCTATGGGGCAGTAGCACATGGGTTATGAAGACCAGGGCTCATCTCGAAGCTCTGAGGAAAGATGGTTTACAAATGACTTATGTGATAGGGTGTGTACTGGGCACAGACTAGGCAAGTCTATTGCTAAAATGACTTTGTAGCTTCTCAAGGCTGAAATCCCATTCTCATAGGACTATATACCTGTCTGAACCTATCAGATGCTGTATTTAAAACTTCTTGTTCTTCTTCTTGTTCTTCTTGTTCTCCTTGTTCTCATTCTTGTTCTTGTTCTTCTTGTTCTTCTTCTTGTTCTTCTTGTTCTCCTTCTTGTTCTCGTTCTCGTTCTTGTTCTTGTTCTTGTTCTTCTCGTTCTTGTTCTTGTTCTTGTTCTTCTTGTTCTTGTTCTTCTTCTTGTTCTTCTTCTTGTTCTTCTTCTTGTTCTTGTTCTTGTTCTTCTTGTTCTTGTTCTTGTTCTTCTTCTTCTTCTTGTTCTTCTTGTTCTTCTTGTTCTTCTTCTTGTTCTTCTTCTTGTTCTTGTTCTTGTTCTTGTTCTTCTTCTTCTTGTTCTTCTTGTTCTTGTTCTTCTTCTTCTTCTTCTTCTTCTTCTTCTTCTTCTTCTTCTTCTT
>JADRCH010000099.1:6602357-6623561 GCA_019843965.1 Rhynchomys soricoides | reverse complement strand
TTCTTCTTCTTCTTCTTCTTCTTCTTCTTCTTCTTCTTCTTCTTCTTTTCTTCCTCCTCCTCCTCCTTTTCCTCCTCCTTTCCCCCTCCTCCCCCTTCTTCTAAGATTTGCTTAGAGCTGCACTGGTACCTACTGAGAATATACACTTGGGGTCCCAGGGAAGGCAGGAAGACTCCCCCTAGGACTATCTTTCATTAATCATAGTTTTTCCTAGGGCTGACCCTGGTAAACAGGGCTTTATGAGGAAAGAATGTGTTTCTAGAATGGTATTATTTTCTAAATTAAGATACTTGAAAAATGTTATCTGAGAGAAGAAAAATATACACAGTATCAACTCTCCCCTTTTATTTCTGGGATCTCAAACTTTAAAATGTGGCTCTCTGGAGTTCTATTACATTCATCTTCCAATTTGAAAACCCACTGATGAAAACATGAGGTGGCTTTCATGCTACTGGCACAGACCTCCAGATCTGGCAGTGGGCTTACACTGAGACAGAAACAAAGACTGGCTTTTCTCCTCTAGAAAAGGACTGTGAACCGTGATGGGAAAAATTTTGAGGGTTGATTTTGGTTCTTAGGATATTAAATTGTTTAATCACCCATTTTCTCTAAGAATGTCTTTTCTCTTTTTTCTTTTATAGGAAGCTGTAGTCACGGTGGTGTGGTGAACATCAGTGCTCCTTCTGTGATTCAGCTCAACTGGCTAGGGTTTAGTTATAAATATGGTGCCTGGGGCCGAGACTACTCTCCTCAGCATCCAGAGAGAACTCTGTACTGGGTGGCACCTTTGAATACAGATGCAAGGGTTCTAGAGTATTACAGACTTTACAACTCACTGGATAATTTGTTAATCTATTCATATTTCCGAGACTATCGGGTTCGCTATGGCCAAGGGGGTGGCACAGTAGCATTCAACAACAATCTTTATGTGAATTGGTACAATACTGGGAACATTGCTAAAATTAACCTAACTACCAATGCTGTCACTGTGAATCGGCCCCTCCCTCTGGCCGCCTACAATAATCGATTTTCATACGCTAATGTGAATTGGCAAGACATTGACCTTGCTGTGGATGAGCAAGCGCTGTGGGCAATTTATGCAACTGAGGCCAGCACTGGTAACATAGTGATTAGTAAACTCAACGATACTTCTCTTGAGGTGATAAGCACTTGGGTTACCAAGCAGTACAAGCCGTCTGTTTCTAATGCCTTCATGGTCTGTGGAGTTCTTTATGCTACTCGCACTTTGAACACCCGAACAGAAGAGATCTTTTACTACTATGACACAAACACACAGAGGGAAGGCAATCTAGCCATCACAATGAGAAAGATGCAGGAGAGAATTCAGAGCATTAATTATCATCCCTTTGACCAAAAACTTTATGTCTACAATGATGGTTATCTTCTGAACTATAATCTTGACTTCTTACAGAAACCTGGACAACCTGTCTAAGTGTAAGAGTGAAGGAGAAATGAAAAGCTTGTTGGAAATTGTTTTCTCCATATATTTAGACATCTGCAGGGAAGTCTAGGAGTGTGTTTCTTTAGATGTGATGTTAGTAGAGATAGTTCTATCACAATAGAGACCTAAGCTATTTGCTTCAATTTCATTTTTCTTGGGAACCATCATCCTCTTTGGATAGATTTAACAGCTTTCCAGAACTTTCCAGGTAAAGTTCTCAGACGCTAGGGGTACTATAAGTCTAATGAAGTTTCTAGTGAGGTGAAGTCTAGAAGTTAAAGAACTTAAGGGAAACTTCAGGATTCTGGGAATTCTTTCTCTTGGAAAATTTGCAAGGTGACCAATCACCCGCCACATAGAACCATTGAATTGTCCATGGTGGAAAGGTCACTGGGGCTTAATTAGGTAGATCAACATCAGAAGGTAAACATGAGATCAAATATTTAGCTTTGTTTCCTCCTGGCTCCTGGAACCTATTTTGTATATACCAAATAGGTAAATTTGGCATCTTAAATGATATCTTTTAGACGTTTTGAGTTTTTTGGAGAATGGACCTATTGTACATTAAGTTGTACAATAAGTAGTCCTGGAGGGATTTTCAGATGATATACTTGACTTTTCTTTTCTCTCATTCTTCACCTACATAACTCAGTAGAACTCTTTACCTCATAATTCAGGTCTCAAGGCAGCCATAAGATTAGGAGTCAACCAATCACCAACACCAACAACCAATCACCTTTCTCTACTGCTTATGTGTTTTTCTTAAACATTAACTAGTTTTTTATGGGACAGATATAAAATCAATTAACTTTCTCTTGTTTTATCATGTGATTTTGGCTAATGTAATTATCAGACTGAAAAAAAAAAAACAAAACCAACTGTAAGTGACATAATGGTAGCATTTCTAGCTACATAATAAACATCGTGGAGTAAGCGGTATCAGTTGTTTCATGTAGTTTCTCTCTTTTAAGCCTGGAATTTGCTTGTAGATCTGCTTAATCAATGCACTGCTTGAGAGCATGCTAGGTGCAGATGCTCTGGTGGCTTTGGATGGCTCTATCATATGGTCTTGGCTATTTTCCATTGATGTTCAAATCATAATCTTTAAATTCTGTCTTCCTATTTTTTAAAATAAACCATTAAAAAGTGAACTGAACTAAAAAAAATTGTTTTATTTACCATTTTTAATTTTTACAAAAGACAGACAGACAGACAACCAATTTAATAGAGTAATCATATCCTGCTATGGGGTATGAACAAGGCCTACCTCCTAAATATTTGAGGTCAGGAGTGCACACGTTAACAGAAAATATCAGTAACGTTTAGAAGAGCCTGAAGTTGGGTGTGTTTTCAGTGTTATTTCCTTTTGAAACTCATTCTTTCTGGCAGCTTTTATCATCTGAGTCTGTCCCTTTACCTTCAGGGGTATGACCTCATGGGCTTATTAATTTGCATGATTGACCTTATTATTTTCAATGCAAGCCCATATTTGTGTGGCTTATGTTCCTTTCCCAACTGAGCTATCAACAATGGATCTGAAAAAGTCCAGGTCCTTCTCAAATAACATGTATTGGATAGAAAACATAGAGACTAAGAGGCCGAATTAAAAAGAGAAACACCTTCACCAAAGAAAATAAATATGGGAACATATAACTCAAGTAGAGGAACAGAGAAACTAGGCTAGCATATATATTCTCACAAAATTCTCATTTAAACTACATGCCAAACTATTTTAGACAACCGGAAACTGTACTGTTCAGTATTTTAAGCAAAATTCCACCACCCACCTGTTCAGGGCTCAGCATAGAGACAGGTATGTCCTTCAAATTGTAACAGGGTATGAAGATAAAGACACACATGCTATATGAAATACAGGTGAAAAAACAGTGACATTATATTTAATCTGGCTTAAGGCAATTTTCCAGATGAGTGTTTCTATTAAGTACACAGAATGACCTCTGAAAATTCTGGAAAGGGTGCAGGAAGCCAAGATAACTCTAACAATCAGCTTCTCACTCCAACTGCTACAGAAGTGTTTGCCTGAAAATTCCCTTCAGACACTCCCTGGCCATGGTGTGTCAGCTTGCAGTGGCTGCCTGCAGAAAACTCTCCCCACTGAGAAGTTGAATGATGGAGGTGTTGGGACTCATGGGTGTATGTATGCACTGCATTTACACAAAGAAATTTTAGCTCAAGATTAATCAACTATTGTCTGTTTGAAACACACATCTGTATATATAAGCACAACCGTAGAATGTTTTTTTAGATGTCCTCATGCGTGTAGGAGCTTGCAAGCGTGTAGATATGTATGCGCTTACATGTGGAGGCTGGAGATCTCTGGGTTTTGTTAATCAGGAGCTGTTCACTTTATTATTTGAGACTTGGTCTCCCATGGAGACTAGGATTTTCGGATTAGGTTAGGCTGGCTGGCCAGTGAGCCCTAGGGATCTTCTGGATCATAACCATGTGAATCACCACACTTAGCTTTTTATATGGGTGCTGGGAATCAAACTGAGATCCTCTTGATTGCATGGTAAGCACTTGTTGATTAAGCTGTCACTTCAGCTTCCTGTGTACACACAAACTTAAGGGTTACTGATGTATAATTTATATGTGTAGAGCGTGCTGAGTTTTGATGTATAATTCAGTGAATTTTAACAAATGGATAGTAATGTGAAGTCTACCATAATTAGGAAAGAAAACATTTCTATTATACCTTAAAAAATATGTCTCAAACCCTTTTACAGTCACCTCCTCTTTCACCTTTCAGCCTCCATACCGCTAATAAGTGTGTAATACTTGCATTGTAGTTTTAGTTTTTCCAGAAGGTCATCAGCATAGAAGAACATAGAGTACAGCCTTTCAAGTCTGGGTTCTTCATTTTCCTTTTAAGGTTAGATAGTGGGTTTAAATTACACCACGGCTTTATCAGAGCTCTGGAGGCTTCCTTCATTTTCTATTACTTTCCTTGGGGCTGCAAAAGGGGCCTGTGGCTTGGAGCTGCCATGGGGGAGGGGTTGAAGCGCTCAGCCAGTAAATACCTCCAAAGTGTGAAAGTTTCCTGGCACCTAGCTATGCAAAGGCTTTTCTTCAACTCTGTGCCTTGTGCCTTAAGCATCTCTCACTCAAGTGAGACTAGATACTAATTCATGACACATGGACTGACTCGGAGTACAGGATTCAGAGTCATGCAAAGCTGATTTGGCTCTTCTGCTGATTCTAACGGTATGGCTGTAGGCATGTGCCTTTCACTCCTGAGATTCAATGTCATTTTCTGTATGATAATTCTGTATGACCACCCAGATAAGAGTCTTTTTGGGCAAGTTAAATGATGCTCAGCTTATAAACTCTGGTATGTACTCTGCCCTTCACAAACAGTTACCTCTGTTTCTTTCGATTTAGGTTCAGAGTAGTCACTGTGTTGATGAGGTAAAAGGATAACTGGGCCTGGAAGGTACAGGATAGCTGTTGCAAGAAGTTTCTCTTTGAGCAGGAACATTTTGGCCTGAAAGAGTTGCAAGAACATTCTCTCTTTGTCCTTGCATCCAAGATTGGTCTTTAGACTTGATGCTTCCTGTGCTTTGGTGGATGAATAAGGCCAAAAAGAAACTAAAATTTTCTCAAAAGAAAATTGCAATTTTCTTTTTAACTTAGCTGGAAGCTGACTTCATCATGCTCTCTGGATAAGTTTAAAATAGATGTATCTGTTTTCCACTTGCTTTTCTGTACTCAACAAGGGTATCAGTCTTCAGACCAGGGTTGGGTATTATTTGGCATGTCACTTTTAGGTAAGTGTAGCTACATGTTAGGATTTGTTAAGTTACCAACCATGGTAGTGGGCTTGGTCTTTTTAAGTTGTGAACTACACAGAGGGAAAGCCCTACAAAAGAGAGACATGGGACAGTGTGTGGCTACCTTCAGGATGACATAGTTAGGATCTGAGTCAGAGCCTTTCCTCATCGCAAAAAGGTGTCATATCATGAAGCATCGTTAGCCTTCTGTGTTCCTGAATTCACATAGCAACAAAAGGGTGAATTGCAACATATCAGAAAATAAAACGCAAGCACATTTCTAAGGCATAGTCCCAACCAGTAAAACAGACCAGCTGGCTTGGCTCATGGGTAAGCCATGCTATTTAAGTTGTCAGCTCATTGCCAGGCCCCACATTGGTAGCATGGGATGTACCCTTTTGTCTCTGAAATTTGCATCTGTTCTTGGAGCTCATTTAGGGGAAATCACCCTTGGAATCAAGGGCCATGGTGGATAAGGATGACCTGCAGTGCATCAAAAGAGGATTTTTTCATAGGGTGACACCCCAGGATTTCTTAGAGCCAAGAGTTTCACTGTAAGGATGATTTCATGGATCTTGACTCCCATGAGAATTACTAAAGGAAGACCTGTGTGATTGAGAAGTTTCAGATGGCTTGGAGCTCAGTGAATGTGAAGGTGGCAGAGGATATGGCAGACTAATGGATAGGTTAGGGTTCAAGTACAGCCAAAGGAATTAGATTTCCCTGTGTCCACCCAGGAAATGTATGATGACTTCAAATCTCTCGGTTTTCTTCCTTCCCTTCCCTTCCCTTCCCTTTCCTTTTCCTTCCTTCCTTCCTTCCTTCTTTCCTTCCTTCCTTCCTTCCTTCTTTTTAAAATTCCCAGTTTAACTTTCTTGAAAATAATAAACATTAGGCACATGACTTTAATTGCATGTCCATTGTGGTGCACTATGAAATGCCCAGTGCTTTTGAGTTTATTAATATGCCTGTTGCCCCATATAAGGACTAACTTTATATCCTTTTAATTGGATTCTGCCAACCAACTGCATTGCTTTTGAAATGTAGGCAATAATTCTCTTGGTGCATTTGTAGTACTAGGGATTGAACTCATGGCCTTGAGCACACAGGCAACAAGTACTCTACAGTTGTGATACACCACCAACCTTCAATAATCTTTCTACATAGGTATTATTGGTGACTTTAACTTTCACTAGAATGAGTATTATCAGATAAAGTTTATTGTAAAGATAGAAACTGCTTCTTTATCTGGGTTCTGCTAACTCTATTAACCAAGCCTGGTTAATTCAATGCTCCTTTGTCTGAATACCAGACAAGACAGTTTAAGGGAGAAAAGTTATTTCGCTCAAGGTTTGAGAAACTATAGTCCAATATGACAGGAAGGGCATGATGCAGGTGGCTCCTTGGCAGCTTTACTGTCTGACTACTGTTATCTTGCATCTCACTAGGCCAAGAAGCAGAGAGAAATCTTTAGAAAATGGGGCCCAGCCATCACCCCATGCCCTACTATTGTTTCTGTTGGTTTGATAAACACTATGACCAAAACCAACTTGAGTTTATTTCAGCTTATAGACGATAGGCAATCATCAAGGGAAACCTAAGCAGAAATACAAGACAGGAGCTTGAGGCAGAATTCATGAAGAAACCTTGCTTATTGGCTCATTCTCGTTTTAATGCTCAGCATGGTTTTTTTTACATATTCTAGGGCTCACTAACTAGGAATGGTTATGCCCATGGTGAGCAGAGCCCTCCAACATCAATAAGTAATCAAGAAAATGCCCTACATATATGCCACAGGCCAATCTGATGTAGTCAATATCCCAATTAATACTCCCTCAGATAACTCTAGACTGTGTCAATTTAAAAGCAGATGCTAACTAGGAGAACCCCTAAGGCCTGCCCCATAGTGACCCACTTTCTCTGCTATACCCCACCTCCAACCTGCCAAAGGTTTCATAACCTTCTAATACATGCCAGTATCTGGGGACCAAGTATTCAAACACATGAGCCTGTAGGGAACATTTTACATTTAAACTGTAACAAATGGCTTGGCACAGCAGTGTGCTTTCTCTCCTTCTGTTCTGTGGTACCAATTCCACTATTTTATTCTCATTAGTATTTCTTTTAACTTCTTCCTCATGACCCCAACCTTTTCTTCTCTGCTTCATGTCCCAGTTGTGTGTTTTTTCCCCCCGATGCCACCAGGTCTTATTTTCTCTTTTCCAAAATGATTCTCTTCTAAGCAGTTACTTTAGGACTCAAGCTTATTCCATATAGCTTCTAAGGTCACCATGGCTGTTTATACAAAGCAGCTAGATAGGAAAATGATATGAAGCATCTTATGTGGAAGGTGGACTCAGCTCTGATCTGAAAGCAATGTACATCATTCTTATCCGTTAGCACAGGGCCACAGCTAACTGCAAAGCAGGGTTGGAATGTACAGTGTACTGAGTACACAGCAGAAAGAAAAAATGGCTTTGGAGTAGCCAGTCAGTCTGCTTTCCCATTGAAGGTATTACAAAGAAAGGAGTTAGTACAAACAATCTCTCCAGAAATTCTCGGGAAGGCTAGAGGTGAAGCAGCCACAGACTACCATTTAACATTTGGCTTCAAGGACATCCTGCTCCTACAACCCAGAAGCCAAGAATCTGCATCTGCTATCATCCTAGGTGTCATCCCTGTCCCCTTCCAAACTGGTACCAGACAATGGACCCCAGAGCCCATCTGCCACAGACAGTCAGCTCTGTGATGCTCACTTAGCTCCCTGTTCCCAAAGAAAACCTTTATCTTCCAAATCTAACACAAGTAGATTTTGTTGACTGAGTCTAAAGTACCCACAGAAAAATATCTCTAGAGAACACACAGAAATAGTTTCTTTCTTTTTAAATAGCACACAAGCTACACAGGTATCCCGTGGCAGTGTCATACATACTTAGTTTCAGTTGCTGCCCCTTTCCCCTATGTATTTGTGAAACGGTCCTTTCCTTGAGATAAAGAGAAGATGACAGGAGAGGCGGAGAATTGATGTTAATGCCACTACTGCTTTTGTTGTTACTGACTCTCGCTCCCATTTTGCCTTAGGGGAATGTTTTTCTCAGCATCTGTAATTTATCTTCTGGACATGCCTAACTATGAATGCTTCTCAATTTCTGTTGGGGCTTGTTTCAGATAGGCTTACTGTTGGTTTTAAAATATCAAGTAAAAACAAAAAACTATATTGAATATCTTCAACCTGCCCAACATCATAGCTAAGCAACATAGTACATTGTAGAATGTTATCACCCGTCATGATCGTCTGACTGACTTGGAGCTGTATGTGGCTGCTCTTGCCCAGCACCTCGAGAGTATTGTACTGAATATAGCTAGCCTGGGAAATGATCCAAATCCAAAATGTGAAGTATGATTTCTGTGGAATTTGTATTGCTTTTGCACCATCATGAAGTTGAAACATTTTAACTAAAAGCCATCTGTGTATGTGTGTATAAATATAGATTTAAATATATATTACATAAATACATGTTTTTATATATTTAATCGTCACACTCCAATGATAGCTTTGTCTGATACCAACATAGTGAGGAGAGTCTCTTTCAATACTGATGACTCCGAGTGACCTTTGGAAGGGGAACTGGCTTTAACAACTTTACAGCCCCTTTGTTAGACCTCACTAGAGATGAACTTCTCTATGCAGTGAGTCACCTTATGTCACCCACCCTGTCTTAGGAGGTGTCCGGACCTCATCTCTTCTGCCTTTGGGTAACAATATTTTCTATATTTAAAATCACCCAGAATGTTGCAGAATTCGGGGGATACCAATCCTTTGTTTCATTTCTTTCCTTGTCTGGCCAATGGGATCATTGGTTGACAAGCTGCTGCTTGTAGAAGGTTTTCCCAGAACCCTGAGGTGGCATCACATCAGGAGAGCACGCAGGTTTTCATCAAGCTCTACCACCACAAGAAGAGTCCAAGCAAGTCATGGCAGTACTATGCCTTTTAGTCTCTGTCTTCACAAGGAACCCTACGCTGAAACTCAAGCGACAGGCTCCCTAACCAGAGCTGAGAAGTCAGCAAAGGAAGGCAGAACTGCCTAGGAGAAGGAGGAATTTCAGCAGTCTGTGCTCGGGGAAATAGTTTGGGAAGAAAATTTCTAGTAACAATGGTCTAGTCTTGTTGAATAAAATATCCAAAGAGCTTTTCCTCTCCCAATAGCAAAGGCAACTACAGCATTCTGAAAGCAAGAACACGGTTGTTCCTCTTAAGTGTTTTGTAACAACAACAACAAAAATAAAACTGTTAGCCCGGCAGTGGTGGCGCACGCCTTTAGTCCCAGCACTTGGGAGGCAGAGGCAGGCAGAGTTTGAGGCCAACCTGGTCTACAGAGTGAGTTCCAGGACAGCCAGGGCTACACAGAGAAACCCTGTCTCAGAAAAAGAAGAAGAAGAAGGAGAAGGAGAAGGAGAAGAAGAAAAAGAAAAAAAGAAAAGAAAAAATCAAACTGTTGCCATCACCTGACCTTGACATTGCCTTCCTTCCCAATCCTGTACGGAGCATTCTGTGCGTGCCCGAGACGACATATCCCTGGGTGGCATCACATTTCCTTCATTTAAACAGATGGGGGAATGAATGAATGGGGCATGAGGCCAGAGAAGGTACAACCAGCTGCAAACAGACCAGTAAATATGGTTGTTATACATCTGATCTGGTAAGTTGTTCAACAATCAAGTGGCTAATGGTGCTGGTATTTAAATGGCCATTAGTAGACTCTGGGTTCTGTGTACCCAATTAAGAAGCATCCTGGAAGCTCTCTCCTGGTGGTGTCTGCTGTCATTTGGCTATAGACCTGGCCAGCAGCAGACCTCAGGTCTGTGTGATGTCACTGCCTGCAGGGAAAGAAACTTCATTTTTGTCAACAGGAGGCAGAGACTGTAGAGTAGGCTGTATCTGTGAGGTATACACTGATGTGTATGCCTGGCATGTCATGCATCCCCAGCATGAGCCTCTCATTAACCTTGTATTGACAAAGCCCAGAGTCAGTTAATCCTAGGGTTCAATATGCACAAAGGCCAGGTTATTCTCTTCATGCCTTTTGGCAAAGTTAAGAAGGGGTTGGTGCTTCTCATTATGAAGGGGCCTTGTGAAGGGAGGAGTAGGCTGTTTTCATACCTGGTGTAGAATGAGGTGACAAGAGTCACTGTTTGGACTTAGAGATCTGTTCATAGTTAAAGTGCAAACAACTCTGGGAGAGATAATGTATTTACAATGGTTTGGTTTTCAAATCCTTGCCTGAAAAATTTAAATCATGGGATGCATAAAGATGCTGAGGAAAGTGGACCCGGGTATAGATGAGGGCCATTGGGATGGTGCAAGAGGTAGGGAAGGAGCGGTGCAAGCAAAAAGCAAACACCAAACAAAGAAACAAAAACCAAATCAAAGCCAAAAGAAAAGAAGAGGAAAACAACCACCACCACAACCACCACCACCACAACAAAACGCACTCGAATTTCGTACTGTTTTCCCTTCTTTCAGCTTCTTCCCTGGGGGAAATAAAAACCTCTTGTTTTTTTGTATTATATAGATATAAAAAACTATAACCCGCTACAGGCTACACAGATAAGAGCAGGGATACCGACCTTGCTCGTACAAGTTACATCCTGTTCAGAGGTTTGACATCTTGGCTCCCATGGACAGTTTGATTTATGTAATGTCAAGTTGTTTGTTTGTTAGCTTGTGTTTGAGACACGTTCTCAATATGTTGTCCAAGCTGGCTTCTAACTCATAATCCATTTGCCTCAGTCTCCTGAGTACTGGGTTTACAGGCATGCATCTCCGCATCTGGCTTTTGGAGTAAATATTGATTGTGCACATTCACTCTCAGAGGCAGTCTAGTACGAACACTAGTTCATAAACTCATCCTAACAGTAGCTACCTCATAGGAAAAAGTCTAGTTTGTGTTTATCTCTTCACTCTTCTTGTTATTGCTTTGGGCAAGCTACAAGGAGACATGTGGCCCCTACTTTCACATAGCTATTTAGTGATGAGCAGAATCACGATACCTTTGGAAAAAAAGTCAAGACTCGTCTCAAGGAAACCAGGCTACATCAAAAAATGTTGACTGCAATAGAACATCCAGTGCCACCGACGCTGACAGAGACCACTGCTCTGAGGCTACAGTGCCAGGGGAGTAAGGAGGAGGCTTTGGAAATGGCCCAGAAGCTTGGGTGGATTTTTTTCTTGAAAGCATTGCGCTGATGATGTTGGTAAGTGATGGGGCATCTGATGGCAGGGGTACTTAGTTGCATCTGCTCTTAACTCCAGTAAGCATCGAAGGCTAGTACTACACCCTGGATTCCTCTTGCCCTGCCTGGATGACATCTTGGATAACAGAACTTGTGCTCAGTTCTGAAGATATCCATCTGCAGAGACACACCCCATAACATAGACACTCAACCCATCCATATAATTCCATGAGAAGCTTCACAGAAACAGATCAGGTCTGGGGGGCATCAGAGCACTAGAACCTGAATTTAAATTCTCTCACCCCCACAACTTACTGTGTTGATCTTATCAGGTTTCTAAACTGAGACCCCAAGTCTCAGTTTCCCTTGCTATGAGGTTTAGTAGTTATGAAGACTAGATGATAAAAATCTGTTCCAAATTTTTGTAGTGTGATTGACCAGTTGCTATTCATTTTGTTTCACAGTAGTCAAGTTTCAGAACCTGGAGCAGAGGGAGGTGTACTGCAGAGAGAAAATTTTCTCTCTTCCGGTGAGGAAGCCATCTTTGAGTTCATTTCAGTTTTCATATTCTTTATGAGTGACATCCAGGTCTGGTCCAACTCTTCCAACAGCATATTTGCAGAGTCTAGTGTGCATCAGTCTGTGGATGGCTTGATGAATGAAGCACAGGAATGTTTGATGTACCAGAAATTCAGGACTGTTGTAATTTTTTTCCATCAGGTCAGTCCTGGAGAAATTTAGTGTGGGTCTTTGACTTCCAAAGACACTGTGGAGGTCTGCTTCTCTTTCTTTGTCCTGTTACCCCTAAATGGTAAGACAGGACTAGGATCTCTCCCCACTAAAGAGCCTGCTCTCAGCCCCTTTCTGTTGTACAGCATCTGTGTTTGTCCTTGATTTTCCTGTGCTCTGTGTCATAAGCAGAATATCAACTGGTGAGGACAAAAATCGAGCCATGTGCTGTTAGCCCAGTGGGGACTTTGTCAGGGGGTAATTCATGCCATGTGTACAGGAAGTAACTTCTTCTCCTCATTTTAGTGACTCTTGAGATTATGAATCCCTTGAAAAGGGGCGGGGGATTCAGTACACAGTGTTCTGTGTGGTAGTTCACAAAGGGCATCATGGATAAAAATTGATCTGACCACCCCAAAAGAGTCATATTCTGCTTCCTGTACCAAACCTTCCCTAGTAAACCCTCATTTTAGCTGCTTTGCTGCAGAAATCCTTGGCCTTGGTGAACATAGCAGTGCCTTCCAGATCCTTCTTTCTCAGGGAGAAGCAGCAATGTAAAATTTTGGATTTCTCTACCTGGAAGTGTACTAGCCTTGCCAGAGATTAAGACAGAAGTTTGTCTTCTACAATGTCTGTCATAGGACAGATATCACCAAGGCTAGATACATGCGGATCTCTTCGTTTTATAGATGATGAAACAAAGAGTGGATATTCATCCAAAGCCCTTGTAACAGCTTCAAATGGCTGCTGCATCAAAAGTCCTAGTGAGCTTCTTTGTGCTACTCCATAGCTCTGCCTATTGGAACATAGTCGGAGTTCTCAGGGGGGTGGGATGGTCTGATCTTTCTAATTTCATTCTGTTCCAAACTAAACAAACAAACAAATGAAGAAAACAACAAAAACAAAACCACATTCTCACTTGTTCTTAATCTACTCATAAACTCTAATGCCTGGTTTTAGTGTTGCCTATCAAACATAATTTACTTAATTAGCTAAGAGCTAACAATGGAAAGTAGTTTTCTTTGCCCTTTTAGAAAGCATATCCCTTCAACTGAAAAGGAGTTATCATTCGTATTGAAGTGACCTTGCTATCCAAAGGTAAATTATAGGGCAGCAAAAGAGAGTCTAGCTCTGAAGGTCATATCCTCCTCTGTTTAATATCCTATGCTTTATTAAGAGTAAAGTGCAGGGTAAAAGAAGGAAATTGTGAGTGAAAATGGGGGCGAGAGACTGTGGCCACTGGATCTGACTTTGGCTTTGAGCATAGCCCTTTCCCACCTATGTGATGTTGATCAATTAATCTCCTTCAGTCTCTGTTTCTTCAGCTGTAAAACTGGCCCAATAGTTGTTTTGCAGTTACTACAAGGACTGGATGGGATGACACACATGTGAAGCTCATAGTACCTTACCTGGAACTGGATAATCTTCCATGGATGTCTATTATTATTGTAATGCAAATTTATGGATGTAAATTAGGAAGTTTATAGATTTCTGAATAAGGAAATAAAATCTGCTTCAATCTTCAGACTGAGGGTAAAACCATTTACTGTGTTAGCATGCTATCTGTCTTAGTTAGGGTTTCTATTGCTGCAACAAAACACCATGACCAAAAAGCAAGTTGGGGAGTAAAGGGTTTATTGGCTTATACTTCCACATTGTTGTTCATCACTTATCATTGATGGAAGTCAGGACAGGAACTTAATTAAACAGGGCAGGATCCTGGAGGCAAAATTTGATGCAAAGGTCATAGAAGGGTGCTCCTTTCTGGCTTAGTCCTCGTGGCTTGTTCTGCCAGCTTTCTTATAGAACCCAGGACTCCAACCCAAGGATGGCACCTACCACCATGTGCTAGACCTTCTGCCATTGACCACTAATTGAGAAAATGCCATATAGTTGGATTTTATGGAGGCATTTTCTCAACTAGGTTCCTTCCTCTCTGATGACTGTAGCTTGTGTCAAGTTGACACACAAAACCAACCAGTAGATCTGACCCCTTGTTGACTTGACCCACAAACACATCACTATTAAGCCACAACACTTCCTTTCTTATTCATCCCCCAAATCTCACATTAAAACCATAAATAACTTTAAAAGTCCCATAGTCTTTACAAATTCAAACTCATTAAAATATCAGTCCCTTTAAAATAATCAATCTCTTTTAAGATTTGAAGTCTTTCGATTGTGAGCTTCAGTAAAACACTTTACTTCAAGGGGGGGATCAGGGCATAGTCACAATCAAATCAAGGTGAAACTAAATTTCCACTGTCCACTGTCTGGGATTTACTCATGATCTGGTCTCCTCCAAAGGGCTTGGGCCACTTCTCTGGCTCTGCCCTCTGCAGCACACACAGCTTGTCTTTTAGGCTTTGGTTGGCTCTACTCCACTGCTCCTGCTCTTCTTGGAGGTCATCTCATGGTACCAGCATCTCTGAAATGTTGGGGTCTTTTGCTGCAACTGGGATGCATTCTCACCAATAGCCTCTCATAGGCTCTTTTCATGATGCCAAGCCTCAGCTTCTTCAGTCCTGGGCCTTCAACTACTACTGAGGCTGCACCTTCACCAATGGCCTCTCCTGGCTTCTCACAGTTCCAAGTCTCAGATGCTCTCCATGATCCCCTTCATGCCTTCAAGACCAGCTGGATGACTTTTACACATTACCAATTCCAAATGTCAGCATGAGGCACAACCTTGGCCGCTTCTGGAACACAGCTTCTCTGTGATCTCAGGAAACACTTTGCAGAAAAGTTCACCTCAGTGCTGCTGCCGCCTCTTCCTCCTCCTCCTCCTCCTCCTCCTCCTCCTGCTCCTCCTCCTCCTCATCCTCTTCCTCCTTCCTCTTCTTCTGCCTCCTCTTCTTTCTTCTTCTTGCTTCTTCCTCCTCCTTCTTCCTCTCTCTGATTGTTTTAGTGATGAATTCTTTTTATTATTCTCATATATTTCATTCAGACTGCAGTTTCCTTTCCCTCCCCTCCCTCTAAGTCTTCCCCCCCATACCTCCTTTCTCCACCATATCCACTCCCTCCTCCATCTCTCCTCAGAAAAAAGCAGGCCTCCCAGGAACATTAACCAGACGTGGTATAAAAAGCTACAATAAGACCAGGTACATAACATCACACTGAGGCTGGATCAGCTAACCCAATAGGTGGAGAAGGGTTCCATAAGCAGGCAAAGAGTCAGAGACAGCCCCTTCCATCTTTGATGGCAAGTTTAGGCTCTATGTCCCTCATTGCTAAGAGTTTTTGCTAGGGTTATTCTCATAGATTGCCTGGAGTTTCCTTTGCACTATGTTTCTACCTTGCCCCTGAAATGCCATCCCCAGTTCAAATCATTTCTTCCAGGATTTTCTCCCTCCTTCCTCACATTCTGCCATCTGATCTCTCCTGTTCCCAACCTACCAACCCCTAGATCATCTTCAAAAATCTATTCTATTTCCTCTTCCTAGGGATATCCTTGTATCCTCCCTTAAGCTCTCCTTGTTATTTAGCCTCTCTGAGTCAGTGGACTGTAGCATAATTATCCTTTCCTTTACAGTTAAACGTGTAAGTGGTATGCACTCACTTACAAGTTAGTGTTTGTATTTCTGTGTCTGGCTTACCCCACTAAGGATGATTGTTTTTCCTAGTTTCATTCATTTGCCTGCAAATTTCATGACCTCATTGTTTTTACAGCTGAGCTAGTATTCCATTGTGTAAATATATCACATTTTCTTTATCCATTATTTGGTTGAGAGACATTCAGGTTGTTTCCAGTTTCTGGCTATTATGAATAAAGCTTCTATGAACATAGTTGAACAATTATTCTTGTGGTAGGATGGTGTGTCCTTTGGTATGTGCCCAGTAGTGGTATAGTTGGGTCTTGAGGTAGATGGATTCCCAAGTTTCTGAGAAACTGCCATATTGACTTCTAAAGTGGCTGTACAAGTTTGTGCTCCCACCAGCAGTGGAGAAATGTTCCACATCCTCACCAGCATGATCTGTCACTTGTGTTTTTGATCTTAGTCATTCTGACCAGAGCAAGATGGAATCTTAAAGTTGTTCTGATTTGCATTTACCTAAAGTCATTGAACATTTCTTTAAGGTTCCTTGGCCAATTAAGATTCCTCTGTTGAGAATTCTTTTAGATCTGTACCACATTTGTAAATTGGATTGCTTGGTCTGATGATATCTAGTTTCTTGAGTTCTTTATATATATTGGATATTAGCCCTCTGACAGATGTGGAGGTCTTATTTTGTGGGGTACTGTTTTGTCCTATTGATAGTGTCCTTTGCCTTATAGAAGCTTTTCTGTTTCATGAGATCCCATTATTAATTGTTGATCTTAGTGCCTGAGCTATTGGTGTTCTGTTCAGAAAACTGTCTCCTGTGCCCATGCATTCAAGGGTATTCCTTACTTTCTTTTCTATCAGGTTTAGTGTATCTGGTTTTATGTTGAGGTCTTTGATACACTTGAACTTGAGTTTTGTTCAGGGTGATCTATTTGCATTCTTCTACATGCAGACATCTAGTTAGACCAGTGCTGCTCTCTCCTTAATTACCATTAACTTCTTAACTCCAGCTGACCAGCATTGAGCATACTAGCAAAGCAAAGTTTTCCTTTAGTAGTTCTGATATCTTGTTAATCAAAGCTGATTCCTCAGCCTCATCTGACCAGAACCACAGAATCGTAATTTAAAACAACAAATGGCCCTGAGAGAGTCTCTAACGTTTCCTCTGAATTTCACTAGTCAGGCTCTATTGTCTGTACTGCTCTCAATATTCTTATTTTCCGAACTCCCACAGACCATCCCAAAGAGTTCTTAACACCCAGTGGCTCTTCTATCCCAATGTTCCAAAGCTCTTCTACAATCCTCCCAAAACATGGTCAGGTTGGTCCCAGTAATACCCCACTCTTAATACCAACTTATAATTGTTAGGGTTTCTATTGCTGTGACAAAACACTATGACCAAAAAGTAAATTGAGAAGAAAAGGATTTATTTGGCTTACACTTCAACATTGCTGTTCCTCACTGAAGAAAGTCAGGACAGGAACTCAAACAGGGAAGGATCCTGGAGACAGAAGCTGATACAGTGGCCATTGATGGGTGCTGCTTACTGGATTGTTTCCCATGGTTTGCTCAGCCTGCTTTCATACAGATCCCAGGACTACGAGGCCAGGAATGGTACCACGCACCATGGTCTGGGACCTCCCCCATTGATCACTATCTTAGTTAGGGTTTTACTGCTGTGAACAGTCACCATGACCATGGCAAGTCTTATAAAGGACAACATTTAATTGGGGCTGGGATACAGGTTCAGTGGTTCAGTCCATTATCATCAAGGTGGGAGCATGGCAGCATCCAGGCAAACGCAGTGCAGGAGGAGCTGAGAGTTCTACATCTAGGCAGCTAGGACAAAGGTATTAAAGACCACACCTGCAAGGTTACACCTACTCCAACAAGGCCACAATTTCCAACAGTGCTACTCCCTGGGCCACACATATACAAACTATCACAATCATTAATTGAGAAAATGTCTGACAGTTGGATCTTGTAGAGTCATTTTCTCAAGTAGGCTTCTTCCTCTCTGATGACTCTAGCTTGTATCAAGTCACAAAAACAGCCAATACACTATTCTAAAGTATGTACAATTCAGTAGACTATTTGTTTTTTAATTCAGCATTCTTTTGTAAACAAGTTCCCCCCCAGTTTTCAAAAATTTATTTTGGGGGCAGTGTTGTACAACCTTATTGTACTTAGAGCTAAGGAGTATATTGTCCTTACATCTTCAAATTGATGAAATATCTGAAGAAATAGGATTTTGGTATGTGAAAGTATTCCATATACATAAAATAATCTAACCTCTTTCCTATTGCTGGGATTTAATTTGTTTAACTTATTTTTTTCCTTCCCTTCCTTTTCTATGCTTTTTTTTTTTTTTTTTTTATCTTTGTGCCTTTATGAACTTCTTGGTAGATGAATCCCATCTAAGCCTTTAATCATCTTTTATGATTCCTAGATGTAAGTTTTTTTAATTATACATTTTCTTGATCTTGAGAATTCTGTACATGTATATTCAATGATCAAATACCACCCCCATTTTCTTCTTCCAACTGCCTCTATCTCTATCCAACATTCACACACACACACACACACACACACACACACACACACACACATAACCCGTTAAGTCCAACTAGTTTAGTCTACATGTACATGGGCATGAAGCATGCAAACATACCAGTGAGAATTTCCTCAAAAAGAATGATTCCTTCTCACCCAGCAGCTGCCTATAGACAGAAGCTCCAACTTAAAGCATAGGGCCTGGAGAGCATCTCTTCCTTCCATTGGCTTCTATTCTGAATGTATCACATACAGCACAATAGTTGATCTTTCTGGTTCCAACTTCTTCCTCTAGCCTATTGTCCAGGTAGCTTCCATCAAAACCTTCTTTCTGTATTGTCCAAAGGTTGCCACTTCCACTGACAAGCACATCAAGCAGCCCTGATTGCAGCTATCCTACTTGCAGTCAAACAGACTTACTTGCAGTGAACCTACTCCTTGTCAGACTCATTTCTTTCTTTGATGCTTTTCTTTGGGTCTCTCTACTGAAGTTTATCTCTAACATCCCTTATACCCATTAAGGTCTGTGATAACACCCCACTGCCTCCGCTGATCACATTGAAATCTCATCCTTGATGACCATCTCATGTATGTTTTTCCCTTTAAAATGCTTGCCTCATACTAAAATGACTTCTTTGGTTGTGTATCTCTCCTTTTGTCTAATCTGTACAGATAACAGGTTTCCAGAGGGCAGGACTAGGGCTTGCCCACAAGTGTCTATCATACCAGACACAGAGTGTTTTATGCATAATAGATTCTCACGTGTTCCAAGGCAGTGTCTAAGTCCACAGACACAGCTCTCCTCTGGCAGCCCAAGTGTGGGAGCAGCACAGCTGCCTGGATTTATTGCTTTTCCCAGGAGAGGCAATTATAAAGCTTTATCTTCCCCCCATGGCTTTCAGCCAGTGGCTCTGCACCTAATCTCTAATTTTCTTTTAGTTTAAAGGGATGTTCATTTTACCCAGCCAAAGAAACATGATAACAGTAATAATGCAAGTTGCGACTACATATTGAAAGCCTACTACATGTAGGTACTGTACTTTACCTATAGAGTCTTATTTGTTAACCCCCATGAGAATTTTATAAAACAGGATGGTAACTTTTATGGAAGAGAAGATGACAGTCCAGAAAAGGTCAAAACAACCTATACCAGAGTCATGGATATAGTCGGTTAGAAGCAGAATTGACAGTTAAGTCTTTCTTTATCAGTCAGCCTAAGTCCTCTGCACCATGCTGTAAATGAGGACTTTAAGACAGGCTGCTAGGAGACTGGCTCAGTTTTCTTGAGGTCTCAGATGCTCAGGCTTTTGCAATGTGGGTAAATGAATGTCTCAGTTGCAGTTTACCTATACTTAGCATCTGATTCCCTTTTATTTGTGGCAGTGCCTAGGAGAACTCAGAGAAATTGAATCCTCTGTTTGTAAGAAGTCGCTTTTAAGACTCCAAATATGGTTGATTCTGCACAGACTCAATGCTTGCTCCTGAAGTCTCCAAGCTACCAGACCTATTACTGCACCAGTAGCTAAAGTGTGCCCTGGATATTAATTTGTAGGAAGTATGCTTCTCTGCTATACTACACAGGTCATCTACTTGCTGGGTAAAGGCCAGTAAAAGTAAGTATAATATCTGTCAAGATTAAGACAATCTCAGCAGGAATCCAAACCAGTTATATTGGGGGGGGGGACTGCATTGTGATATGTAGAAGATATAAACTCTAGCTATCTCATATAAAAGACATACAATCCAGATATTTTATTTCCAAGCTGGAAGCCTAGTTTGGGCAGGTTTTGGAGCTATTCGAAATTACAGCCGTATGTCCCTTGTTACTTGATGTTTCTCCTGGCCATGTGCTCATGGGCCATCTTCTCTCATGGCAGCTTCTTCCTTTAGTTTGGTGTCTTTTCTCATTTCCTTGTGACCCCCAGCCAGGTAACAGAAAACCTACCTACCTCTATTACCCAAACATAGGCTTTAACCTTTAATGGCTAAATTAACTTGGGGAGTAAGGTTACATAGCATCATTTGGTATATGTGAGGATCTCCTTGTCAGGGGCAACCCGATCTTGGGGGGCAGTATTTAGCATTTGAATACAGAACAACCTCCTACATTTCCCCCTTTTGTCTCGATAAAAAGGCACTTCTTACTATACTGATATTTTTAAAGAACCCTAGAAAACATCACTTTAGCATAGTGCTTGAAGAAAAGTAGTTAATAAACATCAACTGAATAAAAGAATGAATGCATTCAGGAATAGAATATTGAATAAGTGATGCTTTGGATTTTTATTCATGGAAACCACTGTGGAATAATAGGGTAAATGGGATTTAAAAAAGAAATTATTAATGGAGTCACCTTGAGCATTGCTTTCTCTGGGGCTCAGGTTCATCAGTGCTAACAGCTACTGTTGAGAATTGTGGTAAGTCCAAGATTTTACCAACCACCAAATCTAAAATCTTGCCTGCTACAGTCTCAAAGATGCTGGCAGAAGACATGAAAGGTTTGGGTCAGATATAAGGACTTTATTACTCATGGCAAGGCAGAGTATATATTTACATATATTTCCCTTGCAAATAGCCAGAGGGACAACTGCATTCCCAACGCGCTATACTAAATGAAAGGGATTCCAAGCTTTAGAGTACCTGAATTTAAAATGGACAGTAAGCATGCCTAGAATTTCCTCTGGAAGAAGCCACTTATGCTATTTTTCCAGGCTGTTAGTTCTATTGATGTCCTTGAGAAGATACTCTGAAACAAAGGTAGCTAGTGTCTTGCTTGAATGACATATAGGATGCATGAGAGCCCTTAAGAATTGTCTTTCAACACTACCTCATAGAGAATGAAAGAAAGAAAGAAAGAAAGAAAGAAAGAAAGAAAGAAAGAAAGAAAG
>JADRCH010000099.1:6528794-6588750 GCA_019843965.1 Rhynchomys soricoides | reverse complement strand
TCCTCCTCCTCCTCCTCCTCCTCCTCCTCCTCCTCCTCCTCCTCTTCTTCTTCTTCTTCTTCTTCTTCTTCTTCTTCTTCTTCTTCTTCTTCTTCCTCTTCTTCCCCCCTTGATTTGAATTCCTTTTTATTGTGGGAAATGCTGAGATATACTGGGCTTGTAGCTGTACTCCAGGTGCTGGGCTGGCAAAGTATCCTGGCCTGGCCAGGAGACTTCCTGAGGTGTTGAAGAAGGCTGCAGGGCAGAAATGCCAGGTGACTCTGCAACTCTAGCTTGTTAAATATAGCAGGTGATTATACAGTTATTTCATTTATTTTTTTTCCTAATCACAGTTTACTGGAGGCCTTAACCTTTAGAATGCTTAACAGCAGGAGACTTGAAAAGCACTCTTCTGGTGTTCTATGATAAATATCTGTGACAAGTAATTAAGAAAATGTATTAATATCTTGGTTATACAGAATCATTGCCAGAGAATGACCCATAGTATCCATGAACAGGGGTCAGGAAACAAAGGACCTCAGATGACTCTGAAGCAGGATGTGGATGCGTTTGTTGATCAAGGTGTCTAGGGCTAGGAGTACCATTTGCTATAAGGAGCTAAGTCAGATGACACTAATCATTAATCTTACAATTTCTGAAAGCTGGAAGCAACAAGAGCTTTTAAAAAATCTGTTACCTAATAATGCTGGGGATCAAATACAGAGTCTCATGCATGCTAAGCCCCATCACATGGGCTACATCATCAAGTATTATAGAAGTTAAATCTAAAGTTGACAAGAGAGGGACCAAAGATCGGATCAGATGCTGGATGTCTATAGAAGTTAAAGTTGTCTAGAGAAAAATCCTCATCACCCACTTCCTCAAGATCAACTGATGACTAGTAGAGTCCAGAAGACTCTCAAGACCTTCCAAACTTCTAGTCTGTAATTGTTTTTTCCTACGTAGGGTTTCATTCTGTATCTCGGGCTGGCCTCCCAACTTTGTTTTCCTGCCTCAGCCTGTCAAGTGCCAGGATTACAAAAGGCTACCACCATACCTTGCTAGGTCATAATTTTTTGATTCGAAAAAATGTTTGTTGTAGAGGTTCTAGAGCATTCGTTAAAGCTAAAAGGATAGGGGTTAGGGGAAATAAAAACAATTCTCTAACCATAAATTAAACCTAATGTATGTGGGTATATGGTGGATATATGAATGAATATATGCAGCAATGGGGAAGTGAAGGTGTTTTAAAATGATCATATCCTGAAGATGAAGTGGGAACTCATCTTTGGAATTCTACAGTGGCCACATTACACATGTTGGTGTGTTTGACCATTTCTCAGGACAGGGAGCATGTTGATTGGGGATACCACTGTTAAACCTTATCTCTTATTTTCAGTGTGGAAAATTCTACCTGGGTCTGGGGGGACTTTAATTTTTGCAAGAATGAGTCTATTTTTGGCTACAGTGCCTACACAAAATGGACATGTCAGCATCTTTATTCTTGTCCCTTTGGGGAGAAGAGAGCTAGTGAAGAGCAGAAGAACACCGTGAAGCCCAACTGCCCATTCAGCCCCCCTCAGCACTTGTACTTGGAAAAAAGGCAGTCAGCCCAGATAATTAAAGTAAGAATCCTGACAGAGGTACTTTGTTCAAAGTTCAGCCACATTTTGGGATGGAGAACTCCGCATGCCCCCTTCCCTTGTTAATAGCTTTGCTGACCTTCTCCAGAGAAAAAGTCATTAGAATGTTGAGTTATGATCTGTTTCTTGTAAAATTGTGCCAGCCCCCATTTATAGCCCTGTATTTCAACCCATTCTAATTACCTCTTAGAATATACTTCTCAGCTCTTAGAGAATATTTTAAACCCTGATCTAAGCAATCAAGCATATTTCTTGGTTGAAAAACTGTGCCCTGATATTCATGAGTCTCTGTGACTGCCCCCACTTCCCCAAATAGCCACATAACCTGTATCTGTTTTAGAGTTCTTTAGAACACATGTCATTTGCTAGCTTAACTTTGGAAGGTGACCTTTCGCACTAGATGTTTAGTGTCTGAGAAACAAGAAGGATGAGCAGGAAATCACCCACAGCTCTTACAGTGGTTGTCTGCATCTTCCCAGAAAGCGTCTCTCATTTCTCCCCATGACCAAACATCTTCTTCCTCTACTTCTGAGAGGAGTACTCCACCCAGGGTCTCATGGCAGTCTTGCCTAATGAAGTTCTTGCGATGCTTCTATAGAACCACAAAATACTCAGAGGATTAAGAAAATCTGTTCCTTACGCTTATGACATTGAGAGACCTTCAGTTCATGTTGAATTTGGATCTGCCCAGTGGAGCTCCCCACCTTACCATATAATACATATGCATATGCATATACATATACATATATATACATATGTGTGTGTGTGTATATATATATATATAATTCATGTGACTCAAAGAGTTCTTGAGGTCCACGCTCCTTTTATGCTTTGAATGGGACTAAAACCAGCACTACTGAGAGGAAACATTTTTATAGACTTTCTAAATCTCTTCACTGCTGAGAAGGATTGAAAAAAAAAAAAGCATTTCTCTTGTCTCTTTATTTCTAATCACTCCTTCCCTCTAACGGGACTGAAGCACCATGAGAAATGGTACTCTTTTACGGCAAGGACTCATTTGCCCATAACGAACACTGAGCACAAAAGCAAATTAAACAAAACCAACCCTATGCTTAGAGAGACCATTAGGAACGATTTGACATTTATTGAACAACAGATGGCGATTAAAAGCATAAAAGCTAGATTGCTTTGCTAGAAACAAAGGGTTGTTCTACCGAGGAAGCCTAACGCTTCAATTAAAATACCTCACAATGTCAATTAAATCATATGAAGATAAGACTGAAAATGGTTTCTAGCTGCACTCTAATCAATACTGCAGTTAAAATCCTCATCAAGAAGCACCCAAGTTTTTAGTTTGACAGTTTGTTGAAAGATTAGCCAGAGCTTCAGAAAACCATTTCCTTCAGTATAGGGTTCAAAAGGTAAACATTTAACCAGGAGGGCCTCATATGTGTTAAACAGATTTATTTCAGTGATGAGGAGGAAGCCTCATTGGTTTTGCTGTGTTTCAAATCTCATCCACTTTTTAGTATGGATTAGGCATTAGTGAGGGGTGGAAAAATAACCCCATTGTTCCCACAGTTAGGATTTCACTTTAATAAGCTTTATATTCTTTGGGGAAGCAGCAAGTTGGCAGAGACAGAGAGAGAGAGAGAGAGAGAGAGAGAGAGAGAGAGAGAGAGAGAGAGAGAGACTTTTTAGTGAGGTAGACTTTACTTTGAACTAAACTGTGGTCACTTTGAACAAGTGTCTTGCACAATCAGAGCCGGCTACCACATTTGCAAAACTGCTCCATGTCACTGTGCCTGGATTGCTGGCACATCCTAAGGACTCCTTGAACTCAGACCTTAATTAGTTCCCCTTTGTCTAGGCAGATCTTTTCAATGTTCTAGAGGGAGGCCACCAGTTGGGCTACACCCCGTGGTCATCTTATAGGTTGACTTGTTTTCCTCTCCAGTTCACAGTGAAGTGCACTCTGACTACCAATTCCTTAGAATATGAGTTCATCTGGAAGTAGAGTTGTGGCAGGTGTAGTCTGTTAATTACTAGAGTAGAGTAAGCCTATCATTCAACATGATTGGTGTCCTGACAAGAATGGTGAGTGTGGAGTTAGCATATTTCAACCAGGGAGGATGCATATGAACATGAAAGTAGACAGCAGACCAGTTCTACAAGCTAAAGAGAGTCAGGGATACTAAGGAGTGTCTGGCCAACCAACCACCAGCAACTAAGGAAGAATCATGGGATAGATTCTCCTTCACAGGCATCAGAAAGATTCAGATCTTGGATTTGGGCTTGCAGAACTCTGAGACAATACATTTCTGTTGTCCAAGCCACACTGTTGGGGACCATGTTCTAGCAACAATAACTGATACTTATGCTATGCTAAATACACTGAGCAAAAATTGATACTGTCTCCCACTTTGGAAGGTTCTTAAAGCACTTTGCAAAATTTAAGTCCCTGAGAAAACTTGCTGGGCAGTGGTGGTCTATACCTTTAATCCCAGCACTCAGGAGGCAGAGGCAAGTGGATCTCTAAGAGTTGGAGGCTAGCCTGCTCTACAGAGTGAGTTCCAGAACAGCCGAGGCTACACCGAAAAATCCTGTCTTGGGGAAAAAGTCAGTGTTTCCCAAACATTTGACTGTGAGGAGTTTTTTCTCCCTCATATAAATACCCTTGTTCTTTGTTCTAGGAAATAATGCTCTGGAATGCTTTGTCTTTAACTCCACCTCCTAACTTATGCCACTTTAGTTCCAGGACCCCAGGGGCTATCTTCTACCCAGGCTCTAGCTACTTCATCTGCCAATATCAGCAACAGCACATGGCTCTCATTATCACTCCAGAACCCCTCAGTTACTCTACCTGTAAGCAAATTTTGGAAGCTCTTACCTGGCTGTCCATTTCTGCTCTTTTGTTGCAGGACAATAATGAAACTGAGTTGATTTCTATGAAGTGGAATATTGATATAGCCAAGTCTCCACTGCTGCCCGTCAATCCCTGTATTCCTGGGATGCTTTTCCACTACAGCATCAATTCCTCCCCATGTACTCCCTTGACCCTTCATGCCTGGACCATCCTGGATCCATCCCTGAGATGGACACAGAACAGAGAGGTGGATAGGTATAAGCACTGAGAAATCCTTTCACTTGACTGTAGATGCCTCATGGAGGACAGAAAGTAATGCTCTGAGAGAGAAGCAGCAACATAAGTACTTTCATATTGGAACTGAAAGAGGATGAAGAGTAAACAGGGCATCTCCACCCACTGGAAGGCACGAGGGTATATTGCTGGTAGGAGGACTAGAAGGATATTCAAACTTTATTCAGATGTCAGGTTACTGTGGGAGAGAACAGAGAGGAGTCAGGAATACAAACACTCCATGTTAAATCACCCACAATGCTGCTTTCCTTTTTAAAGTATACACCAGAGTCTCTGGGGTTTGATATTAGAAGAGGTCAATCAAGCAGAGAAGGCCACTAGACTGCAATAAAGATCTAGCTTTGGCAGGAACAAGTGTAAAATCTAGGGAATTGAATAGAATAAGCAGGGAGTTGTAACTGATGAGTATCAGGGAAGGATTCAGTTTAATTTCGAAATTTCTAACCTTGGCGGTCTTAAGGACCAAAGAGTAGACTGAATGCAATAAGATATGTTTCTTCAACTAAAGTAATAGATATGAGGAGGAAAGCACTATTTAAAATTTTCGACAAGTCACTCTAAAAAGCAGGTAAGCTAATGGGCTGGGAGTGAAGCTTAATGGTACAGCACTTTGTTATAAGCCCCAAGTTCCACCCAAACACAGCCAAAACCAAGAGAATGAGGGACAGGGCTGGAGAGAGAGAGCTCAGCGGTTAAGAGCACTTGCTACTCAGCTGAGCTTCCAGTATCTACATGTTGGCTCACAATCATCCATAACTCCAGTTTTAGGGGAATCTCATACCTTCTTCTGACCTCCCTGGGTACCAGGTGTGCACAGAATATACAAACACACATGCAGGTAAGATCCCCTCTCCCACACACATGCATAAAACAAAAATAAATGAATCTTAAGAGGGAGATGGGAGATTCTCAGTGTTAGAAATCAAAAGAGACAAGTTTTAAATTTGTCACCTTTTTTCAAGATGATCTGGGAGAGATGTTGGTACTTATGTGCTAGTATCACTGTGGTGACAGGAAGCCTTTGAGTCTTTACCTTGAGGGAGCAGAACAGAACTTGGGTATTTCACGTGAAGCCAGAAATGATTTTCTTTAGTGGTGTGTGTGTGTGTGTGTGTGTGTGTGTGTGTAAAGGTCCTTGCTCACAAGAGAGAGTTTGAGTCTGAAGCTAGCTAGCTGCTGCCTTGGACTAGCTGTGGTCCAGGGAGAGGGAGCCATTTCAGGACTGTGTCTTGTGTAGGCTTGAGTTATGCTACAGCACGGACTCCAGGAAGATAACCTACTTCTAAATCTATTCTAGCACAGAATAACTCCACAATGCCTGGGCACAGAAGCTATAAAATTAGCCAACGGGGAGACTTAGAAGTAGAAAAGTGGGGATACATAGATGAACTCTACACCTAGACACATGGTGGTGCAAGCAGCAAATAGCAAGAAAAAAGACACATCTTGAAAACCAGTGGTGGGAGGATAAAAATGATTAACTATGACCCCACAATCGTAAGACTGGCAACTCACTTCTTTCTACAACAATTGTTACATAGTAAACTGTATTTTCAAAGTCCTAAAATCAAATCGTTGGTTCTGGAAGTCCATAATGAACCAACCTTTCAATTATACTTCTTGAATAGTTACATGTGCTTTTATACCTACTCAAGAAGTTAAGTAGAAGGCTGAAGAGAAGATAAAGGCATCTTGGGCTCACTAGGATTGTACTCATGACATGATGACCATGTTGGACTTTAGCTTGAATTGGAAACAAGAAGGAAGGAGGTGGATGTAGGAAGCAGAGAGAACAATTAATTATGGTGGCAAGTCTAAACAAATCCGCTACACAAAACTGAGTGTGATATGTGATTAGAACAAGATAGGACCAAAATATCATTCAAATAACTCATAAGGACGTAGTATCAGGAGGGTTTGGAGAATGCAGAAGGGAGTTAATTGTATAGAAGTCTTACCTTACTGTGACAAGAAGGTGGATACATGTACTAGCTTGAGGTTCTGAGAGAAACATCTAAATTAGTCTCCCTGTACATTTTCCATATAAATATATACATATGTTTCCTATATGTGATAAATTAAAAGTTTAGGTATAACTGCTCAAAAATGGCATAGACTAACTTTAGGTGGGTGAAGGAAAATAAGTCAAATAAGGCGTGTTTAACTAACAAAGCAGGGCAAGAAAAAATTAAAAGAGTAGAATGAAACCAGAACAAAGATAAAGCAACAGATATGATATCAGAATTTAATCCTATTAGTAGTGGCTTGGAGGTTGAGTCTCTCTACCTCCTTCAGACTTATTGCACATGATAAATGCAGGCCAAGTATCCTGATGATTATAGGAAGACAGGGTCCCGGATGAACTCAATAAACCAATTTATCCTCTCTTGTTCTAGAGTAAGTTCTTCATCACTGAGCCATTGGTCACACTGTGTCTTGAATTTGTCCACCTCTGGGCAGCTTCTAGTTGTGAGAGATAATGAATGTCTTCATACTTAGAGATGGTAACATTTATTCCACCAGTCTGAAAACATTTTAATTTCTACACCATGTACTTACAAATGAAAAGAAAGAGATCAAACTCACTTAGAAGGCACAATCTTAGAAAGTAAAACAAACCAATGTGTGAGCATGCCTTTTGTACAAAAATGTCTCCAAAATAGATAAAACTATATGAAATATTTAAAATTGATAAAGAAAAAGGATGTGCCATGCAATGATTAACTAAAAGGAGATCTAGCACAGCAGTTTGAATGTAGACAAAAGAGAATGTAAGGTGAAAAATAACCAAGAGGCTACGTGGAGAAAAGTGTTCCACAGAAAATGTGTTAGTCAGCTTTTGACCACCATTGAAAAACTGCCTGAGAAGAATCAGCTTAAAGAGACATTTGTAGTTTAGCTCAGGGTTGCAGAAGTCCATAGTCATGGGCCATGGTCACTTGCTCCTATTGCTGTAGGTTTGGGGCGAATCATGTAGGACATGTGATGGAGCAACGCTATTCACTTCACAGTGGCTGGGAAGCAAAGAAGGAAGTGGAGAGAGACAGAAAGAAAGAATACAATATGCCTTTCATGGTATCCAGAAGCAAAGGAGAAAGTGGGGAGGGAGTAAGATTGGGGAGGGGAGAGCACACTACACCCCCAGTGACCTACTTCCTTTCACCAGGCGTCATTTTCTAAAGTTTGCACTACTTCCCACAGCTCTTCATTCATGAGACCAGAGCCCTCACAGTCCAGTCACCTCCCAAAGCCCTACATCTGAACACCCCTGGAGTGGGAACCAAGCCCACACAGTGGAACATGTAAGATTTTAGAGGATCTTCAGAATCCAAACAATAACAACAAAGAATAGCCCACAAGGAACAAGAACTTAATTAAAGAAGTATAAATCTAAGCAGACACTGAAGGTTATGTTAACAAAAATAATACAGAGCGAGACACTATTTATGACATTAATAAAAACAAAACATCCCCAAGAGAGGAGAAACATTAAATATGCAAGGCAAATGGCTTCCATGTAAATATGGTGAGAAACTTAAAGCGTCACTGATGACGGTAAGGAAGACATGAATACATGTGGGCTGTAACATGCTCACGGAGGAGATGACCAGATAGTAAAGACATTTATCCCTGAATTTACCCATAAATCCAATGCCACAGCACTAAAAATCTCCACAGAATGTTGATACCCTGTGATGTGGTCTTAAAATTCATAGAAACAGTAACAGGATGCTTTGTGAGCTAAGATAATTTTGAAAAGGAAGAACAGTGGGGGTTATCACTTGGGAGACAGTTCCCACAAGGCGACTGTATTGAAAACAACAGGTGGTTGGCAGGAATCTATAAGCAAATCATTGGAACAGCACAGCGACCCCAGATCCTGACTTAGATAAGGAGCTTGGTTTGTTACTGAAATGACACTGCGATCACTTGGGGAAAATACTCTGTAAAACACATGGTGTTGTGACAAATTACTTTCTGCAAGAAAAACAAATGGAAATTAGATTATTAATTCACAACATACACAAATTCCAGGCAGAAGTATGAAAACTGAAAGACTAAAACTATCAGGAAAAACGTGTTGCAAAAATATAAGAAACACTTTAACTTGATACAGAAGAAATTTAAAAACTCTAAAAGCATATACCACAGAGAAAATGGTAGGTAATTTTTATTCCATCAAGACCAAATACTAACCGTGGATGAAAACACATTGTCTGTCTATACGATAAAGATTAAGCATCAGGAATAAACCAAAGATCCTTACAAATTATTTCAATTAAGACTAACTGGGGTGGGGGGGCAGGAAAAAAAATCAAAGGTTAGAGAAGGCAAATAGAGCTAGGAATGAAGAATAAAAAAAAGAAATATGGTCCAGTGTGTAGCTCAGTGATGTGCACAGCCCTGGACTCAGACACAGGCACCATAAAGCATCGTGGAACATCACACAGTCCTGAAAAAAAATGTCCATTGCAATGGTTGCTGGAAGATGTGGACTAAATCAAGGAGCAATGAATTTTCTTTTTGCCAAAAAAGAAATAGTGAGTGTGTGGGGGTAAAATCAAAAGGCCCCTAGAGTTTGATCTGCTCCTTTAAATAGTTGTCCTTTTTGCTTGCTTTGCTCACTACTGTGTGCAGGTCTTACATAGCATACAGCCCACAGACTGAGTAAATGTCATGGTTTCTCAACAGACAAATATCTCCCAGGGAAACCAAGAATAATTTGCCCTGACTTCCTATTTTATTTCCCTGTTTCTTTTTATGGCCCCTGCATTATTGGATTTTGTTAATGAAGTCTTTTGTTATTCTCTGTGTCCACCTTTTAAAGGGTAGAACTGCTTTACATTTGATTTTCCTACAGTTTATAGCATAGTACTTTACAGATCAAGGTATAAAAAAGTATTTGTTAAACTAAAATTTAGTAAGGGTGAGAATCACATCCTCTTCACTGGGGTAATTTGCTTGCTATGAACACCATGACTTACCATAGGATCTTTTAGAACTTTAATGCATTCATCACTAGAGAGTCATAGATTCTGGAGGTAGGGTTATGTCACCTCCTGGTCTATGTTTGTCCTTTGGTATATAAAAAAAGCAAAAATTGTATTTATTTATTTATTTATTTTAGAAAAATGTACTTGGGGAATATACAGGTTGTAGCAGTAGTCCGAAATCCTGGTGGTCTTCTCGGCGGGATTTTCTTCTTCAGACCACAGCTGAGCTCTTGGCCTTTTGATCACTAAAGCCAAAGGGATTGAGGAGAGACTTTGGGGTTTAATTAGGGCTTACTGTGTGCTCTAGGAACTGACTCACACTGCTGGAGCAAGGAAAGCAGGAAAGACAATTCCACTCCATTCCCTCTGCCTATTTTGTCCTTGTATCTTTACGTAAACACCCTGCCTTCTTCCACCATCGCCTTCCTCCTCACCTTCCACACATCTCCAGGTCACTCAGTCATTCCTTAGTGTCTTTCCTTTAAAACAACAATCTCCATTTATGCTTCTACCTCTCCTATCTGTGTACAATGTATCTTTATTAAGAATGAAGGAGGAGGCTGTTTTGGTGTATTAAAGATACATAGTCTGTAAAATGCCCTAAACATAACTACCGATATTCAGTGAATGTGCTCTGGAGGTTTAGAAAATAAAAGACTTACCTAGACAAGGGAAAAATTTAGCAACCCAGGATGCCTGGGCATCCGTGGGCAGAAATAATTGCTAATTAACATCCTACTAGCTTGGGAGCATTAATTGGCTTTGGGGGATATGCTTCCTGGACCCAAAGTGTATTTTGTTCATTTCAGTTTGCTGCATAGGATGGAAGGGGAACGACAATTACTGAAAATGTTTCATTTCAGAAATTCAACCTAATGGAGACTAGTCATTTGAATGATTATCCAGTAGTTGGTCTTTGTTTTTCTGCCAAGGTCTGAGAAAAACAAACTCAGATTTTCCGCAAGCCTGAGAAAATACAACCTTTTTCTTCAAAATAATTGAAAGAATTTGCTCACGGATCCAGGAACATTCACAAAAGAGCTGCCACCCTCTGTGACGCTGAGAGGGAGAGGAAAAGACAGTATCTTTTGGAACATTTAATTTTTGCTTTGGAATGCATCAAGCAGTAATATCAAAGAAAGTGTTTCAAATTGATATCTTTAATTTTTCTCCTAGAAAGAAAATTTGTCAGCCATTTTGTGATTTACCGAGACTAAAGGCATATGTGAGAACACGCTTTTTGATTAATTAAATGAAATTACTTGAGCATAATACCCATGATTGTCTTTGAATTAAAACTAACTCAAATAAGATTGATGACATTTTTCTATCATCAGATTAATTAAAATTTTTTTGTTAATTACACATAAGTCAATGTGTTTGGATTCTTTTCAATTGATACTCAGAAGCAACTTCCATCTGTGTTCTAGAAGACTATTTTGCTGCTGTTTTCCTGGTGGCTTTATTTTTAACAGCCAGGGTTTTTTTTTTTTTTTTTTTTTCATTTTCATTGTATCAGGGGTCTCAATATTTAATTGTACTAACTGTGGAGATAATTATTGCAATAGCTTTTGCTTTGGGCTTTTTTTTCTTTTTTCTTTTTTTTTTTCTGTTCTTTTTTAAATCTTGTGGGTATCTTTCTTGGATAATCCCACCGTGATTACTGTCATGGCTACCTCTTGACTTTGCTGCACTCAGATCTTTTTGTTAGAGCAAGGATAGAACTGAAGCTGACACCATCTGCAGCTATGTGGCTCAGCCTGATGCCTGTCTGATCTGACTTGTTATGGATGGCTCTACTCCCCACTTGCAAGCAGGGAAGTGACTGAAAAGGAAATCTTTGATTGTGTTTGACACCCTGAAGCATTGTTAGCTCTTTAGATATCTTAGTCTTCCTTTGACAATTTACCCTGAGTCCCATTTCTAAAAGTTTAATTCCTGATGAATTCAAATTTGTCTTTGTAGACGAAGGCTTGGGGGTGGGGGGTGGGTATTGCCCTTTGAAACAAAAACATACAAAGAAGGTACTTTGTGTGTCTTGGTATACTTGTGGGCCAGTGATTAGCTCACATACTGCTAACTTTTTCTTTTGCTGCCTCTTTGTAGCACATTAAAGCCAAGCAGTATGGCTAGGCAATCAACCCTGAACCTCTCCTACAATTTCTGCACATTCCTTTTCTATATTTTTATTCCCTGGGCCAAATTCTCCATTCACTCTGGAAAGTGTTTACATGTTCCCCTTGGATGAGAGGGAGTTTTCTAGACTCTCATCAGAGAATGCATTTGGGGCTGTCATTTAATTCTTGTGGAAGCCTGCCTGAGACAATTGATAGCTTAGAAATAGTTTATAGACGTGTGGTCTCTCTTCTAGGTGCTACGTTGCATCACCAGAAAACTCCTCAAAGAGGGGCTCATTAGCTCAGCCTCTCCCAGTGAACACTCTTTGATTAGCCATGTTTCAGAGCTAAGTCTTTATCTTTTTGAAAACATTAATCTTAGAAACAGTAAAAATATCTCTGGGGCTCCTTTAAGCATTGCGGAAAGGTACTGCCTAGTATGCTGTTCAGGGTTCTGTGCACGAATTCATGTGATAGATTCCCTTTAAAGGTTATTAGGAGGGAGGAAGTGGAAGATTGGCTTTCTTAAAGAAAGTATCCTGTGCCTCATTATTTCTCTTTATTTATTGGCTCCCAGGAAGTTCCAGATACAAACAAGTGTATCATGAAAAGAGGGTCTGAGAAATTTCAGGAAGGTTCCAGAAGGGATGTAGGGGTTTCTGCTCCTTTGTCCTCTCAGGCACTCATCTATTGATTTAGTAGACTTGGATCAAAAGATAACTGTGTTCCAAGTACCACCCAAAGTACTGGGGAGAAGGAACACAAACCTCATTCTAGAATGGATTATAGCCTAAGAGGGGACAAAAGTGAGCAAGACTAGGAATAGGATGAAGACTAAATGAGGAATTCATAGATTGCTATGGGAAAAATGAGGACTGCCAGCTTTGCCTAGAGACACTGGATAAGGTGTCTATGACAAACCCTGAAGGACAAGGACAGAGGGTGGAGCTGTACAACACACAGGAAGAAGGAATGGAGCAGGTTTCATAGACTACTGGCTAAGAAATAAAACCTGAGGGAGGGCAACCCCCAACCTCAACAGCTTTATCTAGGAATCTGTGGTTTTTCCTCTTGAATATTATAGATTTGAAAATGTAGCAAGCAAGATGACAGCATGAAAATTTCTTGGAAACCTGATAGATGACAATTTGCAAGGAGGACAGATAAGAAGGCAAGAGGTCATGCAGAAAGTGGCTGGGCCAATACATAGGAAATACAGAAGCAGCAATGCCAAGGCTAGGACCAAGGACAGAAAGGGGAACAAAGCAGGAGAGGAAATAGAATTAGTCAACAAAATGTGTTCAACTGTTAGTATGAAGGGAACCACGCCAAGGAAGTCACTCAACTTTGCTGCAGAGAAGACTGTGAATCATGATGAATAAAAGACTATGGAAAGACAAGCTATAAGACTGCGTGAGTTTGGAGGGAACACATTACATTTTGGTCCTGTGGTGCTAAAGTGCCCAAGGGATAGACTGTTTTAGAAGCAGTTAGATATAAAGGTCTGGACCTTAAGAGAGAAATCTGAACCTGGGAAATAACATTCCTAGAGAAAAGTAGCAAGTATGAGGAGGATAGATTATTGCTGGAGGGAACAGAGGTGACAAACACCAAGAATGGGTGAAAATACAGAAGACCTCAGGGATCTTCAGGAAGTATGGGAGGAAAGAGGATTCATGTAATGGCAATGGTGGCCCATGCATCCTCTACCTTGCTTTTCAGCTGATGGAGTTCTTACAAAGTGATTGGTCCTGAGGACTCTGAGTGGTGCATGGAGTCATAATTTAATGTTATTGCTGGAAGGTTGTAGAAAACATAGGTGGGGGTAGCTAGTTGGAGGAAGTCAGTCACTGACTGGCATGCCTTTGCAGAGCCTCTCTTCTCTGGGTCCTATCTTCATGCTTTCCTTGTTTCCTGCCTTCTATGATATAAGCACCTCTTTCTCATGCTTTCTCTGCCAAGATGTTTTTCCTCACGTTAGGCTCAAAGCAATGAAGCCTACCTACAGTAGACTGGAGACAAGTGAGCCAAGACAAATCTCTCCTCAGTTACGTTGAGTTTATCAGATTTTGACGCAGCAACAATAAAACAACACAAAACTAAATCTCTGTAGCATGAATGCTGACTGTCTCCTACTCCACACATTCTTTTTGTCTGTTTTCCCTATGAAGTGGGAACCCCCTGACTTCACAAGCAGACCTCTAGAGGTTACCCCCAAGCCCTCACAAAACTTCTAAAGGCTTTACATGGGACTCCTCATTTATTAGTCATTAGCCTACTCCTGCCATGTCTCAGTGCTTGCTTTAGTCACGTACTGTCACTTTTTACACTGGTGCTGTTGGTAATTCCCAATTGGTTCTTTACCCCAGTCTTGCTGTTGATGCAAATTTTCTCACATACTTTCTATGTTAAAAACAGCTTAGTAGATTCTGTGTGTGTGTGTGTGTGTGTGTGTGTGTGTGTGATATGTGTATGTGCTTGTGTGTGTGTAGAAGTTAAAGGTTGATGTCAATGGTCTTCTTCAATTACTCTCCAATTTAGGTTTTGAGAGAGGGTCTCCCTTTGAGCCTGGAGCTCACTGTTTGGTTAGACTGTCTGGCTAGCAAACCTCAGGGATTCCCCCTGTCTCTGCCTCTCCAGCACTTGGATTACAGGCACATAGTACCATAACTATTTATTATTATTATTATTATTAATTTATTACTTTACATCCCAATCAGCCCCTTCTCTCCTCTCATTACCCCCTCACACAGATCAGCCATTCTCCTTTCCCCTTCTCCTCTGAGAAGGGGGAGACCATGTGGATATCATCCCCCCACCCCACACATTAAGTCACCGCAGGATTAGATGCATCCTCTCCTACTGAGGTCAAACAAAGCAGCTCAGTTAGGGGAACAGGCTCCACAGGCAGAAAACTGATTCAGAGACAGCCCCTGCTCCAGTTGTTGGGGTACCTGCATGAAAACAAAGCTGCACTTCTGCTACAGATGTGTGTGGGAGTAGGTGGGGTTGTGGGTGGGAGAAGAGGTGGGGTGGGGCCATGGGCCTAGGCCCAGCCCATGCTTGCTCTTTGATTGGTGGTTCAGTCCTTGGGAGCTCCCAAGGGGGTCCAGGTTAGTTGACTCTGTTGATCTTCCTGTGGAGTCCCTCTCCTCTTAAGGTTCCTTAGTCCTTCCCCCAACTACCCTACAAGACTCCTAGAGCTCTATCCAATGTTTGGCTGTGAGTCTCTGTATGTGTTTCCATTGGCTGCTGGTTGGGACCTTTCAGAGGACAGTTAGGCTTTTTCTTTTTTAACATTGGTGCAAGAAGTTGAACATGCATCCTCATGCATTCATGACAAATCTTTTACGTACTGAATTATTTTCCCAACCTAATTCCTACCTGCTAAAATTCTTTTAAAATCGTGTGTGTGTGTGTGTGTGTGTGTGTGTGTGTGTGTTAGAATGTGTCTGGCTTTTTGTGGATTCCGAGGATATAAGCTCAGTCCCTTATGGTTTAAGACAAGCACTTTATCCATGGAGCCATCTCTCCATCTCAGTTCTTAAAACTTTGGCTTTGAAGTTTGTCATGTCAAACTTAAACAGGCATTTCGCTGTCATACTTTCCACAAAATGTAAAGAAAAATGTGTCCCTTCATTCTATCCCCCAGCTTAATTCCATCCCCAAACTTGGTTCTATTCCTCTAGCATAACTTGACCCTAGACTGGGGATAGCAGGAGACATCCCACTGACTCAAACTCAGAAGGAAAACCAGCACACTTCATGACATTGTAAGTCTACCACCTTTGTTCTGCCTTTGGCAAATAGCCTGCTATTGAAGCATGGCATGTTTCTTTTTCCCCACCAGACTTTGGTACACACTGCTTCCTTGAGATGCAATGAGTTCCCCTTCTTCAATGTTGATAGCTTTTTATAAGATATAATGTAAAGGCAGTGAATTCTGTACAATATGGGATACTTCTTTCAGGCTGTAGTTAATCTTGATCTTGTTTATAACTTTTCTCCTCCCAATGGATTTATAAAATCCTTCCCATTGCCACATTGCAGTTCAAAAAGGCAGATTAGAAGAAAGAAATGTCACCTCTAAGTGACTACATGCAGCCACTATTTGTCGCCAGAGTACACTTTAGAGGCAACTAAATCGCCTCAAAAATAAGCTTGATGACTTAAAAGTAAACTCAGAACAATTGTTGACTGAGATACTGAAAATTCTCGGTTCTTAGGTTGAAAGCCCTCATATAAAGAAGCATCCTTGGCAGTGCACAGTGGTTTCAGATGTTTGTAAAGCCAAGAAGGGGATCAGCAAATCATGTAGCCCCAAGGCAAAGGGAAAAAGCAAATTTGCATAGTCTCCCTGGAGAGACATTTTCTTCAAAGCAAGAACTGGCTTCAACTTTCACCCATTCTGAGACAAGAAGGTGACTTAGTTATGCATTCTATTGATGTGATTAAACACCATGATTAAAAGCAATTTGGGGAGGAAAAGGTTTATTTCAGAGTACAACTCTTAGGTCATACCCCACCATTGATGGGAACTCAGGCAGGAACCTGGAAGCAGTGACTGAAGCAGAGTCATGAAGGAACCCTACTTACTGATTGCTCCCTGTGGTTTGCTCAACCTGTTTCTTATATAACTCAGAGGTGGCACTGTTCCCAGTGAGCTGAGCCCTTCCACATCAATCATTAATTAAGAAAATGCCTACAGGCTAATCTTATGGAGGCATTATCTCAACTAATATCCCCTCTCACAATGTGTTTAGATTTGTGTCAAGTTAACAAAAACCAATAAGCGCAGGATTTGTTAGCTATATATGGTTTCAATACTATAACTAATGCTAAATTAACCATCTAATAATCTATATGCAATCAATTACTAAGTGAGATTTTTGATTCAGCTGCTTGCAGATGGGAAAACAAAAATTTTGCTCTGAAAACATTGCTTAAAATTAAACACAACTCAAAATTATTAAAGTCATAGTGTTCGATAAGCCTGGGAAGCAAAGAACTCTGCATGTGAAAGTGCTTTGAATTTTGAAAGTGCTTCAGAGATAGGGATATTTATATTCTGTGACCATAGAGACATAGGAAGAGAGCATGCAGTCAAGAGAGCAGGCAGGAGAGGAAGGGCAGTATTTAAATTTAAATTTACACAAGCTTCATCTGTTATTAGGGCTATTGAAAAGAACTCCCATCTTTTGGACAGACTAAGAAACTGTAAGTCTTCTTCTGAGATATTCACTTACTGTTAACTATGAAATCACTGTTTAATATTCATAGACTCTGATTCTTCTTGGCCACATGTACAAAAGATTCTATAATTTACTTAATCTGTTTGTCTTGTAGAAAATGGAATTTGCTTATTTAATTTTTAAAGAAAGCAACAGCTTTTATTAATATATGTAAAAACTGTTTTTCTTGCATTAGTTGGAAAATCCTTCCATTTCTGAACCATTTCATTTGCCCCCTTCTGTGCAGGTTGCAAATACATGGCCTGAGCAGATATAAATCCAGTCATCACAGGGTGAGCTTGGGTGACACACTTAATTTTGTTTATGGAGCATTTACTCTGTGTCAGGTGCTGCATTGAGTGCAATAACAACCATCTCCTGGTCCCCCTGTTTGAGCAGATAGAATTCAGTCAGTGGAACAAAGTCACTGTGAGTAGTGGGGTTTATCATTCACTCAGTGACACTCTATTTCAAGTTCCCACGGCCTGCTGAAGAGTACCTGTGTGCCTCTATTGCCAATTCTTCATCCAGTGACCTAATGTGGGTAGCTTGAGAGGTGAGACTTTACACCTAGAGACTAGCATCTCAAGGCTCCATGCTGTCCTGAAGAATAGGCTGGCATAGTGTAATCTAATATACTTCCCTACAGTGCAGTGATATATGATTGTTCTTGGGTTTTAGGAAGAAACAAGACCTTCTGAGGTAGCTTGTTTGAAGTTACACAGACATATCACTAGTTCTAACAGATTTTGGAGCCTGTCATTTTAAATACTGCAATGTGCACAGAGTTTTGCTTCTGTTATTTTTAAACAGTAACCAAATAATCCCATTTTTAAAGTGCATATGTACTTTGCATTTTTTTCTAAGTCCTACAAACCACATGTGCTGGATGGTCACTCCCTGGAAACCCTGGTAACTACTTGGGCCTGAGTCCCTCAGATTGCATTCTATGTTGAAACAAGGCTTGGGCTGTTTGGTTTAGATCTGACTTGACTGAACTCCCAGAGAAGGACTGGTGAGCTGTGACTTGCCTATCAGTTATGATATCATGGGCAGATCCTCTCATTGGTTATAGACTTGGCTTCTCTAGAAGCTTCCAGGAAGGACTGGATACTATAACTCAGAAGTATGAGGGGGAATTGACCTTTGACCAATGATTAATGGAAGTTGGAGGACGCTAGCTGGTAAATCAGTCCAGCATAGACTGTTCTGAGGGATGCACTGCCATGCACCAGTCTGGAAGGTGGGTCACATGACTGGTTATTTTATAGGACCAAGAAGTCAGTTCAGCAATATACTACTGAGTTCATGTGTACCCTCTTTCCTTTCTTCATTCTTTGCTTCTCATGGGCTATCCTTGGACTACACTTGCTGCAAAGCTCTGGCCTCTAATCTTTGCCTAGACTTAGGTCTCTAGGGAACCAGCCAAAGGTAGGTACTTAAATTTATACAAGTGCTAAGCAAATGCCAACAATAGGTGCTCAATAGTTGGGGAGAGTGATAAAAATGTAAGTTTTTAGTTTATTTTTTGATGTTGGTTTTACAGTTCACCATTCAAAACTCAAGTTCTTTTTTCCCCTTCAATTCATTAGCTAAATCTTAATCTAATCTCTATATGGCCACACACTATTTGATGTGACAATATGTTATGACCCTCAGTTAAGATGCTTGCATTTAGAAAGAGATATCATTCAGCAAAAGGAATGAGTGACACCAGGATTTTCTCTTGTGGAGTGGGAGAAGGCATGATGGAGAAAGGGGGGTGCTTAGCTTACCTATGCTCCATTCACAGTAGTCTAGTCCATCCCAATAAAACAAGGGCATATGTAAGACTTGCACACCAGAAACAAGTTTTTAAAACACCTGTTAGAACTTATGTGGTGTATCAGTTCTGGGAGGTAAACAATTATAATTTGTTCTAGTGGACCAGTGCATGCTTTCTTAGAAAAAAAAATATCTCTATCTCTATCTCTATCCCTATCCCTATCTCTATCTCATACATACATACATACATACACACACACACACACACACACACACACACACACACACACACACTATTCTTTGCAGCTATTGAAAACAAATAAAAGTAGAAACAAAACACGGTAAGGGCTGAGATTTAACTGAAAGAAGTCGTCAAGCAAGGGTTCTTGAGTGTATCTTGTCTCTGACCCCTTCCTGTCCTTTCTCTCTCTCTCCTGCCCACTCTGATGAAGAAACTCTACCACTTGCTTTCACCATTCTGTTTCATCCAATCATGTGGGAGGGGGGAGTCAAGTAACCACAGAGTGAGATATCTGGTACGGAGCCACAGTAAGTCTGTTTGTTCTCTTGGATATTTTGGTCACAGAGACGAGAATGCTGTCTTTGGTTTCTTTTTTCAGATGATAAAATAAAAAACAGCTCAGAGGAGGAAGGGTTTGTTTAAGCTCACAGTTTGAGGTACAGTCCATCATAGCTGGGAAGTCAGGCAGCAGGGGCTTGAAGTAGCTGCTCGAAGTGGAAGGATGGATATATGCATGCTAGTGCTCAGCTTCTTTTCCCCATTTGTGCAATCTTGTCTTCCCTTTATAGGTAATGGCTACTCCCCAAAATTAAGATCAGTCTTCACACATCAGGTTAATCAAGATAATCCCCCAGTGGTTATGCTTGCTCGTAATGTTTATGTCCCAAGTGATTCTAGATTCTGTCATGTTGACAACACTAACTATCACAATATTAATAATTCAGAAGCTGATGAGATTCAATTCTAAAGCACATTACAATGAATAGATATGAGAAAATATGAGTCACATAGGTAGATGACAAATACATTTAAAAAGTTTAAAAAGCAAATTCCCAAACTCAAGGATAATGTGTTTATATTTTTTTGAATGAGTTTGTCTGCAAAATGGGTAAATTAGCTTCCTTTATTAAAAGAGAAGAACTCTCCCAAATTAACTTTGGAGACTAAATCCCAAACTGCAGATAATTGAAAATAAAGGTTAAAAATAAACGTGCTGATACAGCAGTCTCCCAAAACAGAAGGCATCATCTCTGCACAATTATAGCTGGGTTTACCAAATAGAAGACTTAAAAATGAACTGTCAGTTATAACATTCTAGAAACAAACATTTTTAGCAGGACCTTGTCCACCACAAAGGTGGTGGTGTGTACCTACAATTCTAGCCCTTGGGTAGTAGAGGCTAGAGGACCAGAGCTGTGAGGTCATCCTTGCCTGTATGGTGAGTTTGAGGTCAGCTGAAGCAGCATGAGATTCTGGGGAAAAAAGCATATGTACCCTAAGTTATCTTAGAGTTAGTGTAATAGTTACAAAGAGGCTATATTTTCTATGAAGATTTTACCTTTTCTTTTCTTGTTAGAGGCAGAATCATCTCAATAGAAAATTAGCAGTCACAAGGTAATGTTCAATTTCACTAAATTATGGAACAATTCTGGTCCTCTGTGCTATAAGGAGCCTTTAATGCTGCTGCTGCAGGACAATCAGAGATTTTTCCAGTTCTTGGCACTTGAATTGCAAAGAAGAATATTAATAAGATAAAATCCTAGGGTGGAAAAAAATCTTTCAACTCTGAAACTCTATGCCTGGAAGAATCATAAGATAGCGTTTTCTCATAAAGTCCCTTTGCTTTAGAAGATCCACAATCCTGATTATTATTCAAACCTAATTTCAGCTCAGAAAACTTAAGTAAAGGGCAATCTTCAAGTTCTGAGGATTATAAAAGATGGCAGCACGTATGTACTTTTGATAAAAACGGGGGGGGGGGAGGGAAAGGGGGTGGTGAGCAGCTACTGCCCCTGCTGCTCACCAAAAGATAGCTCAGAACAGCCATCCGTCAGAGTAACAGAGAGAGGAGTCATAGCAAACCACTGTACCAGACTCCTGGGCAATAATACCATTACTTAAATGCTGCCCAATTAGGAAATACTGCTGCACTTTGTAAAAGACATTTTGACAGCTTCACTTTATTATTACTCTGGAGTTGTCATTTTACATGTATGCACTTACAAAGGTGATCAAATTACGCATTGTCCTTGTTAGGGTTTGAAAAGTAACCTTATGTTCATTTTATTGGTTCAACAAATAGTTGTTGCGTTGGTTATTTACTAGGCACTGTGCTAGATTGAAGGATTGTTTAAAAGGCTTGAGGCCTGATCCCTGTTCTTCAGTAGCTTAAGAAGCAGTGGGGTATGAGCTTTGGACATAGATTAGAGACACCTATTGGAACTCTTGAGCTCCCTAAGGGTAACTTTCTTGTAGATAGTTGGATGATCTCACTTTGGAGACACAACTTGCTATTCTCATTTGTTCATGCATTCTTTTAACATATTTGTTTTATATACTTACTCTGGGACAGTCATCTCCCTCCTCTCTGTGAAGTAACTCTTGAGTAATGAAGCTAAATCATGAAATGTTGAAGAAGCTAATAAAATACAAATAATGATACCTAATTTCCAATAAGTGGATTCAAGTAGTGTTCTAAACACTCCATGACTGATAGCAGATCATCTAACATGATTGATTCCAAGTTTAAAATTTTCATATGTGTTGGCATTAAGTTGCCCCTGCCACTTCTGATTATTGAAGGGCTCATCAGGTCCTATGGTGTCATCCTCAAGTGTTGATGGTGTTGGCTGACCTGGTGTGAATAGTCCCCATGATGATTCTTGTCATCAGTCTCCCTGGGATCTGCTGATACCAGCCAATCTCTCTCCCGACTCTATGCTGCCTGGGATCTTTTTATGAAGACCTTCCTCTGAGGCTCCACATGCCTTCAGGTTCACCCCTCACACACTTTCTCTTATCTCTAGAATAAAAAAGACATTATTGATTTCTTATTAGACTCTCACTCTTGGATGTTTTCTTTCTCCAAATATGTTGCTCAGGTTTAGAAAAATATTGTGTTTCTAAATTCTCAAGGGCTTTGCTTCCCACAGTCCAATGCTAGGGCACTTAGATTCCAACTCGCACTCCTTTAAGATACCATCAGATAACTGACTCTTCAAAACTGCTTTGAAACTCAAAAAAATAAAAAATAAATGGTTGTCACTTTTCCCGCTCAACAACTTAACCTGAGAGCAGTGATAAAGGAAAGGGTGGGTGGGCTAGTTATTCACCAAAGCAATAATAGACACTCTTTATAGTCTCTTCATTTTTGTGGATCAGAGATTCAGACAGGGTGCACTGCAGATGAGACTTGGTTTCTTTGCATATCTATGGCTTCTGCTGAAAATTATCAAAGTTGGGGGAGGTCACTGAAATTATCCTAGCACTCATGGAAGTGGTGTCCTGGGCTTGCTGTTCATTTGTGGCCTCGCAGGACAGTCAACTGGAAGACCCATACATGGCTACTCTATCAAATGTGCTATCGGCCTTTTCACAGTATGGTGGCAGAGTCTCCAGGGTACATTTGAGAGAGAGAAAGAGAGACAGAGAAAAAGAAAGAAGAGCGAGAGAGAGAAAAGAGGAGGAGAGGTCACACACACGAGATCCCACATGCCAGGCAGGAGTTCTGTTACCTTTTATTACAAATCTTACAAAAGACACAGCATCATTTAATAAGTCAAGGCAGTTACAAAGGTCCTCCCACCAGAGGTGTTGCAAGGGAGATGTGGCTTGCAACCTTGACTCTGCCACTGACTGAAAGGCCTGTTCATGTCACATTACAAGCATGTGTAGAATTTGTATTGGTGTATCCACATTTGGAAAATGCAATATGCCACAGAGAGATTAGCAGAAACCATGGGCAATACAAAATGCTGGGGAATGTGTCACAATGTTATTTTGTCACATATTTTGTGACTGTAACTAGCAGTCACTACTCATTTGTGCAGGTGTGAACATAGAGAAGTGATGTGTACAGTCAAGGAGGATGAAAGTTTGCATGCTGGGGTAGGCGAAAGGTCTGCCTCAGAGTATGTATAGATAGTCCCAATTTTGTTCCTCATTTGATTCTTTGGTTCATTATCTGTGATGGTTTATTTTATATGCCAACTTGACTGAACTAAAGGAGACCCATAGGGTTGGTAAATATTATTTCTGGATGTGTTTATGGAAAGGCTTCTGGAAGAACCTGCATTTGAATCAGTAGACTGGGTCATCATGATTGTTGTTGGCAATGTCCATAGAAGTCATCCAATCTACTCAGGACTGGGATAGGAAAAAGAAGAAAGCAAAGTTTGTCTCTTTTGTGGGGAAGAGATATCTATGGCTTCCTGCCCTTGGACACTGACACTCTTGTTATCAGTCTTCCAGACTTAGTGTGAGCCATTGGAGGTCGTGTTTCTGCAATGTGTAACTGGCACATGGAGAAAATTCTCCAGAATTTTGGGAGCTAATTACTATACTGGGTCTTTTCCATGATAAATAGATCTTTACATAACTATTTACATCTTATTGGTTCTATTTCTCTGAAGATTCCTACTATCTTGCCACTTTTCTTCTTTCTCCAGGAACTGTATTTGCTTGTTGGAGATTCCATATCCAGATCCTCATGTCTATCTCTATCACGGATTCTCCATGTTTTCCTCATCTTTCTTTTTTCACATCAGAATTTAGCAGTCCAGCCTTATGCTGAGGAATGAGTCGGTACAACCATGTTCCTGACTAATAAGAGCCATCTTTCCACATTCGGGGTAGGGCACTGGCACAGAAAAGGGGCTGAACACAGCTACTTTGCTTTTTATTGTATTTTCTTCAAAATGAAATAATTTATTCTACTGATCAATAATGCAGTCTACTCTAAAAATGGGAACGATCCTAGGATTCACAGAGAAAAATGAAAAATTATCTGCATTCTTACTACCCAGATTCACCTATTGTACTATTTGATAAACATCCTTCCATCTGAGTTGGTGCCAGTTACACTCACAAATTACTTCGTGTTATGAGTAACACTGTACCAACAGCCGTGTGTCTTGCTTTCTTATTCAATAGTAGGTGGTGTTTTTTAATTTCCATGTCAATAAACATAGATCCACATCATCATTTTTATTGACTGCACAATATTCCTCTGTGAGACATACTGTAATTTATTTAACTAATCCCTATTGAATAATAATTATGCCAATTGTAAGTTTTTGATATTATAATCAATGCTTTAATGGACTTTCTTGTACATCCATTTTTATGTACTTATTCAAAATTCTCCCTGGGATAAACCTGCGTTAAGAAGCATTGCTAGAATTCTTTCTTCTAAAAAGGACAATAGAAAGCTGTTCAGGAAAGAAATATGGGTTTGCAGCTTAATTGCAGAGAATCCACACAAAAAAAACTGTCTAGAAGTCTGTGTGGTGTCGGGAGACTAATCTAGACAGCTTGGGATGCAAAGATAAAACATCTACAAAAGAATCTCGCTTAGTGGGGAAGATAGACCAACACTTAAGCCAATAATTAACTACAGTGAGTTGAAAGTCCCAATGGATGTATGAACAAAGTACCAGGAGAAGGATAAAAGAAGGCAATTAAACCTGGGTAGGAGAATTAACAGAGAAAGCAACAACCCAGTTGTTCATTCCTCAATAAGGTAAGTGTGTTATTTGCTGGAACTGCCAAAACAAAGTCCACAGAGTGGATGGATTAATCTACTACACATTATCTTCTGTCTTCTTGGAGGTCTGAAGTCTAAGATGGACATGTTGGCAGAAAGCACTCCTTCCCAGAGAAGGAGGACCCTGCCTAGACCTCTTGCATTGACTTGTAGATAGTCTAATCTCCAGGTGTATGTATGTTTCTATGTCCAGTTTTTCTTCTGGTGAAGACAACAGTCATATTGAATTATATTTCTCTCCTCTCTCCCAACCTTTTTTGGTCAATATTATCTCAAAATTCAGTCACATTCTAAGGTGCTTGGGATTAGGACATCAACAGACAGATTTTTGAGGGGGACACAGTTCAGTGACACAATGCACCAAGGCTTTACACTGGCCAAGGGTCAGGATTTGGTGCAATGTGGTTGGCAAAAACAAAAACAAAAAAACAAAAAACAAAGAAACCTGTAGATTTTGTGGGAAAAGTCTGGGGAATGGGTATGAGAAACTGTGGTTCAAGATGTGTGTATATCGTCAGGGTAATGAGGAGGCCTGAGGAAGAGGCATCTTATCCTGCAAGGAATAGAAACGAGGGTTAACTTTAAGCAGAGGAGTCACATGAGCAGATTTGTCTTTCAATTAGATGTCGATACTGGAATGTCAAGTGTTTGTGAGGCAGTGAGGCACCTGGAACAGTCATGAGCAGCTGTTGGGAGGAGAAAATGCAGCAACTCTATTGGAAAGGAATTTGACAGGACCTTATGAAGTAAGCTGCACACCTACCATATGATCAAGTGTTTCTCTCCTTTGTATGTCTTCACATGAAAGCATGTCTTAACAATGATTTATATGCCCGTGAATGTTAATAACAGCTTTAGTCATAATTGCAAGAAACTGGAAACAATCCAAATGTCCATCAACAGGTGACTAAATAAACAAATTGTGATATATCCATCCAAAAATAATACCACTTAACAGTCAAATGGAAAGAAGTGCAAATTGATACCCACTACATGGATAAATCTTCAAGTAATTGTGCTGAATGAAAGAATTCAAATATAAATAAGTGAATAAGTGAACAGGATCAGATACAATATGATTCCAATTACATGAAAAGCTAGACCACACAGATCTATTCATTTCAGGGGCCAGGGCCTCCATTCACACTAGATGACTGACTACACTACTTTTAGGATACATCCCTGGCCCTAAATATGAAAATATGTAAACTGGCATGGGGTTATGTGGGGTGGGGTATGAGGAAATCATTGGAGATGGAATGAAGGATTCATGGGTATAGGTGTATGTGAAACTCACTGAATAGTGATCTTAAATGTAGGCACTTTATTGTATGCCAGTCATTTCTTAATGAAAAAAAAATCAATGAAGACAAATGAAACCAAAATGAACAAGGAAAGAAATATGCAGGTTGTATAAAAATCAGAAGGTGCCTTGGGGAAGGGAAATGGTTAGGACCAACTTGTAGAAGATTGCTGGGAGACTGTGGCACTCAGGGCAAAGCTGGCCAGCTGCTGGCCAATTGACTTTACCCCTTCTGTGCCCTGGAATTTAAGCTTTTAGGAATTGAACTCCATGCTTTAGAGAAGGCATGTACCTCACACCCTCAAGATGGTAGAGGCCACCAGTCTTTCTTTCCACTTTCTTCTTTATGCTGGGAATAATTATGGGTGTTCATAAGCATGCAAGCATTGTCTAAGAGGGGCAAATGTCTGCTCTGCTCTTGTGACTCAGACATGCCAGGTGCTGGTCAATGCTAGGAGGGGCGAGGTGTGATGTAATGCAGGGGTACTGGGTGTGAAAACATTTATTAGTAGAGGTACTAAGGAATGGCTATTCTGGGGAGGGGACGATTGACCTTAGGTCTACATTTAGTGGCAAAGGGAGGCTAGCTGAGATCAGGGGCAAGTCTATATGGAAAGATTAGGAAATGTGAAGGTCCTGAGGTGGGTTTGGAAGTAACATTTTCTGAAGCAGTTTGGAGTGGCTGGAAGGAGTCAGAAGAGCAACAAAAGGAAAGGACTTCAGTAGGCCCCTGATTTATCCCCATCAACCTGGATCCAGGTGAACTTTTTGTTCTATCCTGTCAGAACAAAGTTCAAGTTCAAACCCTGAATATATTCACTATTGTGAAATATTGTTTGGTTGATTATAGTATACCTTCACTCACTTTTGGCCTTTTTCTCCCCCCTTTTAAATCTTTTTTGTAAGATGGAGGTTGTAGTTGGATTTGCTATGCATCTCATTGAGACAGTGAGGCGTGAAAAGTCTGACCAAAGTCCTCTAATTCGCTCTCTACTTCAAAGCTTGTGCTGAGTTGAATGTTGAATCCAAAGTTAAAATGAACTCGGGGGTTGGATGTGTGTCATTTGGTAGAGTGCTGGCCTGGCTTTCAGGGGCCCTGGGATGGATCTACAATACCACACAAGGTTAAAGGTAATGGTGTTTGCCTATAATCAGAGCTTTAAGGAGGTGGAGGAAGAGAAGCAAAAAGTTCAAAATCTACCTTGAATTCATATCTAGTTTGAGGTCAGCTTGGGCTACATTAGACCTGGTCTGAATAAATAAGCAAACAAAGAAACATAAACAAATATATGTAGGGTTGAGAGACAGTTACTCATAAATTAATATCAGTGGGTTTTCCTCTATGAATTCTGTCCTCTAAAATGCTAGAAGGCTTGCTCACTATGCACAAGGCCCTGGGCTCAATCCTTAGTGTTACAAAAATATAAACAAACAAATAAATAAATAAAGTAGTAAGAAAGCAACAGGCATTGTCAGCCACTTATTATGCAATAGGCATTTCTACAGGCCTTAATTAATTCTCCCAATAATTCTTATTGTTAACACTACTTTTCAGTAAAGAAACTGAGGCTTGGAAGCATTCAATAGCTTATCTCAGTTCACACTGGAAAGAAATGGCAGTTAGGCCTTCAAGTCATGTCTACTACCTCTTGGCTTCAGCTCTTGCCATCCTGCCTTGTCAGTCCTCAGTGTTGTGCCCCAACATCCATAATGCCACTCTGTCAGGGACTGAATAGAGATAGTTCTCTTAAGCAAGCAAACAAACTCCTTGAAAAAAGCCCCAAGGCTTTTTTCTCTTGATTGTCAGACCTACTATCTGTCTGAACATTTTAAAGGAGCCATGCCTGACTTCCACCAGTCCTCTGCTGACAAGAATTCTCCAGAGGGACTGGTGGCAAAAAGAGGTTGAAGAAAGTGGCTGGGTCAGCCAGACGTGATTGAACAGTGTTCTAGAATCGAGCACCTGATAAAACCTGAGGCCCCCGGGGCACTTGATTTTTAAAGTAATCCTGTCAGTTTCCTAATAAAAGTAATAAATTAACCAAACAGCGGATTCAGTGGTATTTTATGTCCTGAGGGTATTGCTCTGACACTTCAACTTGATAGCATGATTTATCAAGAGATAAATTACAGCTGAGAACGAATGGATTTACCGATGTCAGGGAGATGACAAGTATATTCTGAAGATGTTACCCATGATGGGCATGTACCTGACAAGCATACTTGAAAATCCTCAAACAAAAAGCTTCTCTTTGAAGGCTGAATAACTTTATTTTGCACTTTGGATGTAGGTTACCTCAAGGACAAAAGGATTTTGATGGTCCAAGTATTGCTGTACCCAAGTCACTATGACCTGAGGGGGTGTGTAACCACCCCAAGACTTTTCAGAAACCAATCAAGAGGATCGGTGACTAAAGTGACTAAAGGGAAGTGGATTTATTTGCTACACCCCCAGATCCCTGAATGGGAGGCTGGCAGCAGAACTGAGGAAGGGCAGAGTTAGAGGGATGAAGACACTGGGCTCTCAGGTCTAGAAGAACTTCCCTAAGATGACCCAGTATTTTACCTCTGATACAGAACTCCCTATTCTCCACATGCCACCATCTACAAATGGCTGTTATCATGCATCCGTCATTCTTGTTATGGAAGTGCAAGTGAAGATTGCCAGAATCAAATCAGAGTCTCTTTTTGTGAAATCTTTGCCCCACAAAACACACACAGGTAAGAGAAGGTTATGAAGGAAGAGGATCCTGCACCTATATGACTGGTTACACAAGTGATTTAGAAAAGAGATTCTCTGAAATGTAACCTTGCACTATAGCTATACAACCTAACAATAGTTATGTAACCTATTCTCCTGGAATATCTACCTGGAAACTGTCTGTTTAAGGATTTTAAAATAACTCCCCATTTCACCTTTAATCGATCTCCCTTGTCTTATCCTCTTTGGACACACTCAGAGCTCAACAATGACACATGTATTCCCACTGCAAAGCTCTGCTATTCCCAGATAAATATCCTTGTTCTTTGGAGACACTTTCTTACTCTGATTTAAATTGGTGTGCATGTGAGTAAGATGGAATTTGGTTTGTGGATTTGCTCATGCACTGAGTGAGACCTCTTGATTCCTATATGTGGGCAGGCCACAGGACTTAGTGCACACAGAGAGGAAGAGGGCAGAAAGGACTAGGGTACTCCAATTTAGCCTACCTGAGATACAGGAGGAACATGATGACCCTGTATTTAAGCCTGTGAACTGAGAATGGACCAGCCCTGCAAATCTGTGAATTCTTATAGATCACCCAGAGCATGTGGCTTAAAAAAGACAGTAGAACTCTTGGTGAGAAAATGGCTTATTAAATGTATTCTTAAGGATTTTAAAAAATCCCTTGTCAGAAAGTACTTATTACTATTATTATTACTATTACTATTATTATTATTAATTATTTTATTATTATGTGGACCAAAGAAATACAGGAATGGGGAGAATTGAGGGTAAGGATGGGTGTACATGGTTAGTCCTTTACAGGATCTTGAAGAAAAAATAAGGCTAAACTTCAAGTGTCTTAGCTGGCTTTGACTATTGACTCGACACAAACTAGAAATACTTCAACTGAGGGACCAACCATATTAGATTGGTATCTGGGAGTCTCTCTCTCTCTCTGTCTGGTGTCTGACCATCTTGATTGTTAATTGATGTAGGAGACCTAGGTTCCTGTGGGCAACCCTGTTCCCAGGCAAGCTAGTCCTTTGCAGTATTAGACAGTTAGCTCAGCCTGTGATCCTGTGAGCAAGCCCTCAAGCAGCATTCCTCCCTGGTTTCTGCTGCTGTACTTCTTTATTCTGAAGGGTTCCATGGTTGGGGGTAATGTTTTGTGATATAGCAAGCAATCCTGCCTTGAGTTCCTGCCCTGACTTTCCTCAATGATGAAATGTAAGGTAAAATAAACCCTTTCCTCATTTAGGTTGCATTAGGTTATAATATTTTATCATTACACCAGAAGGAAAACATGAACAGGGAGCATTTTATACACACACACACACACACACACACACACACACTCACACTTGTATACATTGTACCTTGGACTCATCCTCTTAAATATCCTCCCTCTTCACTCTACCTCCAATCGGTCCCCTCCTTTGCTCCCTTGGATGGTTTTGTTGAAGTTTCTATCCCCTTAAAAAGAGGCAAGTTAAGGATGTCTTGAACCGTAAACATTTAAAACATACTTTTAAAATAAACCCTAAGGTCTGGGAAGGATGCAATTAACAAGCCAACAATCAAATTGTGCTAAACAAATCAAAGCAAAAAAAAAAAATGTCATTTGAGAAAGTAGATGTAGAAATAAGATTTAGCTTCAGAAGCAACCAAGCAGATAAGCTCATTAATGAACAGTCCACTCACGGAACAAACAGGATTTAGAATGCTTCCAGCTCTCGGGTACTTTAAAGTCAGCCGTAGCTAGACAACTATGTACACAGATTAAAAGAAAATGGTGCAATGCGGTTTCTTGTAAAATCGCTTCAAAGTTTACCAATAGCCTGCAGCATCTGTCAAAATCCCAAGGAGGTGCTACAAAGAACTATTTTAAACCTCCAAATTCAGGGCACCTAAAGAAGTTAAGGTACCTGTGTTTTTCTGTCTTGCAGATATTTCGACCTTACTATATACAGAGAGTCTATGAAGTTCCCTGGGCTGCAGTACAATTTTTTTTAGAAAACTATTTAAGTTCTCTCTTTTTTTTTCTGATGAAATTCTGGATGTATATTTTTTAATTAAAAATGATCTCATGTGAAGTGGAACTCCTGAATTCGGGAAGGGGAGGGAAGAGAATCTAGTTTTCTGGTTAAACTTTGATGATAGAAGTTTACCATCTAGGGTATCAACCTCCAGATTAATCCTTCAAAGTGTCCTAAGGGCACAGAAGTCATCTCTAATGTACATTCTTTCTACTAAGATGAAATAAGCCACAGGCTCCAGTGACAGGCAGACTAGAATTGCATAGAAGCTTAGCTCCTTTTGCCTGATAGAGTCTGGCATGTGGAAATGAACTCTGATATATATTAAAAGCAAGTGATGTTCTTCGTTTTTATATAGTCACCTGTGTTTCTAGTGGACAGTTGGTATCACAGGGGACAGACACTGGGGAGCAGAGCAAGGCAGGTCTATAATAGATTCAAAGATAATAAGTCTGGACTTAGCTATCTGCCAGTCGGCTGTCCCAGTCCTTTCTCAATTTTACTTGAAATCAGAAGCCTGAGGAGAGGTTAGGGCTGAGCCCTCCTTCCTCTTCTGTTGTTTTGCATTTCCACTTGGTTAAAAATGATGAGAGGAACTGCTGATGTTGTTTGTTTTCTACCAAGTTACACCCTGGGACAGTTTTTCCTGGTTTGACCTGATTGACCAAACTCTTCTGCTCTCCTGTCTCATTTGGCTAGTTTTCAAGCAAGTGCTTCTTGAAGGCCTCTCCCCCCCTTCTTTTGGTTTATTGAAGCAATACCTGCATGTCAGAGTATTTTACCTACTTTTGCAAGCACTTAATATATATAACATGTACCTAGTGAGGTTTTTACTAACTTCCCATCTAAGCTTTACACAGGCAAAGACATTTAACATTACAAGAACTCAGGATACCACTTTGCACCCTCCTAACTCCAACCCTGACAAGGATAATCACTGCGTCGACATTTAACACAGTAGATCAAGTTTTTAAATATCCACTTTAAGTAAGTGGGATCATATAGCGTGTGTCTGTTCACGTCTGACATCTTTCATTCTGCAGCTTGCCTGGGAAGAGGGTGTGAGCTGATGCGTTACTGCTGCAGTGGGAATCCATTCACTTCCATTGCTCTTCATCTGGTACCAACCCTCTGCATCTGTTTTCTTTTGGGGAATGAAGGTTGGGTTGTCTGACGTTTTTTGCCTCCTGAAAGCAATGCTGCTATGTACAATCATGTATCTTTTGCTAAGTGTATGTGCCATTACTGTTGGCTATAAAGTTAGGAGAGCATTGATAAGCCAAAGAGTACACATATGTTCCATGATTAGTAAATGCTAAATCATTTACCAATGCAGTTGCCACAATTACTACTCTGACTTGAGAGCTGGCATTTCTCTGACTTCCAACCATTGCTTGATGTGATAGCCCTTTTGGTAGTTGCATGAATAACATCATGTTCTTAAAAATATACACATTGTAGAACATAAGTGTTATGCTAAAAGTCAGTGTTAAAAGTATGTTAAAAGTAATTTTGTGCTCCACAGAGCACAAAAACAAATACACAGAGGACCTCAGTGGAAATTACTGGTGACAGCTACTCATGCATGAATAGTGTTCTGAATGTGGATAGTTTTTTACTCTAGGATAGACCACAGGGTTGCTTTAAGGCTCAACATCTTAGAATTGAAATAAAAATGACATATTTCTTACCCTATTTGATGTTTCTTGGATGTCTTAAAGAATTCGGATCAATACCTGATTGCAGGCAATTGGACCACTGTTTAATCTACATCAGCACAAAAATGTGCTGTGCTAGGGAGTCCATTCACATGCTAATACTCGGAAGCATTTTTCCCTGAGGAAATCTAAATTCTGCTATCATGTATTAATTTGACTTCCCTTATTTCTACAAGCTGACTTTGGAAAGGATGCAGATATGTATTCCTTTTTCTGTTACTGCTGTTAAGTTCATTGTCATTCATTGTTCTAAAGATCATATCAGCATATTTACAGAGAGCCTTCCTCTGTGCTGACCACCAGCAACTTTGGATTTCAAATGCCACCTAGGAAACCTTTGGTGAGATAACACACAGACTAGCTAAGAGTATCTCTGAGTATTGTTCCACACATTATGAAACATATTTACCAGCAAGTGTATGGTACTGTTTCAGTTTCACAATAATATCTTCAGGCATCTTCCAGCTCCATCATTCTGCTCTGTCATTCTCAATGTGCCAACCTTAATGTAGCCTGATACTTGCAAGATGGGTATACTTCAGGCATCATGTGTGCAAAGGTATAAAGGGGAGGAAGGGTGAGTGTAGCTGTATCATTTACACTGGGCCAAGCTTTAGAACACTCCTGTCTGTATCTTTGTTTTAGTTATCTGTCCTGTGGGACAACTTTTCAAAATAAGTCATAAAACAGCAATGCAGCAGGGAATAAAATAGATTAATAACAAACCAAACAATTATCTTATAGTGTCTATAGGTCAGGAATTCTACAGAATCGTAGCTCTGGAGGTATAGTTCAGTTCTCATAGTTAATTGTACAGGTGGGTTTATAGTGACATTTTCATACAGACATATAATGTACTTTGATTAGACCCTCTGTCACCCTTTCTTATCACTTCCCTAGCTTTTTGCTCTTGTAATATTTTGATTAGGATATTGGCAGTGGCTGTAATTATTTCAAAGCATCACTAGGCAAAATGCAGCTACCATTTTGCAAAACTTGAGAGTCCCTGTTCAAGGCTGGTTGGATCTGTTTTCCTACACTTTTGGTCTGATTAGCCTCAAATAAATGCTATCTTCTTGGCCTTTAAAAAAACCAACCAACTAACTAACTAACCACGACTAGGGCCAGAGGATCCATTCCTGATATGATTCCTCTCCATGGTGGCAGTTGTCAAGAGACCTGCCACCCAACCACTTGGATCTTTCCTGGTCTCTGTTGTCTTTTCATGACATGGCAGCTTGCTTTCCCCAGCAAGTGACCTGAGGGACCACATGGTAGAAGCTACCATTTTATGAGAACACCACCAAGGCTAACACTGTAGTTTAAAAGTGTCCGCTCCAAAACTCAGATGTTGCCCATGTGGTGGTAGTCAATAGGTTACTAGTCCATGAGGGCTTCTCCTCTATGGTTAGGGTTAGTACACTTAGGAAAGCAGCTTTAATTATCATCAGCTTGTATGATACAGCTAGTATGTAGCTTGTAGCCTACCCTTCTGTCTTTCATGCTGTGGAAACACACCAAGAACACTTAAATATTAGTGCCTTGATCTTGGACTTCCAGACCCCAGAACTAGACAATAATTGTCTGTTTTGTTGATAATCCCAGTCTTGGGTATTTTGTTATAGTGTCACAAAATAGACTAAGGTGACTCAGATCTTCTGGAAGGAAGAAGACCAATAATTGTCATATTTTTTATTTTATTTTAAATATTATGTAAATGGTGTGTGTGTGTGTGTGTGTGTGTGTGTGTGTCCATGAGGTCAGAAAGCAACCTCAGGTATTGGTCTTCATCTTCCATCTCTCATGAGGAGGATCTCCCTTATAGTTTGTCATTGTGCTATGTATCCATGCTAGCTGGCTCTCAAACTCCCAGGGATATTGTCCTGTCTCCTAGCAAATGATAGAGATGCTGGGATTACATGCACATACTAACAAGTCTTGCTTTTAAATATTTTCTTAGAACTCAGACTTAGTCATCAGGCTTTTGTAACAAGTAGTTTTCCACACTGAGCCAATTCCACAGCCTTGAACATGTTTCTAAACCACTATAGTTTTCTTGACCAATCTGGATTGACTTGTTCTGTGGAATTGCAGTGGAGCCTGGGAAACACATTGACTGTTAGAGACTGTGCTCATTCTTTCCTTGAGCAAAACAGGGACTATCCTAGCTGGGAGAGAGAAGAATTAAAAGCCAACCAGCTCAGTGCTTTGCAGGTAGTAGAACTGCCAAATTATTCTGGAGTTTATCTGAAGGAACCATTTAGATACAGTTGTTGCCTTTTAAATAATGCTTTTTGAAGATTTATAAGAGAATGACAAGAACTATTAGACTTGGAAACGGCAAGATGAACTCTTGAGGTTTGGTCTGTTGCTCTGTCTTGTAATGCTAAGTGTGGGTCCCCAAGGTCTGGTTGCTCCAGAAATGAGGGTGTGAGAGTGACCCAATTACCTTGCTCCCCAAGTTATTTCTGATTGGTGAATAAAGATGACTACAACCAAGAGCAGTCTAGATGAATCATAGTAAGTAATAACAGGGTTATTGATAGGAAATAGATTCTAATAGCATAGAGGGTAGATATCTGCCCAGCTCCGGCACTGACTAAAGCTTGCTGTAAATAGTAAAGGTTGAATGTGTCTTTTATCTGGAAACTGAATGTCTTAGTCAGGGTTTCTATCCCTGCACAAACATCATGACCAAGATACAAGTTGGGGAGGAAAGGGCTTATTCAGCTTACACTTCCAATTATTGTTCATCACCAAGGGAAGTCAGGACTGGAACTGAAGCAGGTCAGGAAGGAGGAGCTGATGCAGAGGCCATGGAGGGATGTTTCTAACTGGCTTGCTTCTTCTGGCTTGCTCAACTTGCTTTCTTATAGAGCTCAAGACTACCAGCCTACATATGGTACCACCCACAAGGGGCCGTCCCCCCTTGATCTTTAATTGAGAAAATGCCTTACAGTTGGACCTCATGGAGTCATTTTCTCAACTGAAGCTCCTTTCTCTGTGATAGCTCCAGCTTGTGTCAAGTTTATACCAAACCAGCCAGTACACTGAATAACCAAAGGTGGGGTAGAAGCCCCTAATTGAGATTAAATATTTTCTGCAACAATGAGCTAATGCACCAGAAGTGAAAGGTGAACAGCACATACTAAAGACACAAATCTTAATTCATAGGAAATTAATATTCAAAAGGATGCTTTATTGCAAACAGTGCTAGAAAACATGCTTGAAAAAGATACACTTATCTTCTTACTGTATAACCTAGTGAATTCTAGAAGGCAAAGCATAAAAAGTGAAATAACGTTAAGAAAGTGGGCGACATTTTAGGTAAATATTTACCTGATCCCAAATGGGAATGACTGTGTAGGTTTACAGACAACAGACTAAATAGCAAGGGAAAAGATTAATTTTAATATTTAAAATTAAACACTCTATGTCAAAAACACCATAAAAATTTAAAAGCAAATGAGGAGATTATGCATTATTGATATTTGATGGGATATGTTTATTAACAAGAAAGATACTGCAGCCTTGCTTGAGGTCTATGGCTCTTTTCTATCAAGTAGATATTTCAGAAATTAAAATAAAACAGTGGGAAAACATTAATATGTAATGAGTTAATATAACTGATAATAAAACTTCTATGTTCTCAATAAAGTAAGCAAAAACATAAACCTAAAATTCACTGAACAGATAGAACACATGGGCAATAAGCAGAAATAAAAGCTCAACTTCATTAGTAATCATTCTGGTGGAAATAAAAACAGAAATAAAATTTAATGATTTGTCTATAAGATTAACGCAGACTGCTCGGAGTAAATACACCAGGACTGGCCAGATTGCGCTACAAAGCTGTCTATCCATGACTCTGGCCAGGGAACCAGATAGTCTGACTGATGTTCTTCACTTCAACACCTCCAAAACCAATCCCTCAGTTTTATCCCCAGCTCTGTAGCAAACTACCTGTGGCAGCCCCACTTTGCTCCTCTGCCCTAGCCTCTGGTGGATCTACAGATTTTCCTTCCCTGACTTTCCTCCCCTCCACTCACTGCTTTATCCCATTTCCCTTCTGCAGCAGGCACTCCCTGTGAGCCTCCAGAGTAGTCCAGCCAGGGAAATAAGTAGGTTAATTACAGATCTCCACCTCCTTTGCCCCTCTAAAACAAACTCGGTAGTCTGTGACCACCTCTGTAGCAGACCACCTGCTGTACTTCCTCCCTCCTTACCCCCATCTCCAGTGGATCACACACATCTACCCCTCCAAACTGATTTCTCCCTATTCAATGCTTCACCCCAGCCTGGACTCCAGCAGGTATTCCCTGAGAGTCCATAGTCCACTTCAGCCAACAAATCAGATAGGCTAACTGCAAAGAATCACCTCTCCCTCCATTTCTCCAAGTCAAATTCCCCAGTAGCATCCCTAGCTCTGTAGCAGATGACCTGCTGTGACTTCCCCTTACTTTCTGCCTCCATCTCCAGTGGATCACTTAAATCTTCTCCTTTAATTCCCCCTCCCCCACTGCAACTATTCCTTTCTCCCAGACACCACCTCCTGCAGGCATTTCCTGGGAATCTTGCTGCCAAGCCTGCAGGAGAAGCCCGTAGGCCAGCTGAGTAGGTACTCTAGCTTCCGGTCTTCTCTTGCCCTCTTTCCTCCACTCTTATCTCCAGCTCTATAGCAGACTACATGCTATGGTCTGTCCTCATTCTCTGCCTCCATTCCCAGGGGTCCAAACAGATCCTTGTGAAACACCCTGCTTTTCTTCCTTCTGTGGACCCTCTCTGGCCTTCCTCCTAGCCCACCTTCATTCCCAGTATCAGATGCCAACACACAGGAACACATTTTGCTCAGAATCCCAAGTGGCTATACTTGGAAAGATCTCAGAAGCTTTCCCTACCAGGCAACATACAGCCACAACCTTGCCCTAAGAAACAGAGAAGGCAACAGAAACCAAGGAACAGAACACTTGTCCAACAAAGACAAAGCCAGATATCTAGAACCACAATCCGCTAACCTTCCTAACCCCTGCTCTCACCTAGTTCCCCCTCTCCATCTACTTGTGATGTCTATTTATTTCTCCTTCTGAGTGAAACTCAAGCATCCTCTCTTGGGCCCTTCCTTTTACTTAGCTTCTTTGAGTCTAGGGATTGTAGTACTTCATGGCCAATGTCCATATAAGTGAGTATATACCGTGTTTGTCTTTCTGGGCTTGGGTTACTGCACTCAGGATATTTTCTAGTTTCCTCTATTTGCCTACAAATTTTATGATGTCTTATGATGTTTTAGTAGCTGAGTATATTGTACATATGTACATACTATTGTATAAATGTACCACATTTTCTTTATCCATTCTTCTGTTGAGGGACAACTAGGTTGTTTCCAGTGTCTGGCTATTATGAATAAATCTGCTATAAATACAATTGAACAAGTGTCTATAAATGTAACTTTTATTCACCTGAAGTAGTTGTCGTTTCTGAGGTTTACTGCCTCTGTCTGCTAACCTAGGCCTAGGCTTGGAAGCTTCTAGCCCCCATCTAATCCAGGCTTGGAATGTTTTGGGCCTCTGGGTCTTATTGCTGAATAAATTCACCCTTTTTAGTTCTTTCTGAACTCTGGCTTGCTGGTCAACTCAGCTGTTCTGGCTCAAACTCCTCTCCAAGATGACTGGTTCAATCTGGCTTCTCTCAGCTTCTCCTGAATTACTCTGCTAGGCTTTATGCTAACTTCGGCAGTATCTTTTAATCTTCTGGCTCCTTCTCATTCTATGGTTCATTCTGTCTTCACTCATGTCTAGTTTGTTCTCTCAGCAGTCGATCTCTGTAAAATTCTCCTGGTAAAGCTACCTCTCACCACCATTTCTGTGATGCTCTCTCTTAAGTCATCTCTCTTTCCTCTCTGTTCTCGTGAGAGTTGGGCATATCCTATTCTGTTAAATCTTCCTTTAATTTGTCACTTAGTCTGCCACTCAATCAGACATCATTTTCAAATATAGGTGCTTCCTTCTATAAACTAACTTTACCTTCATTGTTAGGGATTAAAAATGTATACTAAGGGTGTGTCTGTTTTCCAGCCAGGGGGATTAAAGGTATGTGCTAGGGTTGCATGGCCTTGGTAGGGAAGGAATGACTTGGTTCCTGCCCCTGGGACAGAGCCAGCAGGTGTGGGTCTTTCTGAGTGTTGATAGCTGCTGTGAGCATAATACTTGGTTTGTATAATAATGTACATATTTTCATGTTCTTCCTTTGAGAAATGTCCTTCCTGTTAACATTAATGACTCTACGATAATCAAAGACAGCAAAAGTCTAGGAGGCAAAAGTATGACTAATGTCTCAGCAAGATGACAAATGTTGGGATCTTCAGGATAGCTCTTCAGGATGTAGAAAAGAACTCTAAAAACATGAATTCAAAAGTACATAATTTTTCAGCTTTGCAAAATATAAGGATACAATATGAATTATATGAGGGGTTTCACAAATCTAAAGGACCAAAAGCAGCTATGTTGTGAGCCAACTTGTCAGAAAGATACTAAGGAAAAAGATAAAGAGATTTAGGGAGTGGTGAATGCAGGAGATTCCACCCAATTAAGTTTTTTTTGTTTGTTTGTTTGTTTGTTTTTTGCTTACAAAGGCAAACAGATTTGTGAGTTCAAGGTCTCTGCCCAGGTGTGGCAGAAATGGGTGTGATAGAAATGGTCATTTCAAGGTGGGGTCCCACCCTGTTTATCATCTGTGTTTAACAAAGGCAGACATATCTCTGAATTCTTTTGAAATGTTAAAAAAAATAAAATAAAGTGTGCTTGCTGTCACCTAAAAATCAAGGGGCTGGGGCCACAGGATGCTGATTTATAAGATAATCAAAAGGAAACCTGGAGTAAATGACTGGATTGATATGTAAAATAGAAGAATTTTTTAGAATTGCAAGAGAGAACTGCTTGGACAACTGTCTCAAACAGAAAAAAAATATAGAGAGAGAGTTGTCTGGAAATCTCTAGAGAAAAAGCAATCTGGAAAGCTGTCTTGAGCAGAACATAGGTCATCAGCTTGGACCCACGATTTGACTTTGAGTCATTTGTTTTGTCAATCTCAATCTCAAACACCCCTTCTCTCTGAACCCCTCTCCAAGCTGAGGCTGGCCCCTTGCACTGAGCCACACAACTTACAACAGATTTTTCCAGTAAACAACACAATCTCAGGGTTCACAGTGTGATCACAAGTGGCCTTGTGGAATGGTGGGACATCTTTTGGGTATATGCCTAGGAGTGGTATAGCTGAGTAGCCCTATTCCCAATTTTCTGAGAAACTGTCAAACTGATTTCTAAAGTGGTTGTACAAGTTTGCACTCCCACCAGCAATGGAGAAGTATTCCCCTTGCTCCACATCCTTGCCAGCATGTGCTGTCATTTGAGTTTAATGAGTTTCAGTGACTTAAAATGTTCATGATGCATTTTTTATTATAAAGCAACTTACAGAGCATGAAACACATGGGAAAGCATTTAAAATAAGGAATATGCATTATATTCAATCAAAAGAATATATATTATACTAAAAGTATGGAGAAGGTATAACAACGTGCATACTGGCTGGTTTTGTGTGTCAACTTGACACAAGCTGGAGTTACCACAGAGAAGGGAGCCTCCCTTGAGGAAATGCCTCCATGAGATCCAGCTGAGTGTTGATGGGTGGGAGGGCCCAGCCCATTATGGGTGGTACCATCCCTGGGCTGGTAGTCCTGGATTCTATAAGAAAGCAAGCTGAGCAAGGCAGGGGAAGCAAGACAGTAAGTAACATCCCTCCATGGCCTCAGCATCAGCTCCTGCTTCCTGACCTGCTTGAGTTCCAGTCCTGACTTCCTTTGGTGATGAACAGCAGTGTGGAAATGTAAGCTGAATAAACCCTTTCCTCCCCAACTTGCTTCCTGGTCATGATGTTTGTGCAGGAATAGAAACCCTGACTAAGACAACATGTGAATAATATTTCCTGAAAACTGTGTTTGAGGAAAGGGACATGGAAAATGCTGCTTTTGTGTTCATAAAAAATAAACTGTAAGTGGGCTGCTTAATGGTAGGATTGAGCCTGTATTACTGCTATTAAAAAGTTGTAACGTTTATGTGGTGTGTGTGTGTGTGTGTGTGTGTGTGTGTCTGTCTGTCTGTCTGTCTGTCGGGGGGAGGTGTAGGGAACATATGTATAAAAATGCTAAACCTCATTTTGTCAGGAAGTGGTAGATTAAACCCTGCAATAATGCATTAACTCTTTCAGGTCACTAAGGGACCAATTAGTGCACCATTCTAAGGGGCACTAAATTGTATCCTACTAGCGTGGAGGAGAGCAGGCATGTCCCGAAGCATTAACTCATATCACCACTGGGAAGTGATTCAAATATGGGAAGAAGCTGGCTCATTGAATATTAATTGAATGGGTGAATAAATGAAGGGAAGGCAAGGAAGAGAGCTAACAAGCTAGCATGTATTGATTATTTACTGTGTGCCAGAGGCTTCCCATTCATTCTCTCATTTAGTTCTCATGGCAACTCTGAGACCCATATTATTATTATTATTACTACTTTACAGGAAAGGAAATTGAATCCACACCAGAGGCTTGGATGGCTTTGTGTCTGTCCTATAGGTACTGACCTTAAACAGTCACTTATTTACTATAGTCAGGAGCATGGAATCCCTCTTGGCTCCTGAATCTTCTTTTGGGATAACTGATTCATAAAATTATACAATTCAAGACACCTCCTCCTTTCTTTCTCCTTCTCCTTCACCTCCTCCTCTTTCTCCTCCTCCTTTGCCTTCTCCTCTTTCTCTTTCTTCTTCACTTGCCCCCCCCCTCTTGTGATCTCATTGTGTAGGCCCCACTGTACAGCTCTGGTTGTCCTGGGACATACTATGGAGTTCAGGCTGTCCTCAAATTCACAGAGATTTACCTGCCCTTTTCTCCTGAGTGCTGGGATTGAAGGTATGTGCCATATGGCTAGACTTTCCTTTAGTGTATAACTGAACATATTATAAAGGATGTAGTGTCATAAGCAGGGAATAGGAAAAAGGGCTAGGCAGCAAAAAACATTTGGGATAATATTCATTTCCAGAGAAATAAAGTGTGATATAACATTCCGGGAAACATTTTTTATGTTTTAAAAAAGGAATGAACTAGAGGTGAGCAGAATATTTTAATACCTAAGAAGGGTAGAAAGGAAAGCCACCAGGGTAGAGAAGGAGGCTGAAGAAGTGGGGTCAGGGAGTGAAGCTGTGCTTGACCCATTAACTATTGCTTCTGCTGGGTACATGGAGCACTTGTCCTTTTAACCTTGTGGATGACAAAGAAAGATATCTGCAGGATGGTTGGTCTGGGTCTCATTGTATCTTGGAGCAAAGTGCATTGGTTTTCTAACTTACTTCATTGCTGAGAAATTCTAACCCAGTCTGCTAGCTAGTACAGGCTTGGGAGTGTGGGAAAAACTGGCAGAAGAAAATGCAACACTGGGTGGATCTGCTTATTTATCTCCTATTTTTTTTTTAATATTTTATTTTACTTAGAAATGTTATTTTAAATATAACTTAAAATGTTACTTCCCCTTGTTCTTTTCCTCTCTCCAGTTCATCCCATGTTGCCCACACTTTGCTCCCTTTTCCTTCTTTTCCTTTAATTTCTCTCTCTCTCTCTCTCTCTCTCTCTCTCTCTCTCTCTCTCTCACACACACACACACACACACACACAGACACACACACACACACCTCTCCCTTAGTGTTGCTTATATGTAGATGATTTCAGGGTTGACCAGTTGGTACTGAACAACCACTTACGTAGCTCATCCCTGAGGAACATTTTCACCTTCTCTCAGTTTCATTTAGTTACCTATGGTTGTCTATGGGTGTGGCCATGTGAAATGTCTCCAGTGGGTGGTGGTTTGGTACTATTAGGATGTATGGTCTTGTTGGAGGAAGTGTGTCACTGGGGTAGGCTTTGAACTTTCAAATGCTCAAGCCAGGCCCAGTGTCTCTCTCCCTTCTGCCTTCAGATCAGGACATAGAGCTCTCTGCTCCTTCCCCAGCACAATGTTTGCCTGTGTGCTGCCATGCTTTCTGCTATGCTTTTCTCCATGCTGATAATATACTAAACTTCTGAACTATGCTCTAGCTCCAATTACATAATTCCTTTTACAAAAATTGCCATGGCAATGGTGTCTCTACACACCAATAGGACATTAACTAAGACATCTTCCTTCCACACTAACATGTTTATTGGTATTGCACTTGTTCCTGACTAGAAGACACCACCACCTCACTGCAGATTACCTGGTCATCTGGCTTACAGTCATTTTGCCCTCTCTCTTACCATGTTCCTTGAGTCTAAGATGAAGGAGCTGTGTTGTAGATGTATCCACTGGGGCGGGCACTCCATGATTGGTTGGTCTATACATTTTGGCTCATTTCTTAGATAAATCCTGAGTTGGGAGTTGCTCTTAATATCTCTAATGGGAGGCCAGGCAACTCAACTGTTTAGACAGTTACAGGTTTTGAATACTCAGTTCTCCATGTCTATAATTTTCATTTTTAAAATACAGTTTCAAGAAATAAAATGAAAATCCTAAAACGGAGCCCTCCTTATTCTTTCTGCTTCTTCATTTGGATGTATTTGTATTTCAGCTCTCAAAGAATGAGGGGGCAATTATTTTCTTTCTCGAAAGAAAATTCAAACTACTGACATCTTTAAATAGATTTATACCCAAATTATACACTGTAAGTCTACTAGCAACTGCACAAAGAATCATCCACATGGCCTTTTGTATCGGGATCTTTTATATGATACTGAAACTCATGTAGGAGGGAGAAAATAATGATTAGGCTTAAGCAAAGTGAAAAGATATTTTTCTCAGCTGGAAGCTGTTAATACTTCAGCTGATAGAGACTTGGAGAATAACTCCTCTGTTGTGTGTTTAACAAATAAATATACAAGCACCAGAATAATTCACAGGCTGAGAAATCACAGGAGGGAGATGGCAGCAGAGCAGATCCGAGACTGATCGTTTTCCTGCTTGTGGGATGCTGTACTTTTACCCTAAGCATTAGACTGACAGCTCTTCTGCAGGTTGGCTCCAGTCCTGTGGGTCCTGCTATCTCTGAGTAAATCCTGTTTTTCCAGGTCAGCCAGCAGCTTTGCACTTTCACAGAGGACACATAACTGGTAGAAATGTAGGTGGAGTGTTTGGAGTTTTAATTCCCCTTTGAATATTTAAAAAATTAAATGTGTGTTTTTTTTTTCAAAAGTGATTCATGTTAATAAAAAAAATTACAGAGACTGGAAATGAAGAATTTATATAATAATCCCACTTTTGAGAAATACCAATTAGGATTGGAGACTACTTACTCCCTGTTTTATTTCTACAGGAGGGGTATGTGTGTGTGTGTGTGTGTGTGTGTGTGTGTGTGTGTGTGTGTATGTGCCTGCCAGAGGTTAACTTTGGCTGTCTTGGAGCTATGGTGGTTTGAGTAAGAATGACCTTCCCAGAGGCTCATATATGTGAATATTTCTTCCCTAGTTGGTGGAACTATTTGGGAAGAATTAGGAGGCGTGTCCTTGTTGGAGGAGGTGTGTCACTGGGTGTAAGTTTTGAAGTTTCAAAAGCTCACATCCTTCCCAATTAGTTCTCTTTGCCTGGTGGTTGTGTCTCAAGATGTAAGCTCTCAGCTACTGCTTCAGTATCATGCTGCCTGCCTCTTGCCATGCTCCCCTCATGATAGTAGCATGGACTCACTCTCTGGCCCTGTAAGCTCACAATAAATACTTTCTTTTATAAGTTGCCTTGGTCTCATGGTGCTTTGTCACAGTAATAGAAAAGTAAGTAGAACTGGAACAATCCATTTTGATTTTCTCAATCGAGGTTTCTCATTGATCTGGACCTTACTGAGTAGGTTAGGAATTCTGGCTGGTGATTCCCCCCTCCAGTATCTACCTGATTCTGCCTACCCTGTGCTAGTTTTACAAGTGAGTGATACTATGCCTGGATTCTGTAGATAAGGATTGAACTCAGATCATTTGTAGGACACCTACCATACAATTAACTATCTCCCCAGCCCTATAGGTGCCTCTTTACTTGAGTTAGAGCGTTAAATCCTTAATACTCAAGGTCTCACTTCTCAAGAGGGGAGTTGAAGGACTAAAATAAGAACACCCCTATTTCTACTGCCATTTTTAATAGTTTTGGAGGAGAGGAGAAAGAAGATATGAGTCTTGTCATGAATAAGGGCAGTCTTGGGTCATGTTTCCCTTGTCTAAACTCTTACAAATTTCCCAGTGAAACTATTTATCAATCAACTGACATCACCAACTCAGTGGTCGTAGAAACATTGATCACATATATTTACTGGGCTAAGACTGCACTTGCTTAGGTTTAATAGTGGGAAGATAGGCACAGAATGGGTGCTCAGCACTCTGTTGTCTTTTCTTTTTGCTCCCCTTAAATGGAAGGCAATCCTTGTACACATGCCTGGTTACAATGGTTACTGGAACACACCCTTTAGTTGGCCACCATAAATGGGCTTGGCGTGGTAACATACAACTTCAGAGAGAACAGACTAAATGAACCCATAAAGCTACTACAGAATTTCAACATTTGCCAATTTTGTTTCAGCTCCTACCTTGGCATATTCATTCCTTGCTTCTTCTGCTGCTATTGTCTTCTGAAGTGAATCCTGAGTGATCCTTCAATAGGAAGCCCTAAAAAAGACAATATCCCCATAATCACTGCATCATTGATAGGAAACAAAATTAGCAGGAATTCCTTGAGGCTATCTAGTAGTTATTTCAAGTTCAAATGTTCTTGATTGTCTTAAAAAAATACTTTGTTTTTTTCCTGTTAGAATTCAATTAAAGCCTATACAAAAAGTTTTTTTTTTTTCCAAAAATACTTTAAAGTAACAGTTCTCTATTGCCATTTAGTTTCAGTCAATCAGTCCGTTCTATTCTGGTGGGGGCTGGTCTGAGTACTATGTGACAGATAAGCACTCTATTACTGACCTATATTCCTAGTCCCTTTTATATCTTATTTTGAGATAGCATCTCTCATTAACTTTCTCAGGCTAGAGTTGATCGCATGTCTTCTTGCCTCTGAAGCATCTGGAATGATAGACCTGCCTTTGTGTCATTTAATTTTTTAAGAAACTGTATTATTTCTCCTTGGGAATTCATGCTGGCTTTGGAGGGGTATTTTTTTTTCAATCTGTAAGATTCCTTTTTTATTTTGCTAAGTGACAGCTCATGTAGAACATCACACTATCAATATTTCTATGATCACATTAATATTGTCATAGTGGTGTGGTCCAAATGACTGGGTAGCTGATTGACAGGACAAGAAAGCATTTTAATCGTAGGTTATAGAAGGTGGATTCAGGGAAACAAAAGTCTATCAGGACAGCTATTTTGTGAATGGCCTTATTAATCAAATTCTTATTTGTTAAAGAACAGAACAAAACCTTGGTTTATGAGCTGTGGGATCTGTAAGCCCCATTTCTATCTCTCTGTGTGTAACCACTGTACCATCTCGTCAGCATTGTGGCTGGCTGGGCCTTGTTAATAAAGCACCGATGGATTTTAACCTTCTTCAGATTTCCACTAGATTCTGCTTAAGAATGGAGGCATAGTGTTGCCACTGGAAAGTCTCTGCATTGTACCCTAAATTAGGCAAACTCTAGGGTTCTTAAAAGCTAGTCAACTGATACTGTGGGTTGTGAATCCACAGGATACCATAGGAACTGGAAAGGAAAAGCCAGTTCTTTCTTGACAAGACCTTGTGATTAATATGATCCATCCTGCCAACTTTGGAACTCTAAATGGGTAGGAAGGGAGTGTAACAGGATTGCTCTTATGGCTTACCCCACAGGGATGGCGCAGTACTTCTGGAACATTCATTTTGGCTTCTCAGCTTCCTCTTTTAGAAATGTTCTTCATTTTCTTTGTTCCCTGGAATTTAAGGTTCAATTCAGATGGCAATTCCTTAGTGTGGCTTTTCTAGGTCCCCATTTAGGTCTGTTTGCTTCTCTTCTGGACTTTCAAAGTGCTAGCATTTAATGTACCTATCAGGACTAGAGCTTCAGGCAAGATCAGAGCTATTCTCATTTGTCTTTTTTTTTTTTTTTCATTTTCCTTCCTAAACTCCTTTGAAGATTATGGCCATGTATCCAGCCAACAAAAGAGAAAGGAGACTTATCTCCAGTTAGCCAGTAAAACAGAAATAGCCCATTAGAAATGGGAATATACTGATAAACATTTATGCCTTATGCCACTAGGAAATCTTATTTTATTTTTTATTGTTCTATATATGCAAAAAGTTCCTGCTAGACACAAGAAATGTAAAGAATGACAATAGCTGAACGTTTTATGATACTTGTGAGGTATCAGAAGATGGTCTAAGCTCTTGGCAGCTATTATTCATTTAATCCTTGAGACAACGTGATAAGGTTAGCACCATTATTATCTCTGTTTATTTTGTGGGAGCATTGTGAATCCAAGCAACCCGCCAAGGTTATAGAAGCTGTAAGTGACAGAGCTGGGATTTGAACAAAGGCAGTGTGACTCAAAGAAAAATAAGACATAATCTCTTAGCCTTCAAATATTTACAATCTGAGGAATTTAACTAGAGTGGGAATAGGATACTTTTTCCGTTTATCCAGATACATTCCCTAGAAATGAGTGTAACCAGCAACAGGAATCTTTGAGTTTCAGGTTAGAGCATTATTGCATGAAGTCACAGCTGAGGCCAGTGGCTAGATGCTGGTTTCTCAGCAGGCACCAGGAGGAGAGTCCGTTCTCACCATAGGCTGAGCAGGGCCCTCTGTTAAACTGTAAGTACTCCCACTGTGGGGATTATTGGGCACTGTTCATCAGAAATGACCAGGATGCTTACTGTCTATGGAGTATAGCTTTATTCTTACAGACTCACCTTATGTTCACCAGTAAAACTAATTGCACAGTGCTGTTTTGTGGTATTGTCCCACTACCTCATGAGAAGAACCCCGAGGAGATGCTGCAGTATAAATGACCATTTTGGATATTTCCTTAGAATTTCTTCTCAAAACAGTAGTTCATGTGGCTGCTGAGAAGTCACTGAATTGAAGCCACATGGGAGAGTAGCCAAATGTTAGGATGGCATTGCAGTCTCCATGAGCATTTCCCTGGGGATCCATGAATGTTCAAAGTAACCCTCCATCTTAAACACTGTGGTTTTTATTTTTTTGTTTTTTTCCAAATAGGTTTTCTGAGAAAGAGAAGGTTTTAAGGGCTTCTCTGGAGATGAATGACCATATAATCATCTGTTCTGGGGGCAAATGGTTCCCAAGCTCTGGCATAAATCTGAGAGGTTGTTGCCTTAGTAACAAGAAATATTTTGTAATTCTCTTTCCTGGACAACCGTTTAGGGTCTCTAATTTGCTCTCTTCTACCCATAGTTTCTAAACCTTTAACTCTAGGTAAGAAATCTTGATCCTTTCCCCCCCAGTGAGGATGATAACAAATATCCTTTCTCATTTCCACAGACATTAAGCACATGGTGGGGACTGACCCTCTTCTTAAAAGAAGTCCAATTGTGGTGGTAGTGAGGAAATAAGCCACGACAGGACCCTTGAGGGCTCGATGACATTTGTCCTGTTTTTCTTGCTACTGCAGTTTCCTGGGAGGCAAGATTTCCAATGTAAAGCCTGAATGATTCTATCAGGGACATGAGCAGTCCTCTAGGTGAGGACTCAGAGCTCCATGATGCTTCTGATTTCACCCACCCCTGGAATCATCTATGGAGGGCAGCTTAGGTCATGGTTCTTGCTGGGTCTTCCAACTCTTATTCTTTTAAAGATTCCCCTAGAGCAGAGAGCTACATTACAGAAGCTGTTGGAAATATCACATATGGCCAGATTCAGCTCATTCAGCTTCAGTCAATTTATCAAGCTTTCCTGGAGTTCCTATAAATGCATGGCAGTGCACTAGGAAGTTGGAGATACAAAGATGAATAAGACATAGTCTAATGGAAAACATGAAAGTACAGACAAAGGGACATCTGTCAGCAGGAGGGATGCTGTAACCAAAATGGCAGGTGTAGAGAGGGGGCGTTCATGCAACCATTAACTATCTGAGATCAAGAAAGTCTTGATGCAGTGGTGTTGGAGTGGAGGATGGGAGCTTGGGTAGGTGTTTGACAGTTGGAGCAAAGAACATTCTAGCAGATGTGATAGCATATGGAGAAAGCAGAGATGAAGAATGATATCTAAAGAGCCACAGAAGTGGTTGGAACATGTGGTGTGAAGTGAAAGAGATATGACTAGAGGAAAGAGAGCATTTGTAACAGCTGTTTGGTACCTTCATGATTGGTGATTTTGTGAGAGTGGTCCTCTTTTAAGAGTACTTTTTCTCTGATCAGTGACTTGTTTGTGAATAGTATCATGGTAAAATTCTGGCTAAAGTCAGTAAGGAGAGGTACATATATTGAAGATTTGTACAAAAGAAGCTCTATTCTTCTGCTGCATGTCTACACATGTAGCAGCCATCTTGTGACCATGAGAACAGGAGACTGAATGACAAGCTGATTGACTGATGATAGTGAAGAAGAAAGATGGAAAGAGATCACCATATGTCCTAGTTTGTTGTCTGTTGTGATAAAATGCTGGGTAAAAACAACCGAGGGAGGAAAGGGTTTGTTTGGCTTCAAAAATACAGTCTGTCATTCAGAGAATCCAATACAGGAACTCAAGACAGGAGCCTAGAGGCAGGAACAGAAGCAGCAACCACTGAGGGATACTCCTTACTGACTTGTTCCTAGGCCCACATTCAGCTACCTACTTTATAGTTCACAGAACTACGTATCCAGGGGTGGTGCTGCTTACAGTGGTCTGAGCCCTTCTATATCAATCATTAATCAAGAAAATGCTCCCAAAGGCTTTCTTAGAGTCCAGTCCAATAAAGATAGTCACCCAGTTGATGGTCCCTTCCCCAGATAACTCTTTGATTTAGTTTGTTGATCCTAACTTCTGAATTATTCCAAATCGTGTTTTTGTTGGTTGCTGCTACTAGCTTCCAGAGTAGTTCTGTGTATATGTTGTGATTTTCAAAGATTTTAGCCTTTGACTTTAAAGATTTTTACTTCTGACATATACTTTTAGAAATATTCTTGCTTAAGGAAGCTCATTTTAGTCTCTTTGGCTTCTTCTTATTTTGCTTTCAGATTGTATTTGCTTGTAAACCTCATGTTAGTCTCCCAGGTACTAATAATGTTTCTGAGCCACATATATAGTCATCTGGGGATAGATATAGAAGGTCTGGCTACTTAACTTTGGCACTGGTAAACGCTGAGTGGAAAATAATTGCCATCTTACTTTATGGAAATGGTAGGGGTGTGCCAGGCCTCTCAAAGCTTTTTGAACACACAGAGAACATGCTTATCTAGCAAAATGGCTTCTCATTTGCCAAAACTGTTAGCAACCTCCGTGATGCCATTTAGTATTGGAGGAGTATCTTCTGCACCTCAGCATTATGGAAAGACCTTACTCTAAGATGAAAACTTAATAGTCTCTCACACATGCAACCTTTCTGAGAACAGATTCATCGGTCCCTGGGGCAAAAACTGCAGAAAGGCAAATGACTTGGAAGGGATGCCCTGTAGATTACATTTTTTTTTTTTTAAAAAAAATTACATTATTTATTTAACATGTGTACTTGGACATGAATACATGATGTCTTTGTGTGTGGTGATCCGAAGACAACTTATGTGAGTCTCTCCTTCTACTGTGAAGGCTATAAGAGATGGAATTCAGGTAATTAAGGCTGAAAGTGCCTTATCCTGCTGAGCCATCTCTCTAGACCCATCCTGTAGATTTAAAATAGCTTAAAATACAGTTTTGTTTGCATTTTAAGGCAATGACCCTTGCTCTAGGGTCATTAATCTTGGAAATCAGTAGGCAGTATGCAGCAGAGCTATAAAGTGGTGCATGTCATAGTTCAACAGTTAGAGGTGCCAAATATTAAGCTTCACTCACACTTTCTATATTTTTTCAAAACGAATTAAACCCTTTGCTTATAAAAACTATACCACTTATAAATAAATCAAGCTATGAGGAAAAATGCAGAGAAGACAGGGAGTCTAACTTCTACCACATAACATAAGTATCATTAGCAACTGGACTGCCATTTTATTTGGTCTCTCTGTGAAGAAATAGAGAGAAAATACAGGGAATGGTTATTTGGAATATTCAAAAACACTATTTAACCTAGGCACTATATTCAGTATACTGTTTTAACTTTAAAGACTTGTAAAAGTGAAATGAAGAAAATGGTTGATACATTAATGAATGCAAGTATGTGTTTGCATATGTGTTTGTTCACCTGTATGTGCATGGTTATGGAGGCCAAAGACCTATGTCTCTGTGTTCTGCAAACACTCTCCATTTTATCTTTTAAACACTGGATTTCTCACTGAAACTAGAGCTCTCTGATTAGGCCAGGTTGGCTGGCTAGCAAGCACCAGGAATCCTCCTGTCTCCACATCTCCAGTACTGAGATTTCAAGTAGATATCACTGTACCCAACTTTTTTTTGTTTGTTTGTTTCTTTTTTTTTTCTTTATTTCATACTGTATTTACATTTCAAATGTTTCCCCCTTTCCAGATCTCCCCTTTGGAACCTCCCCATTTCCTCCCCCCGCCCCCTGCCTCTATTGGGGTATTCTTCAACCTACCTACCCACCCACCCTCTCTTGTCTTCCCTCCTTGGCATTCTCCTATACTGGGGGATCTAACACCCTCAGGCCCAAGGGCCTCTCCTCCCCCTGATGGCTAACAAGACCCTCCTCTGCCGCATATGTGGCCAGCACCATGGGTCCCTCCATGTGTATTCTTTTGTACCCAACTTTTTAATGTGGATACTGGGGATCCAAATTCAGGTCTTTGTGTTTGTGTAGCAAGCATTTTATTGACTTTCCATCTTCCTATCCCTCTGATCTGTTTTAAATAGGACACAAATTAGTTCCTGAAATATTAAGTTGAGGAAAACACTTAATTTCAAAACAAGATAATAGTGCTTGCGATAAAGACTGATGACCTGGATTTTAGTCCTCAAGATCCACATGGTGGGAGGAGGGACCAGACAACCCACAAGTTGTCCTCTGACTTCCATGGGTATAACCACACACAAAACAAATGTAAGTGTAACAAGTTAACGATATAAATGGTGTTACTGTTTTTGTGTGTGTGGTTATTTATTTATGTACATTTCAAATATTGTCCCCCTTCCCAGTCTCCCCTCTGCAACCCCCATCCCATTCCTCCTCCCCTTTGCTTCTGAGAGGGTGCTCCCCAACCCACCCACCCACTCCCACCTCACCCTTCTAGCATACGGTTTAAATCATTACCCTCTATGAGCCATCTATACCCTGGGCATAACAACTGTTGGTATAGGTCCCTTCATCTTAGCCTAGGTGTAGATGAGCCTCCCCCAACCCCCAGCAGCCCTTGTCCATGGACTCTCTAGTCTCATCACTGATTAATCTACCTCATCATGGACGAATTTCTTTAATAAATGTTATTATCTGTCTCTCAGCTCCAAAAGAACAGCTACCAATTTTTTTTTTTCTCTCCCATAGAATTCCACAGATTTTTACTCACATCTGTAACTGACCATGGCTAGGGCCAGCCTGGGTGTTTTCCCCTTGATATATGTCTTATGTTTTTGGCTTGAATGGCCATTTTACATTTCCCTTGCTGTTCAAAAATGCAATAACTCACCACCATATGTAATTTGTTTCTGAACGATGAAATTCTCTTTGGGTTTTTCTTTTCATATATTTTTTGGGGAGAGGGTTGCAGTTGTTCTTTCTTTTTGAATGCTGGAGACCTGTGTGTTGCATCTCTGAGGATTGCCTTCTGTATCTATCATTCTCATTATATTTTAAAGCCTTGTTGTTGTCTCTTTTAGTTTGTGTGGGCTAGTCTTCTCTCCTTAGTCTCATTTTTTAAGTCATGCTAATATTACATTTTTTTTTTCTGGTGTGACTTTTAACTCGTAAATTTATTTTCTAAGACTTATAGTTCTTTATGATGTACCTAGTGCCTAGGCATAATTTTTCGAGTGAGATTTGCTTTGGGTCTGTGTTCTTTTCTTAATTTTGTGTTATCCTAAACTTTCAAGATTACTGATTAATACTTATCCTAGGTAGGCCCTATGTAGCATTGGTAAATGAGTTAGAGCAAACATCAGTCAGTGATAATGTGTGGGCAGGATGGGTGGATCCCCATTTTGCTCAGTGTTCTAGCAGCAAGTAGCACTCAGTGTCCCACATGTCACGAATTTGTGGTGTGGGAATCTGACTCACTGCCTCCCTCTCCCCACCCAGAACCACTTAGCTTGCCATCTGCTGCCCTATCTTATTAGGTAGGATGAGAAGTCCTCCCTGTCTGGGTTCTATCTCCTGTCATTCTGAAAGTTAATTGGGACCTCCACAGGCTATTCCATGATAATCGTGAGGACTGTCATGGTTGCAGAACGATCTTGTAGTGCTGCAGTTGGCCAGTATGCTGGGTCTGCTCAGTACCTTACCAAAGAAATAATGATCTTATTCTGTAAGGCTGAAGAGTTTTACAGATATGGGTTTCTGGGTTGTCTTTAAATGATCTGATGGAGCCCTTTTCTTACAGTCATCTAGAAGCATCTGCCGTCTTACGGAAGGTTACAGTTCTTGATTTTCCTTGACTTAGCCTATGTCAGCACTTATGCGGTAAGCCCCAGCACCTGCAAAATTTGAGTGGGTAATTACTTCTTAATCAAAGGGCTGTTGAGTCAACCTTTTGGGTGACTATTTTTGGAATATGCAATAGGTAGTGGCATCATGTCAGATGCTGGAGATATATAGACAAAGAGACATGCCTCCATTCCTAAGATGTACCCAGCCAGGTGGGAACAATAAAAACCCCTAGAGCTAGAAGTAACACCTAATACCATACACCTCTGCTATGTGTATGATACAACATATATCAAGCAGCTTATAAAAAATTCAACCAGACCTAGTACATGTTTGGGAAGTAAATACTGATTCTATATAATGGTTGTCTGTGAAAAATATTCGAGCTGGTTTTTAATGGATCTATAGGCTTTTAGTTAGAGGATGTGTGAGAAAATGGACTCTCCAGAAAAGGTATGACTTCAAGTAAGCCAGAATACAGAGATGGACAACGCAGGAGGGAAGTCAGCACTGAAGCCCATGCTGCTGGAGTCTCTGGCTTCATTTAGTAACTGGAAAACCTGGCTTACGGCGAGATCTGCAGTGCTAGGTTTGGGATACATCCTTTGTCCGGACAGAAGCTACTTTGAGTTTCAACAAGGACTGCTAGGATCAAAGTAAAGGTTTTATTGGATTATAGTTTTTTATCCTTGAGCTGGATAGATTAAAATGGGAGAAATGAAGAGAAGCTGAGACTTATGGCTACCTTTTATAGATGGATCTCTGTGAACTTAAGAAAAGGCATCAGAATATTTATGAGCTTTACCTGCTAAAACTTAAATTTAAACATTTCAAATGCTTTATGTCTTGATGCGTGCCCATTTATTCATTATCCCATAGCTTGTGAATCTTTTCTGACTAAAGAGACTTGAATCCTTTTTACTTTACAAGTGACCTTCTTTTATTTGGTTAGTTTTGAGATGCTCTAATCTCTCATTTATGGAATTCTTATTACATATAAATATTAGAATTCTGGACCATTATCCATGTGTTTCTCAAAATTCTTTGCCATGTTTATCTCTTCTGGTTCAAGTTGAGGGACACTTCTAGAACCAGTACTGGAATTAAGTCATTTAGCTTTTGTGCACAATCTGCCACACACTGGATTGGTTGTATTTTAAAAGGCACCTGTCATTATTAATCACTACTAACCATCTTATGTTGTGGAAGATAGCATTATAAACAGTTTTAAAAAGAACCTGTGTGAATTAGTCCCACACACTCTTCAGAAATATGCCAACAAGAAGTCAGATTTGTTTGCATTTTAAGGCAAAGGAAACCGAGACTCAAAGGTTTATAAAATTTGTCTAAAGTTTCCTCTATAACCTGGGCAAACACTTGCAATAGTTTTTCTCACTGTTTGACCTCAGCAAAAAATAAAAAAAGATTGCTTTATCTCCTTGCTCATATCATGAAGAAAGGAGAGACAGACATGTGGAGAACGAGGTATAACGAGGAAACTGATACCAAAGATGCCAAACACTAAAAAAGAAAAAGCATGTATTTTATTAAGGCTTCCATTCCCATAGCTTCCACTTCATGAGTCTGGACAGGGTTTTATGGGCTTAGAGAAGGCACTACAGCATACCACTTAATCCTTAATTGGTGTGCCAGGCTCTGGACCAGAACAGCCAACCCCAAAGACTTCACTGATAAGCTTATATGTCTCATTTCTTGTTTGCCAAACACATGCCATCAAACTCTCAAGGAAGTGGGGGAAAGAAATGGAAGTCATGCTGGGGGAAGGGGTGCCTGGAGAAATGAGGGTTCGAGTCCAGCATGGTCACTACATTTTAGCCTTCTGGGCTTTCTGTGCTGCCAGACACCAGTGGGGAATGGAATGTTACCCTCTGTGGACTCACCATCTTTCTTATGCTGCTGCTGGGGTGAGGGCACAGATGTACTCCTATTTCACTGTAGTCACTGTTAGAATAAGCCCAGTTCTCTGACCTCATTCTCAAATTTTTACCTCTCTGGATTCAGGCAAGCTGTTTTCCTATTCCTAAAGTTGAGAAGTCTAGAGATACAGATATTGATTTTGACAACTTAGAAATACTTTAAAGCAGCCTCATATTCATACAAAGAACAGAAGGAAAGTGAATTTTAAAAAGCTAACTAAAGGTATTGTGAGTTGATTTTAGAAAGAACTTGCTTTGATTTCTCATGGATTTTGTGCATCTGGAGAGAAGGAAAGCCTCTAAGCCTTAGATTTGTAAGAGTATCCAGGCTGGCAGACTAGGACACTTTCCCAGGATCACCCTGGTTCCAGTTTTCCATAACCCTCAAACATCTTCACAGAATCTTAATCTGTCCCGGATTCAATGTGCTCTGAACATTTCCTGTTCCTACCTGTTTGATCTTGTGGAAAAGAAAAAGCCACAGCAACAGAGGATGTGAGGTAGTGTTGAAGACTTCCTCTTTGTAGCTTCTTCGGCAGTGTTTCTGGGCTTGGCAGCACCTGGCTTTGCTATAGAAAGACGGTTGGCTAAGATTACAGTATCACTGATCATTGAACATTTATCAAGAACAGTGATAAAGCTCAATACGGATGACAGGTGCTCTTGGTTTCCACTCTGTGAGTCAGCAGCATGACAAACTCTGAGACAGTCATGAGGGTGGTGTAGGATTTGAGGGTGGCATCCAGTGACTGCACTGGGGCTTGAGTTTGGTTTTGGAATGCTACAGTGTGCAGGAGACAGGAAGAGATTTGATTTAGTTTAAAGGAGAGTGATGAACACTAGGAAGGAATCATTCAAACTCTTGACACATTAATCATGCATTCCTTACAGAAGAACCTGAGACAGTGATTTCATCGACCCATCCTCACTGTAAGCAGAAAACACAAATGACACCAGAAATGAGTTCTTTATGAAATAATATGCCAGATGACCACCTAAAACAAAGAGTATGTGGTGGTCTGGCTTAGTGGGGTCTTGACAGTGACTGGTTTGAAAGCTACATACACAGCTAACAGCTACAGTTGACACCTCTTCCATGTTCTCTGTCTCTATTCAATCCTGTTTGAGCTGGCTTCTGTTCAAGCTCCACTGTGGAGACTGCTTTCATCAAAGTCGCTGGCAGCTCTCATTTGTTCAACTCCAATCTTCTCTGTCCTTGTAGTGTTTCATATTTCAGAGACATCAAGTACAATGTAACTTTTTCTAGCATCTTCTCTTGACTGCCATGGCACCCAACATACCCAGTCTGTTTCTTCCAGCCTTATTGATTTTGTAATTCCCCTGTTCCTTAGCCATTCTATTTCTTTTCACTATCTACATGTTGGGATGCCTCAGGTCTCTGCTTAGGAGTCCCTCATTGTTTCTACCTCAGTTAATTCTATTCAGTGGCTTTAAAGTGTGTCCGCAGATTCCTTGGCTTTCTTCCCATCTCTAGGTTTTATTCCCTGGAGTTTGGATTGAACATAAGGATTTGTTAATAATCGATAAGACATAACAGAAGAATTGATTTAACATTGAAGGGCAAGTTAAAAAAATAAAAAGACCACAAAGCTCCCATTTACTTCTCTTGGGGTTTTGGTCTCTGACAATTTGAGCTGGCAGCATTGACAAGAGCAGTTAGGAAGCCAGGCCTTTAGAGAAACCATGAATAGTACTTTAGCTAAGGACCCATGTACTGTGGGGGCACAGATGAACTTTTATCATTTTGGTTGTTATTATTTATTTGTTTTGTGGTGTTAGCGATCAAACCCAGGATCTTCTGCGTATTAGACAAACACAGTGTTATAGCCCATGCATGTGGTTTCTCCAGACAATACTTAAGACTGACTTTGAATTGATAATTCTCCTGTCTCCCCCTTTCTAGTGCTGGAATTACAGAATGTGCAACAATACTGGGCTTGCTTGTCAAATTTTAAACTTACAGAATACATAAGCGTCATGAAATGTTTATTTTCTGTCACTGGATTTGGGGTGCTTTGTTATATACTGGTATAAGTGATACTGTCCTTATGAGGTCTCATTTTGTCCTATACTATTGAGTATCACATGTAAATGTTCATAGGTCCAAGTCTGTTTTCCAGCCCAGATCTTTTCCTCCGGACTCCACTCTTAAATCCAATTACCCAAGTGTCAACATTAACTTTTCATGTATTCAAGATGAAACATCTGAAATTTAATGTGTTCCAGAAATCTTGGCAGCAAGCCTTGACCCTCAGCTCAGCTTCTTGCCTTTTCCTTGTGTCTGTATACATCCCATTTTTCAAGTCAAAATTCTACTAGTTTTGTTTGTACCTTTTGCTCCCAAGATGACATCATGTCACAGTAAGTTTTCAAGGTCACATTAAAGTCTAACTGAATGGGACTCCCTCTCTCCAAGTCATCTCTCATGATCCTGTATCAGGAGTTACTTTCCAAATAGAAGCTTGCAACATGGAACCTGAACCTGGAGGGGTGTGGTACGGACACACACATGAAAGCACACACCTTGGCTTTGTGACTTAAGTTTCACCACCATTGTCATGATCTATTAACTAGAAGCAAGTCACTAAGTCTGGGTCGTACTCAAGGAGAAGAAATTACACATGGCCACAAGCACCATAAATCATATGGTCATAAGCACCCTAAGTTGGGATCTGTCTGAAGTTACCTACAACAGGGATACAGAGTAAGTCTTCAAATCATATCACATCATCTTACCTCTCCCTAAAAACTCCTAAAGACCTTTGATGCTCTTTAGAATGAAATACAATTGCTTGTTGTTTGCAGAATCCTACATGTTGAGCCCTGTTCCACCTATATTACTACTACTACTACTACTACTACTACTACTACTACTACTACTACTACTACTATTATTATTATTATTATTATTATTATTATTATTATTATTATTATTTCTTGTCTCCATTTTGTTCCAGGAACCTGCTTCTCTCCCTGCTCACTACATTACTGCATGCATGCCTTCCCTGGGTTTTGCATAGATATTTCACCAAGTGTGTCTCTTTCTCTTTGGTTTATCTCTCTGGGTCTTCTTCACTTCAAGGTCACATCCAACCACACCCCTATGACTCAGCCAGCCAAAGATCTCCAAGTCCAGCAGACAATTTCTTTCAAGTTTTTATAGTGTTCTTTCCTATGTATGTTTATTAAGTTTTCTCTCTTTGTTCTTCTCTTCCACAGTATAATCAGTTTATTCTTTGGTTCTGGTTGTTGCTCATTCAGTTTGTATCTTCATCAACACCAGTCTCTGTTACTAGAGACTTCTCAATGTACTTTCTGTGATTAAGTTTATAACAATAGCTAATCTTCTATGACATTCACAAGGTGCAGATCCTGTTTCCAATGCTTTATAAACATCAGCTCATTTAGTTATTACATCCACATTCCAGGGAAAGGAAAGGAGGCACAGAGAAACAAGTGAGTTGCTCAAGATGGCATAGATGCTAAGTAGCAAAATGATTTAATGGTGATTTCATCTTAGAACAAACTGCTCTCAATCTTGACAAGCAAACGTATATAAATTTGCTCCTACTAGGCTGCTTATCAGAGTTGTAGAATCTCCATTAGTATCAGGCATTGTTTTCGAAAGAATGCTCAACTGGTAGCCTCTCGATTTGCTTTTTGACTTCATTAATTATATTTTCTATCATTTTAGTGACCATGTTCCAACTTTGTGTGAGGAAAGCACTGAAACGTGAAGAAAAGCAGTCTCCAAACCGTCCTCTGAAGCTAGTCTTTTACCCTAGAACAGATCATGTTTGTAAATATCTCTCAGAACTTTCCTGCTGTAGTACTAGGATAGCTTTCAGAAATTGTTCTAGATTTTCAGCAGGAGAATAACTTTCATTATGATCTGAAAAATACTCCCTTGCACCAAAGATGTTACTGACTCCATGATACTTAACAATATCCAATGCCTCCTTGGCTGTGTCAGAGAGGTGTTTGCTATGTAATCACTCAATTCACTTGTCCATGTAGAGCTATACCTACAGACATGACTCTACTGTCCCAGTGTCTACTTACTAATTGGTTAGGACACACATTTTTGGATTGAGCTGGTAATGTTCCAGGGAGGAATGTCTCCTCCCCAGACAGTAATAAAACTGTAGAGAAAAGAACCACATCAGTCACCAAGTATGAGATAGACAGACATTACTGGCTTGCCATTCCTTCCCAACTAAAAAAGAACAACAGTAATGTCTTGAGAGTCAGGAAGAAAATGGTCACCAGATACAAATAACTCATTGAGAAATATCCAGGGTACCTCTGGGAGATCTGTATGAAAGCTGTCTCTCCTCAGGGAGCCAGGCTTTTTAGCTGGATGTGCACAGAGGCCCTGACCAGGCCATTTATTTTTTATAGATGCTATCTCCAGGTAGAAAAGAATGATATTTTTTTTAAGACAAACATTCACCTGAAGAAATAGCAGATGTTGATGAATATTAATTTGCCCTTAGATTAATGCTTCAAAGTGTCAATTTAATTTCTGTTTTACTCTTCAGCCCTTGATTGTAATGAGCTACTTCAGGATGTGGGGAGCATACACCTGGCTGGGGGAGGGCTAGAAGGCTCCAGAGAGTGAGACTGAGTCCTTGGGCTTTTGTTTCTCTGAAAGAGGACAATTTCAACAGTATCCAGATGCCCCTGAAAGCTACTCAGCTGAACACTGTTCCAGTAGAAATATGGTATGTGAGGGTAGAGTCCAAGAGAGGGAGCAGAGATAGAGAAAGAGAGAGACTTTTGTAGGAGAAACCAGTAGCTGAGTTATTGCCCAAGATGGATTCTATGCTCCAAGCAAGAAAGTTACTATCCATTTCCCTTGCTCCCTCTTTCTCTCCCTCTGCC
>JADRCH010000099.1:6510285-6523794 GCA_019843965.1 Rhynchomys soricoides | reverse complement strand
CCACCACCACCACCACCACCACCACCACCACCACCACCACACTACTTTGAGACCCCAGGTTCTACACACTAACTACAACCAAGAAAGTCCTGAGACATGCCAATATGTGTAATGCAAGATCTGACTGCGCCTTTGAACCTATAGATGGCAGGTTTAAGTGGGTTTCATGGATTCTGATTTTTTTTTTCTAGATCCATATTTGTTGTTTCTGGTTGACTAGAAATAATTGAAATGTATTATCTTACAGGCGAGGGGAGTAGATGTCACAACCAATCTCTCTGAAGTCTGGATACAAGAGTCTCTTCTTGCCTCTCCAGGTTCTTGTGGTGACTGTCCCTTGGTGTTCCTGACACAGGGCTATGTTACTTCAGTCTCTCCCTCTAACTCCACAGCATTATGTCTTGGGGACAAGCAAAGGAAACTTCTTTTACGTACTTCCATTTCCTTTTCAGACTCCATTTTGTCATTCTGAAAAACTAAATGCAAGGTCCCAGGCTCTCGGGGAGCTGAGGACTTTCTAATATCTGAACAGCTTCTGTTTTAAGGAAACAGTTGTCTGAGTCTAGACACCTCAAGGACAACTTTCCATCTTGCTGGCAGGGTCAAACTAAGTTCGTGTTCTCAGGTCCAGGAACCAACTCTTATGATGATTGATGGAAATTCCCTTACTCAGACCCTTTTGTCAAAATGATTGGAAAACGCTACAGCCCACCCAGCTCCCCTCTCCTTATGGTTTCACCCTTTAAGTATACTGAACAAAGTCCTTCAGGGTCATAGTTCAGCTCCCGAGTGGCCCTGATTGATTAGTAGTGGCTTGATTACAATGTTTGTCATCTGCATTGACATGGTGTTAGAGTTATGCTGAATTTAAATAGACCTGTGTATACCTGTGTATTAATGTCCCCTTTATATAAGGGTTTTAGTCATACTGGGTTATATTCCATCCTAATTACCTGATCTGAAGTTAGATGACGTTATAGAAACTCAGTTTTTGGAGACAGTCACTTCCTGAGATACTAGGGCTGAGGACTTAGCAGACTGCTTTTAACACATCAGTGATGTAAACACTGTCTCAGCTCTTCCCTCCTTAGAATTCTGATCAGTCCTTTCAGCCTTATCTGAATTCCAAGGGAAAGACAAAGTTCTTAAGTTTCTCATTCATAAAATTTCATTATTTAGCCATTTCAACATGCTTGGCCTGGAACTTTTATCTTTGTGATTTCACTGAACTTCCACATAGCCTAGAAAGGTACAGTTTCAGTCCCAGTTTACAAGAGAGAAACATAACCACATTAAAGAGTTAGCTTGCCCATCCCTTCACAGACGAAGTGCCAGGAGTTGCATTTAACTTAAAGCTTCTTACTTAGAGTCTGTTTGGCAGGTCAAAAGTGTATCGATTCATCAACAGCTTTTATTTCCTCTTCTATTATGTCATCTCCACCCTTGATCCTGGAAACTCCTGTCTGCCTTTGATCTCTTCCTTCTCTCAATGTTCTCTGGTCACCCTGGATTTCTCTTTGGCTGTTTCAGTGACATTGGCTCTTCCTTTCACCCCTGACCAGCAATTTGGACTTCTACTGTGTGCTTTCTTCCCTGTAAGTTGTAAGTGTTGTCTGCTGCCTGTCCATGACTTTACTCTCACCCACTCCTTTTGGTGCCTCTCTCTTCTCATAATCTTTAAATAGGCAGCATGCTGACCCTGATGCCATTCACCTACTTCTGACTGGAGTAGTTGCTTTCCATCCTTTAGTCTATATATGTTCTGGATGTCAACATAGCTCCTTACTACTTCTGATTCACATACCTCATAGCTTCTAGTGTGTTTTGAATGATCCTAAAATGCCATTTGGAACTGGAACACAGCCTTGTTCCCTATCTCTACTGCTCCTTCCAGGCACAAGACTGGTCCTCTGGGTGATAGCATATCCTTGTTTCCAAGCACTCAGAGATGCCCTCGTGCTAATGTTACTGTATTAGGCTTTTTCAACAAAAACTAAAGGGAGTCTAGATGTCCAACTGCTTCTCTAAGTATCTGAGTGCCCTGCTGGCAAGAGCTATTTGAACTCATTTATCAGATCACTTGGCTGACAGTTCTACTTAAAGGAATGTCTACCCTAAGAAGGGAGACACACAGCCTATATTTAACTTCCAGAAAAAGAAATGGAGTTATTCCCTTGGTAGACTTCAAAGAATTCCCCACCTTCAGGCTCCGTATTTTCTTCTTCCTCCATTATTCTTGCTCATATTCTCATCTCACTGCTCTCTCTTTATGCACTAAATATATACTGGGAAATGTCAAATCTAATTCCCTTGTCTTGATGCCTTGCCCAATTTCCATATCTATATTTTTAGTTCCTGCTCTTCATTTGGATGTCCAACAGATACCTCTCACTTTGTTCCCATCCTTCCCAGCTGCCTCCTCCCGTTTCCTAGTTTGGATTTCAGTTACTGACATTAGTCACACTTCATCATCCAGATGAGGATGTCGCTCCTTTGCCAGATTGATTGACAAGCTCTGATATTTCAACTTGAAATGCTCCTCTATTGTTTCCTTACGATCCTTGCCCTCATCACCATGTCTAATGGAACACAGCATGGTCAGCTGATCTTTCTTTTCAATCTATTTTCATTTCAGTCCAAAGTGACTTCTTAATAAAATTAAAGGTCATCCTATCACTGTCTTGCCTTGGAATTGCTGCTGTCTTTCCTGCCTGAGATAAATCTCCATATTCTATGTATTGCAATTCTGGGCCTTCTCAAATCTGTCTGTGACTTACCTCTCATTCTTCAAGATTTTCCCCCCATCTTCATGCATACCAAAGTCCTGACTAGTCTGAGTTCTCTTTGTGTCTTGGGCAACACTCTTTTGTGCCTTTGTTTTCCCACATGCCACTGATTTCTCTGGGTTGGATGCCTTTTCTTACCTTTTTACCTCATACATTTTTTTCCCTCATTTTCATGATCTATAGCAATGTGACGTTCTTTGTGAAATTGATAGTAATTCCCTTAGTCACAGTTGGTGACTATTAGCTTTCTGTTTAGTGAACAGTTCCTGATATAACCATCAAATAATGTATACTTATATAGTGTATATATATTACATATATTATGCACAGATATAACTGACATACACATATAATATATGTACTGGAGATGTAGTTCACTGGAAAGGTGCTAATTCTGCAAAATCAAACTCAACACAACAATAATAATAAGCAAAATGTAATTAAGAATTCAAGGTTAAGCAGCACAAAGAAATGCTGCATAGTTAAGGTGATAAAAGTGCTATCTTGGGTTTGATTTTTATATATCCTCTCTCTATATAGAATCATCTTGTGATGTCTCATAAATATGTACAATTATTATAATCAATAATTTTTTTCTTAAAGGGGGGTGGGATTATATCATGGGTGGGCTGAGTGAATAGTTTACTTGCCTTGGGTAATGCAGATACTAGAGAATGGCCACAGTGGGTCTCTGAGCTCCTAACCCTCCCTAAGTCCCGTGTACAAGATCAGACCATGCTGTTGTATTCTTACAACAAAACAGCTCACACTCCTGGAAGTAGCAGTAACTAAGCCCTGAGAGCCAAAGGAAGCATCTCACAAGGATGTTATGTGACCTGGGGAGCTCCACTGTCCCCTCTCTCATAACAGCCAGCACAGAGCAGGGTGATTTCTGGCTGCCTGCGAGCAAGATCATCATCTCTGTCCAACGTCTCCCTAAAATAGTTTAATTAAAAAATAGATATATATTTGCTCCCAGCCTATTGTCTGATGGAAAGGGGAGTCTCCATCCCCAGACTCAAAGCCCTGACAGCTTCACTCATTCATTCATGCATCAAGTAACAGTCTTTAATTGAATATGAGACTTTATGTGGGATGTCCTTTCCATCACCTATAGCTTTAAGTTCTGCTGGAAATGATCTTATTGTCTATCAGCTCTTTCACACCAAAGGCCAGAGGATGTATCTGCCTAAATTGCTTTGCACAAGTTCCTCTCTCAGGCTGAAGGTTTTTCTGTGGCAGCCAATGGTCGTCAGAGGGAGGAACAAAAAGGGCTCTTGAACATGCTTCTTTTTATGCGTCCAGGGAACATTTTCGGGCTCTGCAAAGATTGCTTTACAGAGCAATTTTCACCATTATCTGCTGAGAATAAAACCTACTTTACGAAATTAAATTAGCCAGTCTTTCCTCCCAGATTCATTTTTCCTCCGTTAGTGTGAGAAACCCATCTCTATTTAGCAGGCCGTGTAACCTCTCCTACCTCGTTGTTCAAATCATTTAGTAAAATAAAAAGGCTTTAGAAAAGGGGGTTGCAAGTATAAACACGAGTGCAATTAAGATCTCAACTCCATTACATTAATATAAGCGCTTTGCGTGGAGTTCATTACGATGCGCATCAGGGTTTTAATGTTTTCTCCAGTTAGTGCCATCCTTAGTTAGAAGGAAATGGCATGCTATAGGAAACAATTGCCTGTTGGGTTGGAAAAAAGTTCAAATAGGATTCCATTGTGATTAATTAAACTCACACACGATAAAGTGGGAAGAACCAAACAGTTGTTCTTCAAGTTGACAGCCTACTCAGCAGGCAAAAAAAAAAAAAAAAAAAAAAAAGATTTATAACATTAAATTTAAATTTTCCTGATATAATAATACATTATGGAAATAATTCATTCCCTCCCGTCCTGCTAGAAATGTGGTGAACCCTCATTTCTCTCCCTGGTGTGAAGAGTAGAGGTACAAACAAGAATGAGGAAAATGGAAGAAAGGGAGCCTTAATGAGCAAGCATAGGCATGATAATATGGATAAAAGCCTTTATTTTCTCTCCATTACCCACAAATTATTTTCTTCAAACATTTTGTCAGATAAGGCATCGTCTTGCAGTGAGCTCTAAATGTGTGCTGCCTTGCTGAGGGGCTGGACATCTTTCTCCTTGTGTAACAGCTTTCTTGGAAATCATCGCCCAAATTGCAATACTGCTCTTCTCTGTCTTTTTTTTTTCTTCAGTTCCCTTGCTTGTCTGGCCCCTTCCTCCACTCCCCTCAGCAGGGCTATCAGGAAATAACCATTGTCAGCTCTGAGAATATGAGGCAAGCCACATCAGGGGCATCAGGACCTTATAACTAGCATGTCTGCAAAGGGAATAATGAGCTCTGCTTTGAAATGGGCTCCTTTCCAGCCAAGCTTTCCTCCTCTCCGCTCTATTTCACCTTCCCTTTGTTGTTCTGCCTCCCTGTGTCAAGCTTCACATCTGTGATTTTCTGAGTGTCCACATCCCTCCTTGGCCAGTGCATCAATTTCCTCTTCTCAACCACTACCTGAGTCCCAGCCCCTTCCTCCGCTAGCTCTTCCCCTCCTCCACTCACCAGTCCCTTAAATTCTAAGTCTCTCAGTTGCAATCAAGATCCTTGAAGCCAAATAAGGAGTGATGGAGCACGTCTCTGGAGAGTGTCTTATATTAACTGGCAAGACTCAGGAACTGCTATTAATGAATAAAGGCAGCTCCCTGGGGTCAGCCAGTGTTACTAGGGCAGCACATTCAAATAGTCTTTGTCATTGGGAAATTCGGTGGGGGAGTCAAGTGCTGAAGGAGAGAGGCGCTTCCAAGCCTACAGCAGAATCAGTGTGATGCTTAGAAAGTTGCCTCTTTTGCTGTTGCCCTTTGTCCCCTCTGTAACCTGCAGTCAGCCCCAGCAGCTGCCTGAGCCAGTGAGCAAGACAGGCCTTAAGTGAACAGTGACAAGATTTAAGCCTTCTTTACTGTTCTGAGAATCAAAGAAATGTTCCTTTTAAATCCCCCCACCTTGGAAGGAAGCGGTTTTCCGGAGGAGAATGATAGCCTTCTGATCAAGAGCTAATGGGTCAAGACAGTGCTAGCCACACCTGTTTTCAGATGTAGACTTAAACTGAATTGTCAAATCTTTCTAAGATAGGAAGTGATAAAGTACAGCACAGAGGTAATGGACTTGGCTCCCTGATGTTCCTTTAATGGACACTTTGAGAATGTCAAGAAGCAATGTCCATCAAACCCCAAGGGCCTCAGCACTGCCCCTGGATTTCCCAACCTCCCTGTGCAGACACACACACACATCTTGCTTTATAGACCAGGGTTATCCAAGAACAGAAATAAAGGGTTAAAATGTCTCAGGACTCAACATATTAGGAAACTAGTAATAGCAAGCGGTTCCTCTTTTGTGGTTTTTAATTTTTGATGCTGTCTTGTAAATGTACAAAAACCAGAATTTCAAAGATTTAGAAGAAAGCATTAAATGTATATCCACCCCCATTCCCCTTTAATGTCCTAAATTCCAACTCCAACCTTCCCCTCCATACAAAGATTCTCTAAGCAGGGTGAGCAGGTTCATTACACTCCTTTCTTAGCTAATCTGGTTCAGTTTCTTCATGTGTGTTGATGTTCTCAGCAGAGTATTGCTATCTCTGTATCCCTTTAATCTTTGCCTGGATATTACAACAGTGACCAAAAGATGTTTGTTGAATAAAATGAGGGCATGGATTATTTTTAAATTATCTTTTCTTTTTCATTTGTATTTTATTTTGAATTCTATAAACTCTTCCAGGAACTAAAGAGTCTTCCTAGCCTTTCTGTCTCCAATAATATACACTCATAAAAATTTCTAGGGTTAAAATAACTTCTATACTCTGTTTCTTTTTTCTAGAAAGGAATCATTGTTGGCCCCCTGCATATGAGAGTTTCATATCCATGGATTCAGCTCCCTGCGTGCTAAAGATACTTGAAGAACTACATGAGCACAGATAGATGAATCTCTTGTTATTGTTCTCTAAACACCAGAGTATAACAATGTGTACAGCACTTACACTGCACTCTGTTCAAGTGCTGCCATTTTCTATAAAGAACGTCCTTGGATTTCTGAAAACCATGCCGATGGTACTACAATCAACTACATATAAATATCCAGAAATCAGTGGACTTTTCTCTTTACTCTCACTTCTGACACACTGGGTATAGGATTACTCAAAGGCCATATAAAATGCAGATCCCATTGTATCAGAGTAGCTTAGAAAGTGATGGGGGTGTGTTGGCAATCATGACACATCCATGAGTAAGAATGTTTCTGGTCTAGATGGTCTATTCTGAAGCATCTCTGATGCTAATTCTCAGCAGCAAAAAGTGAGCAATAGTTTTCTCTTTTCCTGTCAGCTGTGAAATGAAAAGTTTGGCTACTTTCTGGCTTCACTTAAACCTTTTAGTGCATGTTCCTCTGAAATAACACCCTGGATCTTTAACATCTAGAGACCTGCCAGAGGAAGCAACTCCTCTTGAGCAGGTGCTACCTCAGGGCAGTGGGTCATGCAACTAGGTGGGACTTGGGATGTAGCCACCTAAGGATCCTCAGGAACACAGGCCATCTAAAATTTTTGTTTGTGTGTGTGTGTGCACGCACGTGTGCACACACTCGTGAGTGTGCTTATGTGCCTTTGCTATGCGCATGAGTGTGAGCATGCATGTGAATATGCAGGAGTCCACACCTGGTATGTTCCTTAGTCACTAAGGAATTCACCTAGACTGGCTGGCCAGCCAGCTCCAGGGCTCCTTGTGATTCTGTCTCTCTGGCTCTGGGGTTATGGGCATCCACCCATACTTTTTACCATGTAGTTCATGGTTTCTTTCTTTCTTTTTTTTTTTTTTTTTTGAAGCAAGTTCTCACTATAGTTTTGGCCTAGAACTCATGCTGCAGAGACTATATACAAATTTTCTACAGCTGTTGGCTAGTTAATTTTATCTTTTCTGCTAAAAATCTGTCCCCTCCTCCATTTAAACTCTAGGGTTCTTACAGGCTCCCCAGTACTGTCCCTAGCTAGATTTAGAGGCAGTGGCCTGATTCTGGTGCTCTTAGGATGGGAATGCTGTGAAGAGCCCATGTTTTTCTCATACTAATCTCAACTTTTACTCTCCTCTTTGCTCCATGGAATGCAATAGACTATGCATTCCGACCTTGTGCTATATCCCCAGAGAAGGGCACAGTCCTAGTGAGGTGAGCTGCTGTTTAAACACTCCACCTCTTCCAGGGGGAGGTGGGAAAGATGCACAGTTATACTTTAAGGTAAAAACTCTTTCTCATCTCCACCCAGACCTGCTGCTTACACTCTTCCCTCCCTGTCTGTCGAGTACATGGCTGGCCCTACATTCATCCAGGTAAACAGGAAATAACTGTATAGGTATGATTTACATCTTAGTGCTAAAAAGATAATCAGAAAGTCTCCATGCTGGATCCCACAGGGAGCTGGCAGATTCTATAAGAACCTGCCTGAGATAAGACAGTAGTGAGAATTCTTGCCTACTCCCTAAAAACAAAGCAAAACAAACAGAAAACATTCTGTAATTCGGCAGATGTGAAGAGACGCATTAGACATTAGATTTTTAAAGTAATCTTACCATCCCTGGACTCTCAATGCAAGAAAAAGGAAAGGGAAAACAAATCAAGCTTGGGAGAGTGTCTTAGGCATTGTTCTATTGCTGTGGAGAAACACCATGATCACAGCAACTCTTACAAAACAAAAACAAAAACAAAACAAAAAAAACCTCCCCAAAACCAAAAAAAATCCAAAAACAAAAAAACAAAACAAACAAACAAACAAAACCTAAAGCATTTAATTGGGGCTTGCTTACAGTTTCAAAAATTTAGTGTATTATCGGCATGGCAGGACAGAGGCATACATGGCACTGAAGGAGGAGCCAAAGGTTCTATGGCTGAATCAACAGACAGGGGACCTAGGGAAGAGAGAGACACTGGGACTGGCTGGAGCATTTGAAACCCCAAAGCTCACACCCAGTGGCATACTTCCTCCAACAAGGCCACATCTCCTAATCCTGTTAAGAAGGGTCACTCCCCCATGGTGCAGGCCACATATGCAGCAGAGGAGGGTCTTCTTAGCCATCAGGGGAAGGAGAGGCCCTTGGGCCTGAGAGTGTTAGATCCCCCAGTAGAGGAGAATGTCAAGGAGGGAAGACTAGAGTGAGTGGGTGGGTGGGTGGGAGAATGCCCCCATAGTAGCAGGGATAGGAGGGGAGGAATGGGGCGGTTCCAAAGGGGAGATCTGGAAAGGGGGAAACATTTGAAATGTGAATAGAGTATGAAAAAAAAAAAAAAAAAAAAAAGAAGAGTCACTCCCTAATGACCAAACATTCAAATATATGAGCCCATGGGGGCCATTCCTATTTAAACCACCACAGAGGGTATCAGGCAGAGCTGGCTCTACTGCTTTTTCCACATCACAAGCTGTGTCAAGATCTCTCCTTACTTCTTGAGAAGGTCTCTATTTTGCCCAAAGGCTGGATTCTGTGTCTCATAGCAAACAGAAACACACTATGTCACTATGTCTGCCAGTGCCTGCTATACCATAGGGCTGGCATCAGAGCAGATACAAAGGTAAGTTTAGGGCTGGTGTCCTGCATATCCCTGGTCCCTCTCCCAGAGACTTCACTGACATTCAGTAATGAAATGCTGAATGAACAGAGTAGGCAGCCCCTTTGCCCATGGGTAGTAGTCTACTGTGGAAAAGCTTGCCACCTCTGAATGTCTCCCGGGTGACATGTACACAGAATGTGAGTGGGATGTACTGATTTTAGAGGTTAACCTATGTGTGGTTCTTTCCTCTTATAGAGTTTTCTAAGCTCCTGGCAAAGCAAAGTCTTCAACAAATGTCATTTCCCCTTTGATTTGAAACAAACAACCCTAGAAAAGTGACATTTTACACTGCCCAACTAGAATTACCCAGCAATCATTTCAGAGAAATTCACAGTGAAGGCTGTTGTACCAGGATGATCAGAGGGGATTAAATGAATTAATATTTGAGGAGCACACAATGAACACTACATAAGTTCTTGCTAAATGAAGACACTAAATAATACTGCCGTTATTAGTCTTATTAGATCCTAAGACAACATGCAGACTGGTTCGTAAGTCATTGAATTTCTGATACATTAAAGAAAAGAAAATCCTTTACATTGTGAAAGTTCCTAAAATATTACATGGAAGTACTTTTGGGTGGAGGTTTATCCTGTTTAACACCTTTCAATAGGGCAACATCTGGATGTTAGCACTGCTTGGTGAGACGAGATGCCGAAAAGACAAATTCTGGAAATGCTGTGCATTAGGCACTCTTGTCTCTGCCTGTAATTGCCTTAAAGACATAAAAGAGCCTGATTGTAATAACTCCTCTAGTGGAACTATTCTTCATTTCTATTCCACAAGAGAAGATAGAAGGAAGTGGGATCTCTCTAAGGGTTTAAATAAGTAGAGACAGAGCTAATCCTGAAATACATGTGCCCTGCATCTCAAGGAAGCACCGAACAGCAGTGTGAAAGGATTACAGGTAATCTTATATATATATCCCTTAACCCATTAACTGGAATAATTGTTCCACTAAGATAAGAGCCCCATAAGTATTCCAGGCTAGGTGGCCCTAGGTCAGAACACATTTATTATTTATTTCCTAACGTCCTGTTCTCTGGTGATAGGGATGGAAATTTGGCAGACCAGGTCTTTTCTTGTCAAGCAAGTGAAATGGTTGTTTCATTTTTAATCAGGATCCTTTGCTCTGATGGATAACCCTGAGGATGGCTGTTAGAAATGGGACAAATTGAGCTCTTGGTGATGTTTGCAGAAAAGGGAGCAAGACATGGGCATCCTGGGACTGCATTCCTTGCCACACCAATATAAGCCCTTGGAAGTAAGATAGATAGAGCATAGATAGAAATCATGTGGCCAAATAGCATGACCACTGTAGTAACTACTCTTCTTTCAGCTGTAGCAAAATTACTAACAAAAGCAACCCAAGGAAGAACAGGCTTATTGGCTCACAGTTTAGGGGTAACAGTCCATCATGGAAGGAAAGGAATGGAGGGAAGAGCTTGCATCTGCAACCAGGAAGCAAAACCAAAAGGATGTTGGTATTTAGTTCCTTTCCTCAGTTTCATTCAGTCTGGGACCCAGGGATATTCTTAGTAGCACCCACATTCAAGATGAGTCTTCCTTCCTAACTTAAACATTTCTGGAAACATACTCACAGATGTACTCAGACACATGTTTTGTGGTGAGTCTAGGTCCTTGCAATTTGGCAATCGAGATGTACACCGTGGTTGCCAAGAATTTTTAAAGAATAATTTTAGTCTTTTGTTTTCATACATGTACACAATATATCACAATCATATCTAATACCTAATGCCCTTCTTGGTATCACCTGACACTGTGTAGTACCTTTCTCCTTCCACCCTAATTCTATCTTTAAAATAATCCACTATGTCCAATTAGAATTGTTTGTGTGCACATGGGTGTAGGACCATCCACTGGAATGCAAGTAACCTACCAGGGGCAACATCTCCAAAGAAAACTGACTGTTCCTCTTCCAGCAGCCATTAACTACAAAAGCTCCTCAGCTGGGGGTATGGCAACATGAGCCCCTTTCTTCCATAGTAGAATGTTTACTGGGATTCACCTTGTACAGGTCTTTTACAAATAACCACAACAAAATCTCTGCTGTGATTTCGTGGATGTAAAGTCCATGTCCACAAGACACTATTTCACTGCCTTCCTCTGTATCTTTAAACCCATACATTCATTCCATGACCTTTTCCTCAATTTCCCTGAGCACTGCAAGGAGAAGGGGGAGCACTGACAGTCATTTATTCTCAACACTTTAACCAGTTATATGTTTTTCATTGACTTCTGCCCACTTCAGAAAGAAGCTTCTTTGAGCAAGATCAAGATTTGGCAGTTTGGATTGAAGAGATGGATCAGTGGTTAAGAGCACTGGCTGCTTTACTAGAGTAGATCCAGGTTTGATTCTCAGTACCCAAATGGTAGATTACATCTGTCTGTAACTCCAGTTCCAGGAGGTTCAATATCCTCTTCTGGTCTCTGTGGGTACCTGTCCTGTGTGTGGTACACAGACATATGTGCACACAAAGTACTCATACACATTACACAAAATAAAGATCTAGCAACTGTAGTCTGTCATAATAAACACAAATATTTATAAGGTGGTTTGATAATCTTTCTATTTAGCAAAACAATATAATGTTCCTCCCTAGGGCCTATGACCTTCTCAGCCTTATTGTAGCAGCTCCCCTAGGCATATGATCAAATTCACACCATGAAGCAAGAATTACCTCCCACTGAGCCAGCCTCAAATCCAGTCATGAAGTGACTGGTTATCACCATAATAACCTTGCTACAATTGCATCAGTAAGCACACCCTTCTTGGAAGGTTGTTATTGCAGCACACAGTCTATGGCTGGGTAAGTTCACTGATGGCCTTTCTTCCCCAGCAGGCTGCATAGCACAGTTGAGCACTGTGAAAGCTAGCCACAGAGAGGATGTTTTCATATCAGTTGTAGCTCGATTTCTCTTTGTCCCGAAACCAAAGCATGTTTCGTCTTCAGCAATACGGTCTTATCATTTCTCTTTCATGGGCAAGAGGAGCAGGACAATAGTCTTGCTCTTGGTGGGCCTTTGGGGACTCTGACCAATAGCATGTAGAGAGATTCTTGGCCCTGTGATTTTCATTTAATAACCCGTGTGTTCTGGGGAAAACATTTATCTACTCATGAATGTACCTCTGTTCAAACACCTCTGTAAAGAACTACATTTTTAATTAGTGTGAAAAACTATGGGCTTCCATAATACGTTTCTGTATATCTTTAGTTTTAGAGGCTATTGCGAATGAATTTCCCTGATTTCTTTTTCAGTGTGTTTGTTGTTGGCATATAGGAAGGTTGCTGATCTTGTGTGTTAATTTCTTGTCTTGTCATTTTGCTGAAAATGTTTATCAGTTTGAAGTGTTTTCTGGCGGAGTCTTTAGGGTCTCATGTATAGACACATATCATCTACAAATGGAGGTTCTTGTCTAATTGCTTCCACTAAGTCTTTCAGTATTGCCATGTATAAGAGTGGAGAAAGTGGAAACTCTCGACTTGTTCCTGAATTTAGAGGCGATGCTTTGTTTTGCCCTATTTAATATAATACTGGCTGTGGGCTTTTCATAAATAACCTCTATTTTGTTGAGATCTGTTCCTTCCATTCTGAGTTTTTCCAGGACTTTTAAGAGGAAAGGATGCTAGATTTTTCTCAAAAGCTCTTTCTGTGGCTCTGATTTTGTAACGCAGGCATATGGAGCTATAACCTCCCCTAAGACTGCCTCCCCCTAAGACTGCCTCTATGGAGCTATAACCCCCCCCCCCCCAGCCTCCCTCTATGGAGCTATACCCCCCCCCCAAGTCTGCCTCTATGGAGCTATAACCCCCCCCTAAGACTGCCTCTATGGAGCTATAACCCCCCCTAAGACTGCCTCTATGGAGTTATAACCTCCCCTAAGACTGCCTCTATGGAGCTATAACCCCCCCCCAAGACTGCCTCTATGGAGCTATAACCTCCCCTAAGACTGCCTCTATGGAGCTATAACTTCCCCTTAGACTGCTTCTATGGAGCTATAACCTCCCCTAAGACTGCCTCTATGGAGCTATAA
>JADRCH010000099.1:6496760-6510275 GCA_019843965.1 Rhynchomys soricoides | reverse complement strand
GAGCTATAACCTCCCCTAAGACTGCCTCTATGGAGCTATAACCCCCCTTAAGACTGCCTCCACTATATCTCAAGGATTTTGGTGTGCTGTGTTTTCATTCTCATTTGGTTCTAGAAACTGTTTAATTTCCTTCTGTATTTCTTCAAGGATTCATTCATCATTCAATAGCATGTTGTTTAGTTTCCATGAATTTGTATATGTTATAGGATTTCTCCTGCTAACGATTTGCTGTCTTATTCCATGTGAACAGGAAAAATAAAAAAATTATTTCAGTTTTCCTGTATTTGTTGAGACCTTCACTGTTTCCTAAAATATGATTTATTTCATAAAATGTTCTGTAGTCTATTGAGAAGAATATGTACTCTGCAGTATTTGGATGGAACATTTTATAGATGATTGTGAAATTAATTTTTCGATAGTTTCATTTAATTTGTATATTGTATGTTTACTATCTGTGTAGGAAGATCTGTCAGTTAGAAAGAGAAAGGTATTGAAGCCACTCACTACTATTATGCTGGGGTTTATTTGAGATGTTTTGTCTAATAGTGTTTGTTTCAAGAAGTTGGGTACACCTGTGTTTGGCATGTATATATTTAGATTCATAATGTTCTCTTGAAGGATTTTCTTCTTGAATTCATATGAAGTGACCGTCTTTATTGTTTCTCACTGGGACTGGATTGAAGTGTGTTTTGCCAGATACTCAAACAGTGGCACCTGCTTGTTTTCTAAGTCCCTTTGCCGAACACCTTTTCCCATCTGTTTTGTCTAAAGTTGTATCTGTCTTTTGTCATGTGGGTACATTTCTAGAATAAATAAAATAGATGTTTTCTGGGTTTTGATGCAATTTACTACTCTGTATCTTTTGACTAAGGAATTGAGACCATTAATATTGAAAGTTATTACTGAAAGTTTTGTATTGATTTCTGTCACTTTGTAGTGTTTGGATTTTTTTCTTCTTCCTCTCTTGCTTAACTAATATCCTCATGTGGTTTTTCTTCCCTAAGGCTTGGTTGATGGGTTTGTTTTTCTCTTCAGTCAGAATGATTCTTCCAAGTATCTTCAATAGTTTGACCGTTTATCCTGATACAAAGCATTCTTTACTATACTTTTCACTCATATCTTGTATACTTCAGGTATCTTTGTTGAGTATAATATTCAGTGTTTGTGTTTCAGAACTTGAAAACCATCGTTCCAAGTGCTTTTGAAGTTTCAGTTGAATAAATTGCTCTTATTTGGATGGGTTTACCTTTATATGTGACTTGATGTTTATTGTCACTTCTGTAAACTTTTTTGTTTTGTGTATTTAGTTAGATAGTAATTTGCTTTTTTTTTTTAGTGTGGATGTGTGCACTCACACATGTGTGCATACATGTGGCATGAGTTTGTGCAGTCACACATGCACATGAATTCATGCTACAGTGTGTGTGTAAATAGAAGACAGATTGTTGGAGTCTCTTTTCTTCTAACATGTGTATCCCTGGGTTAAGGCTGTCAGGTTTGGTAGTAAGATCCCTTCCCCATTGAGCCATATCACCAGCATTGGTATTTTAATTGTAACATGTTGGGAATGGTTCTTTTTTGGTTTTGTCTGTTTAGTCTTCTAAATGCCTCCTGTATCTGGATTGGTATTTCTTTTCCTAATCTGAGGAATTTCCTATTGTGATCCTTTTGAAAATGTTTTCTATGGCTTTAGGATGAAATTCCAATACCTCTATGCTTATAACTCATAGATTTGATCTTAGAGTATCATTTATATCTTGGAAGTCCCATTGGAACTTTATTGATTTCATCTTGTCCTTGCTGTTGGCTCCAGTTCTCCCATATTGTCTTTAGGCTCTAATATGGATATCACCACAAGGCAAATTTTATACTAGCTGATTGATTGATAACGACATCTCCTTTTGACTTCAATAGCTGTTGGAGAATAAACAACCAAGGACTGTATAAGTGGTTCAGATTTTAGTTACTAAGATTATTTTTGATCGGTTAATAAGTCGGATGGGTAAGGATGGGGATAAGATCCACTTGGAAAAGGAAAATAAATAAATGAGTAAAGTAATGCAGAGGCAAAAGTTGAGAAAGTTTCTTAAAGATTAAAGATTGTTAAAGCTATAGAAAGTAATAATAAAAAGTGAAACGTGGAGAGGGTTAAGGTGAAAGAAAGACAGGAATGAGAGGAGGAGTGGATGACATATGGGTAGACACTAGAGTGAAGAGTTCTTTCTATCAGGCTGGATGAGGAAATACACACAGAAACCCTAAAACTTGACTGAAAAATATACTGATGAAAGTAAAAACATCATAAAACACATCCCAGAATGAAGAATCGGTAGTATAAAGTAAGGAATAAAGGGAATACCATTGTGTCAATTGCTAGCACAGCTGAGTGGAGTTAAAGGTGAAGTTTGCAGATGCCTCTGGCTCTCTCAGACTTCACTTGATGTTAGTGTAGGAGACAGCATTGGGAGGGATAACCTGATCTCTGTAGCCTCTGTGTTCTGTGTGGTTCTGACCTGCGAGGAAGGTGATGTTCTTTCTCAGTTATCTCAGACCCTGTCCTCCACCATAGCCTCTTTAGTCCAATAGCAATAGGGTAGCTAATTGCCATGGCTTGATTAATGTTTAGAAATAATAAAAGCAATGGAATAGTAAAGAATTAGGGAACAAAGAACAATAGCAATTTGAACATGAGAAAATGTAATACAATTTGAAAATTAGGAACTAATTAAATGGTTTTTACTACTTAGAAATATGAAGAGACCCTTAAGGAAGTAGGTATAGAAATGCAGCGGCAGATACTAGTTAGAAGGCTGAAGTAGAGTATACAAAGAAGGACCAAATCTGACTAAGTCCTTGCCAGTCCCTGCACTGTGGTACAACCAATGGACAACAGAGAATTTTTTTTTGTTAACAAAATAGTTGATTGTTTTTAAAAACAGTCTTCTTAATATATTTGAATGTTCAGATAAGTTTTTGCCTTGACTTTATAGATATCCTTGACAATGGCTTAGATGATCATTAAAGCATAACAGTAAATTAATGGGTCATGAGCATAAGATCAACAAAATTTCTCAGATCATAATGGGAGATAGACACATCACAAAACACAAATTTGACATCTTTGAAGTTCACTAAATTTTAATGCAGTACGATTGTAAAGCAGTGAAAAAATATATTATGATTTCATCTTACTTTCAATGTTCACTTGACCTGGAAAGATGTATACAAGCCAACATACACATTCAGTTTATTTAGCAGTAGAGTCAAGTTTGTTTCTGACCCTATATGCCTCTAGGTTCTTCTTAGATCAGGTCTGTGTCTACCCTTGCTTTCAATCCTTCCACTTTGACTATAACAGCAGAGAGTTTAACTGAGGCAATGCAGGCCTCACTGTTCAGCAGGAAGCCACCTATTAGGGTGAAGCCACAGCAGGGGTTGTGTCACTGAGAATCCTGTATATTGATAGCAGGGATCTGCCTAGTGTCATGAATGCTACAACATTTAATAGGAGGGAAAGTCCTGAAATCAGAAGATATGCCCCCCTCTTGATGTTTCTTTCCAATAGCCTTTAATAAGCCTAGCATTGTACTTGCTCACTCAAGACTTGCATTTTGGTTCAGATGCAGTATCATAAACAAATGAGAGAGACATATGTGTCGTGTAGTGAAATAAGTTAGTAGCTAGTACAGATGACAAAAAAATAAAGGTTGGCTCAAGAAGGGTCTCTCTCTCTTTCTCTCTCTCTCTCTCTTTCCCTCTCTCTGTTTTCTGTACCTAAAATTTTATTTTTTTCAAACTTTTTCTTGTATTGAAAATGGATTTTCTTCTTACAATATGTTCTGATTGTGGTTTACTCACTCTCTACTCCTCCAAGTTCCCTTCCCCCCAATCTAGATCCACTTCCTTTCTATCTCTCATTTAAAAAACAAATGGGCATCTAAGGAATAAGAGTAAAACAATCGAAGATAAGACAAATATAAAACAAAAAAATCTGAATATGACTAAACAACCAAACAAGAAAAAGAGTCCACTCTCCCCAGAAGCACAAGAAACACATAGATACAGAGGGGCACAACTTCACATATTCAAGTGGAGCTTCCAGAGGCTGCAAGAGATGGAGCAACCACATGGTGCGCTGACCATGGTCCTGAAAGGACTCAGCTTGGGGGTGAAGGAAGTGGAACCAGAGAAGTACGGCTGAGGAGCATAAGAGGAAGAGAAGGTGATTGTTGGGAACTTCGGTGTTCATCACAGTTAAGAGAAATGATAGTCTTGAACTTTTGAGGAAGTGACACATTCTATTTAGAAAACTTATATGAGTTCACGACGCCCATGGAATATCCTGACAAAATGAAATATCCTTGATAAAACCCGCATTAATAAATTGTGTACCCAGGCCACGAATTTCTACAAAAACCCACATACCAAGAAAAAGAACCAAAGTTTACATTAAGAAAAGAATTTTTAAAAGAATTTGCTAGGCAGAGGCAGGAGAATCTCTTGGTTCAAGGACAACCTGGTTTACATAGTGAGTTCCATGACAGCCAGGGCTACACTGAAAAACAGTGCATCGAAATAAATAAATAAACAAAAAAATAGAAATTTTCTTCAAATTAACAAAAAATGTAAGAAACTGAGAGATACGTGGATGTCTAGCAAATGTGAGGTCCTAGGTTCAATCCTCAGTACTGGAAAATAAAGAAAATGCTAAAAAAGCAGCTAAAACCTGGAGCTGCAGCTTAGAAAAAACTTAAATAAGGCTCAGCTGATAAAGTGTCTGCTGTGTATGAGGACCTGAGTTCAGGTGCCCCCAACCCATGTAAAATCCCAAGGGTGGTGGTGTGTTCCTCTAACCCTAGCTCTTGGATAGAATGTATGCATGGAGCATATGAATGGAGCATAGAATGTATGCATAGAGCAGGAATGTATGCATTCCTGAAGCTCATTGTTCAACCAGCTGAGCCAATCTGATGAGCTTCAGATTCAGTGAGACCTTGTTTCGTACAACAAAAGTGGAGAGAAACTGAGAGAAGATACAACATCATTCTCTGTCTCTCTGTCTGTCTGTCTGTCTGTTTCTCTCTCTCTCTCTCTCTCAAATTAAATAAAAGGCTATTTTTTAAAGTTTAGTTTATGCTGTATATGGTTTTGGTGGTGGTTGTTCTGCACAGAAAGAAATTGTTTTACATGTATGTAGTTTCCAAACAAATGGAGTTTTCTATAATAAGCATAGAAGGAAATATGTTATGTTATATATTGTACCACTTTATTGCAGGTTGATTGGATATATAGAAATTCAAAGGAAGACAGTATGGGTAATGGTCTGGAAATCCAGAAAACAAACAAATGAAAATCAAAACAAAGGAAAGAAAGAAACAAACCTTCCTTTAGGACTCACTTCTGTGTCATATATGTGTTAGTCAGATTTTCATCACTGTGACAAATTAACTGACATAAATAACTTTTGAAAAATAATTATTTACTGATTTGAGCCCAGAGTCCATGGCTCTATAAAACTGAGTGTGGGGTGGAGTTGGAGAAGGGACTGAAGGAACTGAGGGAGTTTGCAGCCCTATGGAGGGAGCAACAGTGTCAACTGTCCAGACCCTCCAGAGCTCCTGGAAAGTGGATCACCAACCAAACAATACACATGGAGGGACCCATCGTGCAGGCCACATATGTGGCAGAGGAGAGCCTTGTTTGCCATCAGTGGGAGGAGAAGCCCTTGGCCTGAGGGTGTTGGATGCCCCAGTGTAGGGGAATGCTAGGGAGGGAAGATGGGAGTAGGTGGGTGGGTAGGCGAATACCCTCATAGAGGCAAGGGAAGGAGGGATGGGATAGGGAGTTTCCAATGGTGAGACCTGGAAAGGAGAAAACATTTAAAATGTAACTAAAGTAAATATCCAAAAATTAAAGAAAAAAGAGAAAACTATAATGAAACAGAACCTGCTGGTAGTAGGAACATGTGGCAGAGGCTTTTCACATCATGGCAAACAGGAAACAAAGAAAGCAAGAGACCAAGGGGCCCATGGCAAGATACAGATCTCAAGAGTCCTCCCAATTACCTACTTTCTCCAGAAGTTTCTACTCCCATAGTAACACCACCAGCTTGGGACCAAACCTTGAACAATGAGCTCATTGGGGCTAGTATTTCATATCCAGTTGAAATTGGTATTTTAGGTCTAGCTGCTTTCTGTATATAACACTGATTTCTTCTAGAGGACTGATTTTCTAGAGGACAGGGCAGATATCATAATGTTCATAACTTAATAACAATTTATCAACAATGACCTTTTATTTATTTTCAAAAAGTCCTTCTTAAGCATCTCTGTGAATCTACATACGTTCACAACCCAGCTCTTGTTCTTCAGGTAAACATGACTTAAATGAACAAAAATATGGAAAGATCACACTCTAAAAATATTTGATTAGTTGCTTACAGTTAGAATCTATTGTCTATGCTGCCCCTTCAATTTTGAGTGACTCTTTGCACCAAGGAGCCAGTAAGTACCACTTGTTTTTCCCATTAATATCTTTGAGAGTTCATTGGCTTACTTGTCCATGTTCAGGCTAACCAGAACTTCAGTTGGATCTATTTATAGGCAGAACACAACATGAACGAGCACAGATTATATGGAATTGTACTGAAAGGATGTCAGAACCTTCTAATGCTTTAAATGTGTCAAGAACATTGGGAAGAATAATAAGTTAATCTTTCATAAAATGCTTTGAAAATAGAGATGCCTGAATAAGTGTTAATTGTTATTATTGGCCCCTATGACCTTTATATTTTTCTCTTTACTGTTACAGCAATGATAAAATATCTTAACTTCAAGGTAAATTACCATTCTTTATATAAAAATTTTAATAAAGTAAGATCTTAGTAAATGTGTGTTTGGGAAAATAACCTCTTTCAAGTGTCTTTTTATCCTCCCTAGAGGGGAGAGATGTGCCATCTATTTATTCTGTAAGGTGTCTGATAAAACAATGCACAACTTCCTAAGTATGTTGGCAAGGGCTTGTCTTTTGGAGACAAAAAACATATTTAAAATCCTTGGTGAGACTCTAAATTTGTAAGATTTAAAAAGGAAGAATAAGGAGGAGAAGGACAAGGAGGAAGGAGAGGGGGAGGAGGAGGAGGAGAAGAAGGGGAGAAGGAAGAGGAGCGGGAGGAGGAGAACAGCAGCAGGGGCAACAACAACAGTTAGCTAACTAAAGAGCTTGGCTTGCAAAATGGCTTCTATGGGAAATTGTAAAATGTATTGTACCAGAGATTATTACCTGACATTATCCTAAGTATTTTGGTTCTCTTTACTTGGAATTGCTTTCAGAAGCACTTGGACAAGCCATATTAAGAAGTTGCATCATTACTTCACGTCACACCCTTTACAAAGGAAAGAGTGTGAGAAAAAAAGTGGGAGAGATGTCCACCAGAGCTCTCTGTGTTGGTGTGTGTGAGGCTCAGAGAGCCAATGAGTTGGTAACTATCATGGCAATACCAGAACAGTCAGTCTAATGCTGTGACACCCACATCACTTGGGAAGCACTGGACAGTTTTGTAGGATTTTCAGATTCAGAATTTTTGTTATATTGTATTGATCTAGAAAAACTAAAAGTCATATTTGAAAGACAATCACTGAAGGAGTGAAAGCAAGTAGGAAATATAAGAGTGCCCACATGTGTGCATGTGTGCATGTGTGCTCATGCCTGGGAGCACACACACTTTTCTCTATGCTCTTAGTTTTGGTAGCCTATTCAAACTCTGAAAACAAATTCAACCTCCACCCACTCCCATCAGTTGTCTCTTCCCTTTTCCCACCACAGGCAAGGAGAGCCAGAAATATTTGTTACTTTTCCACTTTTTTCGAATCAATATGATTTGTTGCCAGCAAAGAGGAGGAAGGAGAAATAGATAATGAGCAGCTGCAACACAGAGCTGGCTCTACTCTCTGAAGCCTCTGGACTCTCCAGTCTACAGCCTTGTGTGTGTGTGTGTGTGTGTGTGTGTGTGTGTGTGTGTGTGCCTGCGATCACTTTCCCACTTCCATTTCTTCCCTTCCGCCCCTCCCAAGTTCTCGCCTTCCAATTTTTTCTGTGACCACCCTCATTCTCAAATTGATTATTATTGCCACACATACATGTATATGTGTGCACAAATATATAAATAAAACCCACTGAGTCCATTCTTGTTGTTTATGTGTATATGCTTTCAGGGCTGATCATTTTGTATTGGATTAGCTGTCAGGGGCTTATTCCTTGGAGAGGCTAATTCTTCCTCTCTCAATAGTCATTAGTTGCCTGTAGTTCTTTGTCTATGGATGGGAACTTGTGAGATTTCCCTCCTTCCACATTAGTATGTCTATTGATATTTCCATTGTTCCTGTATGTTTATGCAGCCATTTCTAGAAGAGACTGTTTCACAGGAGACCTCTTGGTATTCTGTCCATTACAATCTTTCTCCCTTCACTTTTGGAATGTTCCTGAGCTATAGATGCAGGAACTGTGGTGTAGATGTATCCACTGGGCATAGGCTCCCCATGATCCATTGATCTCCACATTGTGTCCAGTTCAATCTTTTATTTCTTTCTTCTTTTTTTTTTCTTTTTTTAAAAAAACAAAACAGCTATGCAGTTATTAATTTATTTCTCTACATTTCAGATATACCTTTCTTCTGCCAGGCTTTCCTTCCTTTTTTTGTATCATGCATCACTATAACTGCATTGGTTTTCTGAGGCTTCTGCCACCATGTCCTTAACCCAGGTGGTTTAATTAACATAAATACCTTGTTTCCTAAAGGTAGAGGCCAAGAGTTCAAGATCAAGGTGCCAGGAAGGTTGGTATTTCTGAGCCTCTGTTTCATTCTTCTCCATAACTGCTGATGGTTTGTGGAAAATATTTGGTATTCCTTGAATTGCAAACACCTTCCTTGCTCTTTGTGTGTTTGTCTCCAAACCTTTGCATTTCTTTGGACACCAGTGTATTGGACTTATGTCCATTGTAATGATTTTATTTTAACTTGATGATTTCTGTAAAGCACTATTTTAAAATGACGTCACATCTTGAGGTCCTGAGGACAAGCACTGTAACACAAATTTTGGCAGACACAGTTCAATGCACAATGAGCCTACGGGGGAGCTACACCAAGACATGGGAGTTAGGAACCACCTAACAGCTGGGCATTTGCACTGTGGCTCATGTGACTGAGAAGCTAAACTGTTTTTATTTGCATAACTTGTCCCACTAAAGGTCTAGCTAAGAAAGCACCATCATAACCATCACAGGTTGGTTTGTGTATCAACTTACTTATACCTAGACTGTGACACACATTTTCCTTGTACTACCGTACCCAATATATATAAATTATTACTCATAAAACTATAAACTTCTTGCAAGTAGTAACTACTCCATCTTTGTCTGCATTTCTTCACCTATCACAGAATGTTCTGTATAGTAGATGTGAAATCCATCCTGGCTTTATAGTTACAGAGTTCAAAAGGCTTGTTGTTAATTATACTATACCAACCACAGAAAGGCAGGGCTGTGATGCAAGGTCAAATAGTCCAAACTTTCAGTGACTTAATACAGTAAGGTTCATTATTTTCAGGTCTTGATGCTACCTAAAGTGGTCATACCCTGTGTGGGAGCAAAGGATCCTGGGCAACTCCATCTTACAATGAGATGTTGGGGGTTGCCTGGTAAGGGAGAAGAGTAAGAAACAACTTCCCTGGGTCTTCAGTGTTTTACCTAAGTGAAGTCTCAGTCTGTTGATCAGAAGTACTCACATGATCTCCTCAACTACAAAGGAGGATAAGAAACATCATCTATGTTCCAGGAAGAGACAGAGGACTAGAAATGCTACAGGACTCTAGAAATGTCCATTGGAGGCAATTTGTACTGTAATCTTAAGAGTATGAATTGGTTTTAGCACTTACTGAACACTTAGTGTATGCCAGGCAATGTTTCAGATCCCAGACCTAGCCAGAAAAGACAGATAAGACATTACATTTACATGTGAGGCAAGAGTATCTACAGTGATCAAACACATGAAATAGTTGTGCCTAGAATCGATGCAATAAAGAAAGAACTTCCTTGTGGACTCAGGGACAATTATTCAAAGAATCTTAATCTTGTATTGCAAAATTGGTACTCACTCGAGCTTTCTCATGTAATTAAAAATGCAATATTATCAATCTTTATTTGATATAACCTAGAATTTAATTGAACAGAACATTGAGATAATTTGGAACCTTACAACAGGCAATTTTGGTTTTTAAGGTCAAGTCATGAGAAAATTAGTTCACACATTATATTTTCAAAAGATAAGATAATTTAAAATGGAAACAGACATGATATTTTCATTACTTGACTGTTTATAATAGATCACCACTAGCACACATGTACTACTGATTCTGAGATTTGAGGAAGGCTTTGTATGGGGAATTAATTTGTGGCCCAAGTTTATTTGACTGGAATATCCAAGATGCCTTTTCTAATATTGGACTGAATATGTCACTATATAAATAGAATCTTGAAGCTTTCCATGAATCTCTGAAACTGGCTAGCTAAGCTTTCACACAGTAGATCAGGTGGGTTTCAGGAACATTCCCAAAAGATCAGTCCAAATTGTAAGGTGTTTGTGAGCTCTTTGCTTCCATCATATGTGCTAATGTCCCACAGACCCAAGCTACTCACATGGCTAATGTCACTGAGAGTAAGCAGAGAGTCAGAGTTCACTATGAGCTAGTAAAACCTCTTACTACTACAATTGGATGGTCCCTAGGAGCCCCCATTACTCCTACGGAGGCAATTCACCCTGCTCTCATGGAGAACCCCTTAAAGACTGATTCTACAATACCATCAGGTCTCAGGAGCTTAGAATGTTGTTATCTTTACTAGGACAAGTGAGAATGAAGTTCTTTCAGTAAGGTGGCTTCAGCCTCAGTATTTGTGGTCTGAAACAACAGGTTGTATGCCCCTGTTTTTATCATTACTAATATACAATTGTAAAACAGAGATGGTAGTAACAGCTTCCATTCATGAAGATCCAGAGGGCCCACACAGGCCTCTACCTGAGGAGTATCATGTAGCCTCAATTAGATTACAGGACCAATTTCCTTCCTCCTGATAAAATCTGTTCCATCAGCACCTGAGGGTCCTGAAATGCTTCCCCATGCTAATGAGGCATTCCAGGTACCCTAAGCCCTCAGGCAATGAGCTTTGCCTATCCTGGATGTTCCAACCCACAATAGCCCAAAACTTTATAAGCCTTGAATCACCTTAAGTAAAGTTGGTCTGTCTATTGATAGCTGGTTCTGGTGTGGTCATTCACTGTACATATTCACAAGGTTTCTCGACTCCCCCAACTCACCATCTCTGCTCCTTCTGCCCTTGTGGATTGAATTGGTCACTGATCCACAAGAGCAGGGAAACCTATAGCCAGGCACCATGAATAATCTCCCATGTTTTTGAAACTTTTTTCCCTTCTTGTGCTCTACCTCCACTCATGTTGAAAGTTTGTGAGGAAAGTCATGAAGAGTAACAGTTCTTTTGCTTGTCTGAGACAGTGCTGTTATTCTTTCTGAAGTACCAAAAAATGTATATTTAATTTGACATTTTGCTTTTAGGTCCTGTTTTACATGGCAGTGTTCTGGATTTGCTGTTTTCCTTCATGCAACTTCTTACTCTGTGTGGTGGTTTGAATATGCTTAGCCTAGGGAGTAACACTACTTGGAAGTGTGGCTTTGTTGGAGGAAGTGTGTCACTGTGGGTGTGTGCTTTAAGACCCTCATCCTAACCTCATGGGAGCCAGTTTTCTTCTAGTGGCCTTCAGATGAAGATGTAGAACTCTCAGCTCCTCCTGCACCATGCCTGCCTGGACACTGCCATACTCCCTATTTGATGATAATGGACTGAACCTCTGAACCTATAAGCCAGCACCAATTAAATGTTGTCCTTATGCTTCTGTAGGGCACAGGACACTGTCAATAGGACAAAACGGCAACCAACAGATTGGGAAAAGATCTTTAGGAACCCTACATCTGATAGAGGGCTACTATCCAATCTATACAAAGAACTCAAGAAGTTAGACTCCAGAGAACCAAATAACCTTATTAAAAATGGGGTACAGAACTAAACAAAGAATTCTCAACTGAGGAATATCAAATGGCTGAGAAGCACCTAAAGAAATGTTCAACATCCTTAGTCATCAGGGAAATGCAAATCAAAACAATGCTGAGATTCCACCTCACACCAGTAAGAATGGCTAAGATCAAAAACTCAGGTGACAGCAGATACTGGCAAGGATGTGGAGAAAGAGGACCACTCCATTTTTGGGTGGGATTGTAAGCTGTTACAACCACCCTGGAAATCAGTTGTGCAGTTCCTCAGAAAATTGGACATAGTATTATCTGAGGACCCAGCTATACCACTCCTGGGCATATACCCAAAAGATTCTCCAACATATAACAAGGACAAATGCTCCACTATGTTCATAGCAGCCTTATTTATAATAGCCAGAAGCTGGAAATAACCCAGATGTCCTTCAACAAGGAATGGATATAGAAAATGTGGTACATTTACACAATGGAGTACTACTCAGCTATTAAAAACAATAACTTCATGAAATTCTTAGGTAAATGGATGGGACTAGAAAATATCATCCTGAGTGCGGCAACACAGTTACAAAAGAACACACATTATATGCACTCACTGATAAGTAGATATTAGCCTAAAAGCTCGGAATACCCAAAATACAATTCACAGACCACATGAAACTCAAGAAGAAGGAAGACCAAAGTGTGGATGCTTCGGTCCTTCTTAGAAGGGGGAACAAAATACTCACAGGAGGAAATATGGAGGTTAAGTGTGGAGTAGAGCCTGAAGGAAAGGCCATCCAGAGACTGCCCCACCTGGGGATCCATCCCATATACAGTTACCAAACCCAGACACTACTGTGGATGTCAAGAAGTGATTGCTGACAGGAGCCTGATATAGCTGTCTCCTGAGGGCTTTGCCAGAGTCTGACAAATATAGAGGTGGATGCTTGCATCCAACCATTGGACTGAGCACAGGGTCTCCAATGGAGGAGTTAGAGAAAGGACTGAAGGAGCTGAAGGGGTTTGCAACCCCATAGGAAGAACAACAATATCAACCAACCAGAACCCCCAGAACTCGCAGGGACTAAACCACCAACCAAAGAGTACATGTGGAGGGACCCATGGCTCCAGCTGCATATGTAGCAGAGGATGGCCTTGTCGAGCATCAGTGGGAGGAGAGGCCCTTGGTCCTGGGAAGGCTTGATGCCCCAGTGTAGGGGAATGCCAGGTTTTGGAGGTGGAAGTGGGTGGGGGAACACCCTCATAGAAGCAGGGGCAGGGGGTATGGGATAGGGAGTTTCTGGGGAGTGGAAACTGGGAAAGGGGATAATATTTGAAATGTAAATAAAGAAAATATCAAACAAAAGAAGGAAAAGAAGAAGAAGAAGAAGAAGAAGAAGAAGAAGAAGAAGAAGAAGAA
>JADRCH010000099.1:6485061-6496750 GCA_019843965.1 Rhynchomys soricoides | reverse complement strand
AAGAAGAAGAAGAAGAAGAAGAAGAAGAAGAAGAAGAAGAAGAAGAAGAAGAAGAAGAAGAATTGCCTTGGTCATGGTGCCTGTTCACAGCAGTAAAACACTAAGACACTCTGAAAATATTTTCCTAAAAATCACTAAAAATAAAAATAACTTGTCTTTTGACTCCCTCCAAAGTTCTTTCTTTGCATTTTTAAAAGTTTTTACTAGAAAACAAGTTAATTTTTAGTTCATTTTACTGTCATAATATACCTTAGGCAACTAAAGGATGTCTGGCGTTTCCTTAAACATTCTGCAGGAATATCTCTAGAGCTGAATCCACAAATTGAATAGGCAACTTTCTATTTTCCATGTGATAGTTTTGCAAAATAATCTGTTCATACATAACAGGTTGTCATTTCTCCAATGTCCAGAAGCCAACTCCTCACTACCATTTTCCCTTGCACTAAGGGTCTTATTTATGCTCATTGGGTCTCTGCCATTGCACAATTTCAAGTTCTACATGTGTTGAGTTATTATTGTAGCTGACTCTTCTTTGGGGTATTAATTTCTAGTTTCCCCATTGCCTCAAATAACTATTTTACTTCCTATTTTCCTAGTACACAACTAAGGCCCCCCTTTCTTCACTTTCTAATAGGTCTTATTTGTACCATTCTTATTTGTATCAAAACTCAAACAAAATCTCTTTCAAATTTATTACCTAAAGAGCAATAAATTTACTCTTCATTTCATATCTTATATCTTCTATATCAAGGTTTCTTAAACTTCTCTCACTTGTGACCCTTTCTGTCTGAGATATTTTTATGTCACTCTTAGGCTATAGGCATATAAAATAGACATATAAACCAAGCATTTCCTGGTAATACATCATAAAATTTATTGTTTAATATATCTATAATTTTTTAATATGTTAAAGATTCAAACTTATTTGTCCACTAATTAGATAAGTGTGCTTGTTTGTTTTACACAAAGGATTAACTTTTGACTATGTGATCCTGTGGGACATAAAGAATACTCGATGTTTTGATTTTATAGCTATCAATGCTAAGAATTCCACTTTGCGTAAATATGTAATACAACATAGAAAAGCATGTTTAGGATACTTTCAGAAATTTTTGGAAATTCTATCCTCATCCCATATTAAAATTTATTAATGAATTTTCTATGAAACTGAGGAGTAACTGAAAAAAGTAAACATCTTAATACAACATAGTCTGATGATATACTAACTTGCTACTTACATGCCAAAGAATAATAGTAATAAAAAACTTCAATGTTTTGTTTTCAGCAGTTTAACTATTATGTTTGTATAAGAGAAGAAAACATTGTGTGCATATGACAAAAAAACTAAAAATTGTACCATAAACGTCTAGAATGTGAGTTGAGTTTTTCAGGCAGAGTTTGTTCATTGGTTATTTTGCAAGGTGCTGTATGGTGTCACAGCATGCACAGTGGAAGTGTTCATGGTGTATGGTGTATGTTCTGAGCCAAGGCTGCAGTGGAGCTGTTTGAAGTGACATGGATGAACACTGCCAGGATCATTTCAGGTTCATGTCATCTTTGATTTTGAATTCGGTTTTGGTCATTGTACATGCAGAAATAAACCTTCTGCTTTTGCCAAATTTTTCATTAGCCTGTATTCAGTTATGTGACCTAATACATGGCTGTACCCCACAGCCTATGAAATTTGGCTAACATCAACATTCACATTATCACAAAGCCTTGCTTGAAGCTACCGTAAGTTCTTAATTGTCAACGATTTGGTTATGGTTTTTAAAAATTGTAATCAGATTCCTTTCTTTCCCTCCCTCCTTTCCTTTCTCTTTCTCTCCCTCCCTCCCTAAAACATTTACTAATCACTTTTTATAATTCTGGTATATATTACTTACCATTAGGGTATAGAAATACAAGATCAAATCTTTTTAATGTGTGAAGTTTACATTAGAGTATGGAACTTATTTCTTTTCTATTGTAAACATCAAATGAACCATAAGTCTATTGTAGGCTTAGATTTTTCAAAATGTATTTTAATAAGGGTCCTTAAGCACTTTAACTTCCCTTCTAGCCAACCATTGACCAGAGGTAGTGGAAAGGAAAAGTTAATAGGGCAAAGGGAGAGGTTAACCTGTTAAGAAATAGTTCTTTAGGACAATTCTAATCTTTGTTGTCAGGATATCAGCATTTCAATTCACATGAATTAGTGGTAACTCAATCCAGACCAAAGCTTTAGGCTCTGCCAATTGGTCTGAGTCTGTGGAAGTGGCAATAAGCTTCCAAAATCTCATGAGAAATTCTTTGGTGTTTTTCTCTCTACAAAGTCATGACAAGGGATGATCAGCAAAGAGTGGCAAGAAGAACAAATGCCAGAGTGTCATCAGTGAAGACCAGAGTTGGCAAAGCTTAATGAAGACCAGCAAAGAGCGGCAAGGTAAACCAATTCCAGAGTGTCGTCCACTGTCTGTTGGGTTACCCTTTCTAAACATTATGTGTTCCCAATAGCATCTGCTCCAACAAAATATCACTTGTCTTCCAGACAGCTTTCAAAAAATCACCATGTGTCTGTTCTCAGCAAAACATCCTCTCATATGTCTGCTTCAGCAAAACATTCTCTCATAAGAGAGTTTGGAGACATAACTAAGTCTCCAAAGAAACCAGAAATTTCCACATTAGTCTGTTTTGGTTATTTGTTAACTCAAGGGAAAATTTTAAAGTGAGCAAAATCTGTCTCTGGTTCACTGGCTCCTCCCATTTTTGAAAGTTATATCTATGAAACATTCCCTTTTATGTTTTCATAGGACATCTGGTTTTTGTTTGTTTGCTTTTTCCTTAAATTCCTCTAGAAAACGTCTTAAGATGTAGCTATAGTTTCTTCATTATTCTTCACATTGATACATATATTTTGACTTTTTTTCAATAGTTTGAATTTTTCATGGCTTTTCTTTTCCCTAACTTTCCCTATATATTCAATAATGTGATATAAGCACTGCATGCAAACTGCATTCTCAGTACTTTAAACTCCAGCCAATGAAACTTCACCCTAAGAAGAACCCTTTCCACTCTTTGATGTTCGAATATAGCCTTGTTCACTCCAAATAAATGCATAGAGAAAGGAGAATAATGGGGACCATATTTAACTTCTTCAAATGAAAAATTTCATATAGTCAAACCTGGCTTCAAAACTTGTGATTCCCTTATTTCATCATCCTTGATGCTGGAATTATGGATGTGCATCACCCCATGTTGAATAAAGATATGTACACCACAACCTGGCCTTTAGCATCAATCTGAAGGGTCAAGCCTCCACACCCTGAGGAAGAAAGCACACATGCATACCACAGCTGACATGTATACCACATTAACGAATGTCTAAAGCTATTGCTTGGTTTGTGATGAAAATTTGCAGTTGTGAGTTGGCCTTTTATTTGTCCTTAAGTTGCTATGGCAACTTCATGTGTCATCTGTACCCCTTGAGATTCTCTACATAACCATGATCATGTGCTACAGAAGGAGTACTTTCATGTGTACCTGTCCGATGGCCCTTAGGGTTGTACTTTATACTTTTCATATACTGTATTGCAATCTTGAACTTATGAACTCTTTGCCTTAGCCTTTGAGTGCACATGGCTAGACATTTTTCCATTCCCTAAATGGAAAATGTTCATAAGAAAGGAGAATAATGTGTGTGTGTGTGCGCGTGCGCACACACATTTAACTTCTTCAAATGAAAATTTTCATTTAGTCAAGGCTGGGCTCAAAACTTGTGATCCTCCAGTTTCAGCCTCCTTGATGCTGGAATTGTGGATGTACATCACACCATCTTGAATGATAGCTTCTTTTCACATAAACTGTGGCTAATAATGTCTGCAGAACACTTTCACAAGATGAGTAATATTTATATTTCTGGCCATCCAGGGATAGCAGTATTCATAAATGTCTGAATTTCTTTACATCCAAACAAATACCTTCCTTTTAAGGGGCGGGTTTAACTGACTCTGAGTCATAGGAACCCTTGGTGGTGGTCAGGAAAGGTTGTCTTTCTGTGTTTCTCCAGACAAGTCAGCACCCAGAGACAAAGAAGGCTGTTCTCTTTGTTTTTACTGCTAACCCAGAAAACTTTTCTTTTTCTTTTAAAATTTAATTTCTTTGAAGGAATAAAAATAGAATCTCAAAGTGTTCTCTTTCTTTGGGAGTAGTTAGGTGTGAAACGACTTAAAACCACCATCTAAACAGTTATGACAAAGCTACTTCTTTTTCCAGGGCAGGGAGGTATAATCCTATTATCTTTGTGTGGTTATCAGACCCACTTGAAATTCCAATTAGTGCAGCTAATCACCGTGGGTTCCTCTGGTACTTAGCTGGCAAACAGCTAAGTCTAATTAATACTTTGGAGTGGTGAGTAGATGACATTTCTTTAACTTCTGTAGGCACATTTTCTAAGTAAAATTCTGACTTGAAGCTTTGTTCATTGCCAATGGACAATTTCTAAAAAAGAATGACAACAAAGAGAATTGTGTATGAAACTAACAAAATAATATTCTTAAGTGTTTTATCCAATTGCAGAGAACCTAGAGGCCCCCAGGAGAAATGTATCTTATTGGATGGAGAGTCAAAGATAACATTTCTCACCCAAATTTTGTTTAAAAACACATAAATCTATAAAATAGGAGAAGAATCATTCATTTAAACTCTACTTTGTAAGGACAGAGACTCTTTAAATACTGATTTATTTGGTTAGAAATAAGTTAAAATATTATTAAAGAAAGTGAGAAGAGTCCTTGGTCTAGGAGTTTCTGGTAAGTGCACTACAACTACCTGTGTTAAGTCCATGCAAAGTAATATCTGTGTGTGTGTGTGTGTGTGTGTGTGTGTGTGTGTATTTTAAATAGAAGTTGGCCTTTGGCTTAAGGGTAACCCTTGTTTCTCCCTGCCAAAAAATTCTACTAGTGTGTCCCCTAGCTCCCAAACTCAGAAGAGCATCGTATTTGTCCTAGTGGAGGTATTGAAGGTTAGCTTGGGAATGTCCATTGTTGACCTATGGACCAATGTTGGCTACTATTGTCTTTGCATGCCTAGTATGAAGGGATAGGCTTGCAATTTAATCAAATCCAGCAAGACTAAGCATCACTTCTGATGACCATATACATATCTGCTCACTGTCTGGAGACAAGTGCCAGAATTCTGAGATTAATAGGCAGAGTGAGGGGCTGACTTTCTTTAAGCAAGTCTTTCCCTGGTGGGAGCCTATGCTCCCTCTGGCAGAGTAACCTGTGAATAATTAAACAGCCTCTTCATTCTTCTCCCTTGAAAAAAGTCCATATTTGTAGAGACTACCAGAATTTCTAAACCCCAAAACAGCAACAGAGAAGGGCGATGAATCTCAAAGAGCTGCAAATGTCTTTGGTTTTGGAGCTGAAACCTCTGACTGGTCCTGGTCTGGGAAAAGGGGACATGTATTTTAAAGAAGAATTCTGTATTTAATTTCAGAGGGTATGAAAGAGCCGGGTGTTTGCTTGGACAGGGATTTGAAACCTTCGGTAGGCTTTTTGAGTTGTTCAGATGAAGGAGATCCACATGGTTGCTCTTAGAAGCGAGAGTGGGTCTGCAAGCCCTCGCAGGGAAGAGCGCCTCTCCCCAATGTATAAGCATTATTCTGTATAATTATGGATATTTTCACTTCCAAAAATATTTTTTTTCTAGAAGCTGCTATTTCAAAGGCTTTCAATTCTGTGTGTCATTATCAAATAATCTTTTTTGTACTCGGGTGTTTATTATTGGATTGCAACAACGATAAAGCTCCAGGGGTTTTGTCTTCTTTGGTATGCTAATTAGCCCGTTTCCTTTTGATCTTTTTCCTACCAAAGAGTGAAAAGCTATCTCGGCAGGGAATCTTAGTGCTGTACATTCTTCTCCTCATCTCCATAATCTGTGGATCAGAGGAAGACAACAATTTCACTGCTGAATGGGGGCTTCTGGGGGTTTTAGTTAGAGCTGAGGTTACCCAATAATCCCGCTGGCACCCCCAAGTTGGGCAACAAGTAGGAAGATTGCAGAGGGTGGGAAAAAGGCATAGAATACTTCATTAGACTGAGTGTGATCGTTTTTATTTCTTCTCTGAGCATTCAATCCCTGTAAATCTATGCCATTTTGCCCAATTGTTAACTTTTAGATTGCTTTCTTCTATTCATGTGTTTAGTGACAATGACTGAATGCTTAGTTTGAAGAAAATGGCCCGAAGAGTTGCAGCTGACAAAAATTTGCTAGACTATGAAACTGTCTTTCAAAAGACACAGTTCAACCACATATAGAGTTACTTGGGAAATACACAGGCACCTGGATGTTGGAGGAACAGGTTTCAGTAGCTTGTGCTGGGGAACAATGTTCTTGGTTTCCTAGAGTTTATTATTAAGATCTAAGAATTTTAGACACAGGCCAAACAGTTAAATGGGAAAATTCATTTACCATCAACACCATGTCTGCGCGCGCGCGCGCGCGCGCACACACACACACACACACACACACACACACACACACGGGCAGACTTGCGTAATGAGAATCAAGGAAACAAGGAAGTTGTCATTTAAATGTTGGAGTCATAAGAACTAACACCAACCAGTGTGAGTACACACACAAACACACATAGATACAATTTAGGTTGAGCCATCGGGAATTACTGTTTTTGCAAGTAAAAAGCAATTTCATCTGGCTCAACCATTTGGAGGGTATAATCAAGATGATCAAGTTTTGTTTTTGTTTTTTTGTTTTTAAATTATTCATGGGCTGGAGAGATGGTTTAGCTGTTAAGAGCTAGGCACAAAACTAAAAATCATTCATTTCCCACAAAGAGTATGGGCTTCTTTAAAATCAGCCCAATAGAGGTCTGATTTCAAAAATGATGTGTGGCATAGGGCATTTTTATGAATAGTCCTAAATTTGAAGATTTTATTCACTGACTGTTTAGAAATCAATCTTTATCCTTCAAGAAGGAACTGGCTGTTGGAAATAAAGCAAAGTCATCAAAATTACTTCTTGTGATTAAAAATAATTTTCACTACATAGGACTATTTTGAGTGTTTTTTTAAGGAATCAGTTTTGAGTATTCTGAGATTTCCTTGAGAATCACATTTACCACCAGAGCCACAGGAGTTTGCATCTATAAGATGCTTTGGAAATCAGCTATTCTACCAGCCTTTCAGCCTTATTAAGAGAAATTAATAATTGAACCTTGGGCATCTTAACACAGAGATTTTGATGTATTAAATTTAGGAAGAGATCCAGAAGTTCACATTTTAAATACATTCAACCATTAATTTTGAGGCAGGAAGCTGTCTCCATGCTTGGGATGTATACTCTTGTTTGCAGAGATAGATTCCGACTTCAGTGACCTGGTCAAAGTCATTCTGCTTGCTAGCCAGTTGGTCCAAAGTAGCAGAACTCTAGGGAAAGACTCCTGGGGGCAGCAGAGAGAGGTAGCAGGGGCTTTCTAAGGCGTTATATGAATTTAGAACAAAGACTGGTGTTTGCTGGTTAGTTATATACAGCCATTTATTTATTTATTTTGGGAGCCCATAGATTCTCATTTATAAAATGAGAATTACCCTGAGCCAAAGCTTACAGTTTTGAGTGCTGTTCATGACCTTCGGTTTAATAAACATCCACCACTCTTTATATCTAAATATCTGAGTAATATTTCTTAGTAGTTATTGCTTTTTCCACCCTTTCTCATTTTCACGGTCCCTTTCTCTAGTGTCCCCTACTTACATTCCTCTCCAGGACTTTAGTCACATCTGGGGTCTAGGTGTGATCACCAGACAGAGCGTCATTGTTGAAAGGTACTTCTCATTATACTAACTCTGAAATTCTCCTGAGAGGAACAGCTGGGCCTTTTCACATTTTGTCTTTATGCCCAATTAACCCCTAACAACAGCCCTACGGAGTTGTTACTGTTGCAAAGGAAAAAAAATCAACTGTGAAACCCACATGTCTAGACAGTGAAGGACTCAGCACAGAAATTCCTTCTTTGTGCCAGAGGGTGCCAAGCGAGTGGTGCAGGAGATGGGAAGAGTAGCCCGCACAGCTGGTAGCAGCTGTACTTGCCCATGGGCTCTTCAGACCTCATTTTGAAGCCAGAGGTGCTAATGATGGGGACAGAAAAAGAACAACAGCATGTGGCATCCATGCAAGGTGCCAGTGGGGTACTTGTATCTCTTCCCCATCTGTTCCAATCACCCCTGCACTCTCCCATTTGCTCACAAATGGATAGGCAATGGGTGACCAAATGCTGCCTGAGGGACAGGACCTGATGCTGTTAATTACTATGAGTGTTGAGAGCCAATTATCTCCACAAAACCAAAACATCTCCTTGTAGCATTTCAAGTGGACATTGTTTCATCTAGGGTGGAGACAAACTGGACACTGTTGCTTGCTTCAAACTGAAAACAAAAACAAAAAACAATTTTGGTGCAGTTTTCAAGTACTTATTTTCATCAGTATTATTGGTTTTCAAAAGTTATAATGACTCAAAGAATGGGAACTATGATGTAGTCAGGGTAGCTCTGTACGGATACATTTGTATATCTCTTTTCAACTGTGTTGGATGCACACATAGAAAATGCAGATCTGCCTGTATGCTTTTATATACACACAGTGAGTACAGTGTCTGTTTTTGCTTTGGCAGATCAGTTTGACCATGCTTTTTGTTTATATCACTGATAATGTCTCCACCTATTCTTTCTGCATTCCCATTTGATTTAAAGATGTCATCTGCATTTTGTAAAACCTCCATGGAACACAATAGAACATATATGTCTTTGGGTTTTTGTTAAGAGTCTACTTCAGGGCTTCATTTATCAAGCATAAATGATTGGATAAAAGCCTTCGAGGTAACTCTTATCTTTGGTAAAAGTGAACTGATGCTTACATAGGACTAATGAGGTGTAAACGTGAAATAATTTTCAGATTTTCTGATCAAAACATTTCAACTAAGGAAAAACGTAGAAAATGAATTAAACATATTTTCTGCTATCTCTGATTAGTGTCATTGGACAACTGCTCAACTCTTTTCTTCGTTCATAAGCACAAGCAGAGTCATTTCTCTCCTTTGTCATTAATGGGAGAAAAAAAGATAATTTGTATAGCAAGTGTGTATGTGATTTAGACTCTTCTGTGCAGGACAGAGGCTTCAGTGATGACATTAAGCACCTGGAGGAAATGGATGCTGATAAAGGCATAATTAAGCAGTGGAAACACATGGGAAAGGCTGAATTTTTTTTTTTGCAGATGTGCGTTTAAATTCTCCTTTGTTTCTCTACAGGAGGCTCCATATGCCCTGGCAGATGCCCATATTGGGATTCATCCTGGATGTGCTTAATGTGAACTTGAGAACGTTGTACCATATAGTCACTCATACCTTCACTGGAGTACTAGGCATGAAGTAGAAGCACTTCACCAAAGATAGTACCTCTGTGGAGTTTTAAGTGAAGGCAGAGGGCATGGGAAAAACAGTACCCATCCACTGGAGTTCAAAAGTGACAGCAAGGTGTTTTACATACCTAAGAAAAGCCACTTTACATACCTCTAGTTTGTGATTTCAGCATACTCCCTGAGAAGTAGGTACCCACCAACGGCATTTCTATAGTGTTACGGCCCATCTTTAACCCATCTTTAGTATTTAGAAGAAATTTGGGACATCAAATCAAACCAGACTTTGCTTATAGGAGTTGAGGTGCTACTGTTTATCTGCCACGAAATCCAACTGGTAACAGAAGTAAACCTAGGAGATGCTGGTTTATCTGTTTTATTATTGAACTATATAGGCAGTATTTATGCTGCAAATGATCACTCTTAACTGAGCACCCTTCCAGCTTAGTGTGAGAGTGTGTGTGTGTGTGTGTGTGTATGTGTGTGCACATGTGTGTACATGTGAGAGCTTCCACAGTACCCATAATATAGAGCATCCTGTAGTTTTCTTCATTGAGAATCAAGAGATTCTTGTGGAAAAGGTTATTCAAATTTTACAGTGTTTGTGTAATTCTATTAACCCAGTGCATACCGAAATGTACCTTTGAAAATGGATTTATAGAAAAGAAATGGACTCCTTCCAATAAGCTTCAGGTTCCTATCACACTGTGAAGTGACATTTGGACATTGTCCATGGTAATCTGTGCAGCAGTCCATGCAGCCCTCGCTTTAAATTGGTTCCTTCCAAAGAACCGTGTTAAGTGGCTGCTCATAAACAGGACTGAGAAATTTCTGAGTGGGAGGAGACGCCTCAGCTCCTTACTCACATGGTCTATAAAACTGATGTGGGCGAACATCATTATGTAGCACATGAGGACACTTCAAGTAAATATTTCAGGGTTTTTGGTTTTTTTTTTTTTTTTTTTGGATATTTTCTTTATTTACATTTCAAATGATTTCCCCTTTCCAGGTCTCCCCTTTGGAAACCCCCTATTATCCCATTCCTCCTCCCCCTGCCTGTATGAGGGTGCTCACCCACCCACCCACCCACCCACCCACTCCTGTCTTCCCGCCCTGGCATTCCCCTACACTGGCATATCAAACACCCTTAGGTCCAAGGGCCTCTCCTCCCACTGATGTCCAACAAGGCCATCCTTTGCCACATATGCGGCCAGAGGCATGGGTCCCTCCATGTGTATTCTCTGGTTAGTGGTCCAGTCTTTGGGAGCTCCGGGGGATCTGTCTAGTTGACACTGATGCTTCCTCCATGGGGCTGCAAAACCCCTTAGCTCCTTCAGTCCCTTCTCCAACTCCTCCATCGGGAACCCTGGTGCTCAGTCCAATGGTTGGCTGTGAACATCCACCTCTGTATTTGTAAGGCTCTGGCAGAGTCTCTCAGGAGAAAGCCATATCAGGCTTCCATCAGCAAGCACTTCCTGGTATCCACAATAGTGCAGTTTTGTTTGTTCATTTTTTAATGAAAAAAAAAAAAAGTTCATTGCTAAAATCTCTTTGGAAAATGAGCCAAAAGGGTAGATAATTTTTTTTCACCCTATTTTCCGACAATTTTTTTTGAATTGCTTTGTTTCCAGCTTCTTCTTGGGTTGCCTCCTAAAAGGCTGATTTCTGAATATCACTGTGTTTTGGCTTGCCTGCCTAATTTCAGATTAAACATTAAATATGGTAAGGTAAGTGGAGTTTAAATAATTAATACAGTAAGTGGGGGCCTGGATTCTTGCTGTCACTGTTGCAAGCCACTTGGACTTACTCAACAGATAGTCATTAGGAAATTTCTGTGTTGCCCATAATGACAAGTTCTGGGGAGAGAAAGATGAATACAATCCCGTATGGTGCTCTTGGACCGGTTGGGGTGGGATTTCTGGAAGAAGGAAAATTGGCCTGATGTGAATGGGAACACACAAGAGAGAAAAGGAGCTCTTCACGAGGTGTTACAGAAACTTCCTACCTAAAAGATACATGAACTGAGGCGCTGAGACTTCTATGACAGGTTTCACTAAGGGTGTGTTCACTGGAAGACTTCTTATCCAGCTTCTGTTTTTAGCTCTTTTCCTAAGAAGCAAGTGTGTGTGTGTGTGTGTGTGTGTAACAGAAGAGAGAGTAATAAGCAATCAATTTGAGAGGGAAATGGAAAGAGTTGGCTGGGGAAGTGAAGTAATTATATTGTAATTAGAGAGAGAGAGAGAGAGAGAGAGAGAGAGAGAGAGAGAGAGAGAGA
>JADRCH010000099.1:6351220-6469915 GCA_019843965.1 Rhynchomys soricoides | reverse complement strand
AGAAGAAGAAGAAGAAGAAGAAGAAGAAGAAGAAGAAGAAGAAGAAGAAGAAGAAGAAGAAGAAGAAGAAGAAGAAGAAAAGAAGAAGAGAGCACACGAGGCCAAGAAGATGCTCAACACTGTTATTCATCAGGAAAGTAAGCTATTGCTTCACATGTTACAGTAAGAGTAAGTCTCTGAGTACTAAACATAGATAAGTGGATATCAATATCAAGAAGTTGGAAGTCTTGCTCACAGCTGCTGGAATTGTTTCTTGGGGAGAGATAAAGAAGTGCCTACTTACTAAAGATAGAGAGGACACTGGCAAACCATAAGGAAGGGGTTCTTTCAAGCCCAGTGTGGTGCACCAATGAGTTTCTTGGAGTTAGTCACCCAAGCATGAGTGATTCTTGGGCAGCTGCACAACCAGAAAGTCCCAACCCAGCATGAGTGATTCATAAACCATTCAGGAATCTCTATCTCAGTCAATCATGCATTTCCTTTATATTCTAGCAAGCCAAGACTATGTTCAATTGAGACAGGAGGGAATGGTGACTATAATGTCAAGTGAAGATCTTTGACCTTTCCCATTTTTTCTGTGAGGCAATATCAATGGTCCTATTACAGCTACCTTTGTCCTAGCTTTCAGATATATTGTTCTGTTTATTTCATTGTCAAAGTTTTATGTCTATCACTACTGCTCTGTGTTGGTGATTGTCAAACCACCTCTGGAGGAAATGTACCACAACAAATGTAAATGGCACAGCATTATGAGAAGTATTTTAACAGTTGCAAAGTTAATCATGTGATTGCTATGTGCACTAGCAATTGCACTTGTGGGTATTTATCCCCCATTTTTTAAGACAAAAAGTATGTAAAGTGTGTATACTAATATTCATACGTACTCTGTTCATAAGACCCCAAAATTGTAAACAACTCAAAAGTTCACACAAATATTCAAAGTCATCATACTCACATAACAAAATATTGCTCAACAATAATGAAAACAACAAACAAAGTAAGACACATGGAAATATCTAAAATACAGCATAGAAGAGAGAAATGAAGGATTCATTCTATGGCTTCTTTTATGTGAAATTTGAAAGCAGGCAAAAACTAATGAGGCGTGACAGAATTCAGAGTGTGGGTTGCTGGGACTGGGTTTGAATCAAAGTGGCACAAGGGGACTTTGTAAGACAATGGAATTACTCTGCATCTTGATTGGGATGGCAATTTCATGGGTGTATGCACTTTCCAAAAGTGAGTCGCAAAGTTAAAAAATGTGTGTGTGTTTTATTATGTATTAAAGTTGATTAAAAAACTAATATCTTTTATTAATAAAGATTACAAAACAACAACGACAAAACTGAAGCTCTGAGGAATGCTGCACCAAATGGTTCTTTTTATTGGCTAAAAAGGGCTTATTACTCGTCTCCAGGCAGTTATGGAGAATATAAAACATTGAATAGCAATATCATAAAATTGACGAAGAGTGCAAGCTTCAATTCAAACACATCTATGATTAAACCTTTGCACATTAACAAATTTAAACTTCACAAAAGCAGGAGAGGCTTTAACAGCCTCATTTTTATATTAAGGAAAATGAGCCTCTGAGAGGTTAGTTGGACTGCTTAAAGTGATAGAAAGATGGAGGCTGGGATCCAAACCCAGTTACTTTTTACTGAATTCAAAGCTGTTCCTTTTCTACACACCCTCTTAAAATATTTCCAATAACCACAGCAACAAAGTCCTTTTCATAGCTGGATCTCAAACTGCATTTTTTTGATGCTATTACATAGACAGAGAGTTTCTCAGTGGTCACAGTTTTCTTCTGGAAATCTCAATCACCGGCTTTCCAGAGGTGCAGGGACCTTTATCTTCATCGCGGGAGGTACAGAATCTTTGAACAGTTAAATTAAAAATTGAATCTCGCATTAGCATTTTTCTCTCCCCACCTGCATTCTGATGAGAAGAGAAACTGGCACAATATTTGTGGAGAGGAATTTAGCAATGCATATTAAAACTCTTAAAATTTGGCATATCTTTGGACTGAGCAATTTACCTTCTGGGAATTCATCCCAAAGAAATCATTTGGGGATGTTTGTATAGATGTGTGTGCAACAGTGCTTATCACAGCATTATGAACAGGAACAAAACTGGGACACAAGCCACCGTCTGGGTTAGAGACTGCTGTTTTTCTGTCTCTTCTTCTCTCAGAATAAGGATCCTTGTTTGTGGATGTATATGTGGTCCTTGAGTAAAAAGCGTGATGCATCCTGGCCCTCCTTTTCACCTATGCTGCGGCCAATAAAAACGTATATGATTTCTAACAAATATCCTTAAAGTGGAATACTCTTGGGGCGCTTTGACCTCTTCCTCTACTGTATTGTGGAAGTGATGGTAGAACATGAGGCTTTTTTTTTCTGTTTTTGAATATGAGGCAACATTCTAAGGATGGTGGATTGTGGGTTCTGTCACTGTGGGAATCACTGCGTGAGCTTTGAGAATTATTCTGCACGAACAAATACCAATTTCAATCCATTTTAAGTGATTGCATTTGAATTTTCCTGTCACAAATAACAAAATTACTCGCAAATGCAATGTTCAATCACAAAAGGATGGTTAAATTACAGAATGCTATGGTATATGCATGTGTGCTTTATATGGTATAATCCCAAGCAACTGCTCAAATGACATCATACAAGAATACAGAGGAGTTATTTACATGCAAAAAATTACTATATGGCAAGGAGGAAAAGAATAGATCATCAAAACATCAAAGAGAACATTGGCAAAAATAATTTTTATATGCATGCTGATGTGTGTATATTTCTATGTATTTCTATACATGCATATGTGTATCTTCCTATATAAATATATGCATCTTATTAACCTTCTTATTTATCTCTTAACATATTTAATCAATATGTGGACAGCTGTTATGCTTGAATAGTAGACACATACATATCTTTTACATATATATGTAAATGTACACATATGTATATATATATAACATTACACACACAAACACACACACACACACACACACACATATATAAATATTTTTCCAAAATAGAGCAAGTTTAGTTGTGAAGCACCCCTCTTTAAGGAAATTTACTATGAGAGCAGAAGAACAAAAAAGTCTCACCCTTTTACACTGTGCATTCCGGTAGGATGTCTCGCAGTCATATTTCCTTCTGTGACATGAGTAGGTATGGCTGCTCTTTAGAACTGCATGACTAATTATTTAGTAGATAAATGAGTATATAGCTTGTTGCTCCTACTGAGCTGGGCTATGAGGCAGGGGGACAGTCTATAGACATCTAGAGGCTGCTATGGTAACTTTAAACACTGTGTTTAATACTCTTCTCAGTTTCTAGCATGGAATGGGCATGTTCTTAGCTGTAGTATATAAGAAAGTGGAAGCAAGCATTGGCTATTAACAGGATAAGATAATATGTACCTGTCCTTCTCCACTTGGGGGCTTGAGGCAAACTGCACCAGATCAAGGCTGTCTTGGGTTACACAGCAAGACCTGTCCCAAAAATAATAAAATTGATGATTACATAAGAGGTAAACATAGAACAGTGGAGTTACAGCAGATGTGTTGAAAAAAAATCTAAAATGATTCAAAGATTCAAAGACTGTAAGATCCGTGTCAGGATTTCCATGACTGTCATAATGAAGTGCCACTTAACTAACAATCAAAGCTCATATTTGTCTCTGAACATGAGAGGCACAAACACTGTCTTGTTTGTATCTTTTCCCTGGCTTAAACTTTACATTAGTCTTAATGGCTGTTATAGAGCACTGCCATTGCTCTGTTAAAATAAAGAACACAATTGAGATTTGGAGAATTTAGAGCTGTCCAAGACACACTGTCAAGGCAGGGTGGTGATAGGATTCACAGCCAGGTCATCTACCTATGCTTGTGATCACTGCTCTGTTTAGTGTCCATGTAGTTGCTGTGGTTTCTGGAATGGGTCTGATCTAAGCATGCTCCTTAAAGGGTGATCCTGTAGAAGTGTAGGCTTATCCATGTAGTTTCTTCTTGACATGTATTGAACAACAGCCATGATGAATGTGATTTTGTTGTGAATTCTGAAATATTAAAGATATAACTAAGATCCCTAGACTAATTGTGTCCTACCTTAGTTTTATCTGGACGTTTTGCTCTAAAATAAAGCACATGGCTAAATAGGGCAAGTCTAATCGGAACAGCAGGAAAGTAAGATGCATCCCACCTTCTCAGACAGTGTGTGTATACTTCTCCAAAGAGCTGGCTTTTCAGTCACTGATGAGATCCCTATCCTGAAAGAACAGCTATTTAAGCAGTATGAAGCCACATCTGTCTGAAATACAGTCTCAGAACCCTGCTAATCCCAGAATTTGCATTAGGACCTTCCTGTGATTGGCAGGCCCAGGGGTTGAGAAGCATAGCGTTAAAACATGCATCTATATAACATTTCAAAGCCTATAGGGCAGAAACAGCAAGGTGATCGCAAGAAGAGCATTAGTAAAGCAGATCCAGGGAAATACCACTGCATCAAGCTAGAACAAAGTTAAGGACTGGAAGGCAGAAAGTGGTGGGGATGTGGGGCTGCATCTGTGAAAGGCCTGGGAGCCCTTTTGTTCTAGAGCTCATGAGGTAAATGAAAGTTTTTGATCAGGTAATGATGGAGTGATAACTTTGATTTTTTTTTTCTTTCTGAAATACATAAAGTAGGCTTCAAACCTTTATCTTGGGGTAAGAAACAACCGCACATGTTTCTTACACTCTTCACACTATGAAACAAATCCATCATTAATAGGTATTCAGTTTATGGATGCCATTAAAAGAGATCACATGGATCCTGAAGGTGAATGGGAACACTCCAGAATCCCTCACCTATCACACTGATGGGAATTTGACAATAAAACTGATCTGGGAGATTTAAAAATCATACAGTCTAGTCCCACATGAGAAGTCAGAACAAACAAGAGCAGTGTGGGCTGCTCTGTTTGCTTGGGCCTTGCGCTCCTTGGCTTCCACAGTCTGAGAAGTGCCCTCCAAATCCCTTGTCCCTAAGCCCCTTGACAAAGAATCTGAGAGACAGGAGCTATTTTGTAAGCTGTCAGTTGTCTGGAAGAAGGCAGCCTGGAACAAAAGAAACAGTTAAAGGGCATCTTCTCAGACCTGAGGGGAAGTCTCAGGGATACCTTGGATTAAAGGGACAAGGAAAGACGATTTGGGGAGGTCAGGTGTGTCAACTTAATAGATCTTCATCTTCACACTGACAGCAGTGTTACCGACTCAGGATGAGTTAACAAAGACGTCCAACGATCGGCTGAGAGAAAAGGACGGGATAAGTACTGTTGGGTACAGGACGTTTTGTCTCACGGGTGACGGCATTTATAAAGGACCACAAGCTAGAGAAAGGGGAAAGTAAATACAAAACCATTTATTTTCCTGTCCTATGGGCCTTGATGACGGAGTGATTGATCCCATTCATCAATAAAATTCACTGGCAATCTCAGAACTCAGGAGACTGAGGCAGGGGAATTATGAATTGGCTTGGTGGTCAGTCTGGGTTACATAGTAAGATTGTCTCAAAAACCAAGGGTCAGAGATGTAACTAAGGAATAGAGAATTTGCCCTAGCATGTGTAAAGCTTGTGTTGAATCCTCAGCAACACACAAACACAGAGAGAGAGAGAGAGAGAGAGAGAGAGAGAGAGAGAGAGAGAGAGATACAGAGAGAGACAGAGTCAGAGACAAAGAGAGAGACAGATACAGAGATAGAGAGATAGAGAGACACAGAGAGACAGATACAGAGGCAACTACAGAGAGAATTCAGGAGTGGATATAATTACTACATCTCAAGCAAATTAGACCGTGGCAAGACTGCAGATCATGCACTATCAATCAAATGTGGGCACAGTTGCTGATGATCTGCTAGTTTGTGTCTTACATTAAATTTTCCCCAACACATGTGGTAGCAGACTACTACAATTAAAATATTTAGAACTTCTGCCTAGCAAAGGGGAACTGCACAGCATGGCCATCACCCACAGCACAGGAACATGTGCTGTTACACAGGAGATGAGAAGATTCCCAGTTAGTGGATGGAGAGAGACCCTAGTAGCAGCCTGGGGAATTCTCTTTATTTTTTTTAGGGACTGTGACTCAGGTAAAACCAGATCCTTGGATTTCAAGAAGAGTCAATAGAAAGTTGAGTTTGGGATTATTAAAAGCAAAATGAAAGGTGCTTAGGGAAGGGATAAGGCACGCTGGAGAGCCCCGGTTTGGGTGTTTAAAAGGCGACCCAAAATTACCTTAGCAGTGGACATATTGGTGGCTTTCAAGTTGATTGATGTGGAAGGGTCAAGTTGATGGTGGGCACTACATTCCTGAGCACATGGGCTGCATAGAAAAGCTGGCAGTGTGAGTCAGATGGAATTTGTCTTTCCTGATTGATTTTGCTCTTTGACAACTTTACACATGCATATAGCAAATCTGATTACTTCCTCATCTTCACCCTTTCATCCCCTCCCATCCTTATCAACCCCTGCCTCATCCCTACCAGTACTTTTCCCAGAGTCATAACTTTTTGTTTTGTTTTGAGGCCCATTTGGTGTAGCCAGGACCATCTGTGTGAACATTGGGTTGGAACTGCCCATTGGAACCTGGACATATAATTTGTGGGTATACAATGGAGAGCAGTGATTTTTTTCAGCCCCTGAATCTATCAGTCATGAATAGCTCAGCAGTGGGAGGTAGGTCCTCCTCAGGCACTTTTCCAGCCATGTCTGATTGTTGGTTGAACCACTGTTGTACAGAACCAGGGTAGGCATTTGAACTTCTCTGAGATCTAAAAATGTGTGTGTGTGTGTGTGTGTGTGTGTGTGTGTGTGTGTGTGTTTTATATGACTGAGATTTTGAGGTCATTCTGTAGGTATCTTGGACAGAATTGCAATCTGAGAAAACCCGAGGATCCACTAGGGTTACACAGGAGGGGTTGGACATGTCTTTTTACTGTGTCACAATTAGCTTCACTTGTCAACTTGACATACCTTGGAAGAGAAATCCTCTATTGCGGAATGGCCTCCACCAGATTGGATTAAAAGCATATCGGTGGAGACTTTTCTTGATTGCTAATTGATGTAGAAGGGTCAGGTCTATGGTGGGCACTACATTCCTGAGCAGATGGGCTGCCTAGAAAAGCTAGCAGTGTGAATGAGATGGAACGAGCCAGTAAGCAGGGTCCTTGAGATTCCTGCCTCTGCTGTAATCTATAAGCCGAATGAAACTCTTTCACCCCTAAATTGCTTTAGATCATAGTATTTTACCACAGAAACCGAGAAACAAATTAACATATACCATAAAGTGCATTTCTGGTGAGATTCCTAGAAAATGACAGCTTCATAGCTGAGAGGGGAGAAAGGCCTTAAGCAAATATTGTTAATGGTGTTGGAATTTCTCAACTGGTGAAAGGCTTCAACCAGACTCTGGGGGAATGGGCTTGTTTCCACTTTGGCATCCCCACTATTTGCCCCCTTTCTTCTCTCCTCTCTATCCCAGTTGGCCAAAGTTCATCTCCCAAGACCAGCCAATATGCCCTCCACAGATTCTGATCACAGAGATGATCTTTCTTGGTGCCTATCTTTTGTGTGTACATCTGAGATGAGCTGAGGGATAGACACCCCAATAAAATGCCATTTTTCAAAAGGGGATTTGCCTGTTTCAAGCCCCTGTATTCTGGGTAAGGATGACATATTTGTTTGTGTTTGATCACCTCCACCTTCAAAGCTGCAGAAAGTGTTTAAGTTCTATTCCAACCTAGAGGTTTGATTCTGAGCACAGAGCCAGATGATTCCCTCATGACTCCCCTTGGCCTCCAGCCTAAATGGCTTCCAGGGTCTCTTCAGGACTACTCAGATCATCTAGCCTCAGACTGCATTCCCACAGATTTCCATGACTATAGGTAATTACATTTTCCCGTTTAAAGGAGGGTTCTGGGTGGCGACATGCTCATCAAAGCTCAACAAATAATCACTCCTCTTGATTTTTCCCCTCTTTTTGTTTTTCACTAACTTTAAATTAATTGAGAAACTTATTTTTTCTGCCCTGAAACATGCCAACTCTCATTTTTCTTAGAATGTGGGTCTCAGCCAGAAAGTGCCAGTTTTAGCATTACTATATTTTTATCTTTCCGCTTTCAATTGGAGACTTACAATTATTGGCAATTTAATGGTGACCTTTTCTTATGTGTGTAGCCCATCCCTTTTAATCCTTGACCTCTCCATTTCAGGCTTTACCAAATACACTATCTGAATCTAAAATATGGACAACTTTACCAGCAGCTGGGCAAACACATACCAAGAATGCAAACCAGTCATTCAACTTCTCATCAACAGGCCCCAACAGATCTCTTTCCTGGCTTCCCTCAGCAGATCGCTTGTGTTAGAGTCTGTTTCTGATCATTCTTTTCCCAGTTCTAGAAAACATTACTATTTTTTAAGGAGCTTGTAATAGAATTTAACTAATTGGCTTCAGTGCAATGGTGGAACTCGCTGGCTGACTTAAATTACTTGGTAGGTGATCAGGAATAGGTGCATCAATGTGCTCCAAGCCATCTCAGTCTTTCTTTTAGTTCACTGACTTCACCCTAAGGAAATCACCTACTAGTATGGTGGTTCTACCAACTAACATCTTCTGGGTTCAGCCATTCTCTGGATGTCTTTAACTGGGACAATGCTTCTACTTGAGTCAGTCACCAAAGTTAAGAGGACAGAACCTTCTAGTTTGACTAAGCAGAGGTCACGTGGGCATTCTGTTATTATTGCAAAATGATGGGAGGAGAAGCCTGTCTGTCAGGCTCTTCTTACAGGAATTAGCTTGGAGAAGAGATAAGGGGGGGTCTCAGATCTGAATGCTGATTAGGTAAAACTGTTAATGTCCTATACTTCCTGCTAAGTGTTAAACTTAACCCAAGAAGCCCTTTTATTATAGATGGCTGGGCCAATATTATTTAGTAAGTTGTACTTATTATAGAAGTCTTATCTTATACTAAGTTCCAGATATCATCCCTATGGATCCTAAGCCTGTCTTGTACTTTTGAATTCAGATGGTTGTATAGAAATAGCATACTTTTATGAGACCTTCACTGATATTTCATAAATATTAATGAACATCTTCCTATGGAAGTCACTGAGCTAGGTTCTGTGTTACATATTTGATAAGATCAGAGTTCATACTCTGATTCATAATAGGAGTAAGAGATATGCTTTTCAATTAATAAATCATAGCATGATGTACAAATGCCTACAATGAAGGACACAGTTGTCTCAAGATCTCACAGTGTGACCAAACTCTTCGTTGCCATTTTTGTTTTATCCAAATTCTATAGAATCCGTTAGGCTAGGCATCCTTTACAGATATCACTGAAGACTTCTGTCTTTGGCCATTTAGCTAGAGAGCATCAGAAGCCTTGGGAGTCCTATTGGGGGATGGATACAGCTTTTCTTAGAAAATAGAAATCCTAAGGATACATGACTATCCTTTAAGCTTTTAGAATAATTTGTATGTTTCATTTCTCTGTGCCTAGGTCTTGTCTGTCATGACACCCCACTGATTCATTCACTGTAATGCTCCTCAAATTCCCACTCGATACATCTTGCTACTCATTGTTCAAGCCATTAACATCTTATACGAAGGTTGCACGGCATCGTACCTGACTTTCCTTTTGCTTTCAGTCTCTAGTTAGTTTTTTCTGGTAGGGAGTTTGGGGCAGGAAGAAGTTTAGGCCACACAAACACCACCTGCATAATTCACCTGAAAGATATCTATGCTGACTCAGTCACCAAGCTGGATCTTGGTGTACAACTTTAAATACTGTCTGATCATCATTTGGAATTTCATCAGTATTCTAAGACGGCAATCATAGACATTGTTTATCTAGAAACATGGCAGCAACCCCTTTTATCAGACCTCGGTGTTTTCTCATTGCTACCTAAGAGCCACTGATATTTAAAATTCACCATCAAGCTTCTTCTCTTCTAGACCCTTTGTTCAAACTTGTCCAGCATATTACTTTCCTTGAGTCACACTTTCCAACCAACTGACCGATCTAATCCTTCTACAAAGACTGTGGTTGTATCTTGTTCAACTCCGATCTAGGTTATTGACTATAGTCTTATCTGCTCGGTTCTCATTTGTACTTGAGACAACTGTGCCATTTGGCATATGTAGTATCTCTGAACTCTGACATTGAAGTTAATGTTTTCTTTTCATGAGGTTGTGCAGTTTATTGTATCACATGTGTATTGAATAGCTGCAGATAAAGGGACTGGAAATGGTTGCTCTCATTGGTGTGGACACATGCTTTATGCAGAGTAGAGGTAGAGGACTGCGTTACAAGAAAAACAGAAACCAATTAAAGTAAGCACAAGGGGGTATTCCTTCTCAGTCTTTGTTGTTTTATTTTTTTCTTGCTTTGTTATGTTCTCCTTGGAGAAAAGGTCCCTTCTTGGCCAGGTGAACATCCAAAGCTTGATTCTTTAGATAGTGAGGTTAAAATCTAAAGCCAGCTTCACTAGCTCACTTGGATTTGAGGCATAGCTGAACCAAAACAGTAAAAAGAGCTTTTCATTGACTTAATTTCCTTCATGCAGAGATATTAATAAAGTCAGCAGTGTATAATTGCCAGTTTTATGTAGTAGTTGAAGATATCACACGCTTTTGATAAAATCTTTATTAACATGATGAGAAATGTTATTTTTATGTGAATATTACATAATTTAAATGCTCATTTTATGCTAACGGTAGCTTGTGATTAGTGTTGGTATTCTCTAGTGGTTGTCTGTGATTTTTCTTAGGGTAAAGTACTTAAATGGTTGATAAAATATCATTTGTTTCTATACTGCATGTTTACATGTTATTTTGAGTGACTGTTTTCCCTAAGTGATTTTTCCCCAAACAAATCATCAATTTGCTTATACCTTTTCATATAAATAACTACACAGCTATGATTTGATAATAAATTATCTATGCAGTAGGGTACCATGAATACAAGCTAATGTTGCTTCTTGTGAGGTAATGCAAGGCATTTTCTTTAGTTGGGAGGTTCCTTCTGCTAAATACTTACTTTAGTTTTTTCAAGGTATGATTTTCAAAAAGGTTTATCTTGGAAAGCTGGAAGGTTGATTTGTTTCTTTCAATCAGATTTCATAGCTTCAACTTTTAGAACTTATTGCTTAAAGACAGCAACAAAGACCGAACTGATATTTGCTCATTCTGCTCTGGAATGCTTGTTCAGTTGAGAAATGAAAATGTGTCTCAGAATAGGACACTATGTGCTTTGCTCTAAATGGTGTTGAAACTGCTCCTGACCTAGACAGCTACTGGTGCAGAGTCCTGCAAAGCTGATCCATTCTTTGACACACGTGTGGGAGTTTCCTGTGACCTAAGTCTTTCCTAAATGTATGTTACTAATTTTATGTACCAGGAAAGGAGAATTATGAAAAAGGCACAGGTAGTATTAGGAATTAGAAAGCTAACTTTTTTTTTTATGTGTTTTTGATGATACCTTAGTGTACCTACAATGTATTCTGTGTATAATGGGATATATTGGTATTTATGTACTCAGCAAAATAAAATTTGTATTATTTAAATTATCAAATGGTAAATTACATGTTACAGATGTGACTTCTTGACATTTTGGGGACCAACAGCATGCCTGGTGTTTCGGGTTTAGGAATAAAGGTATACTAGATAGGTTGTTCATCAAACCCTCCTGCTTTAAAACCAGACTGCTGCTTCGTGTCTATTTCTTCTGGCTGCAATATTACCCTTGACCGTGCTGTTTGTTTTGCTTTATGTTTTAACTCAGCAGAAATCAAAATATATTGTATATATTTTATACCTATACTTTGGCAATATGCTAGAAAAGGGAAGACAAGCAACCTAAAGCAAATTTCTGCCATAGTACTTTTAATATTAAGAGAGCTTTTCATCTAAAGGCACCAACAGAATAGAACATGAGCATACCAGCAGCTCAGGGCTGTAAACACAGCTTCCTGATGACTTAGTCCTTAGGCAGAACAGAGCATACAGTTTTTATATTATTCAGCTTGTCATTCTATTGGCAGAGAACTGATTTTTGCCTCAGAAAATGTCTCTTTTCCAAATCTCCAGCTGCCCTTCATTCATAAAGCAGCATTTTAATAAGGTAGTTGTTTACTACAAAACAATGATAATACTAATAACGAATCCCTAACAGCAAAGCATATTCCTTTCCAGTGACGGCCTCGTTGATGCCAAACAGCTGGAGGAAAGATGGGCGAAAATGCAATCAGGCATTTAAACACCATTGCTGGATGTTTCCAAACATAAACATCCAGATGTATAGCATTGTGGAAGTAATAGGTTTGATTACTTGCCTTTTGCGTACTTCATCTGGATCTTTTGATGCTATGTGGATGAAATCTTAAGATTATTCTTCATTTTTCTGTATCCTAAATGGCTTTGCTGAACATGCATAGTAGCAGCAGTACTGAAAACTGGTAGAGGCTGAACCTGGCAGGGGCTGTGTGAGAGAAGGAAGGGAAAGGATTCCAACCGTGGTTGAATGGGTCCCTCTCCTGGCTAATGCATGTGGAAGCAAGGACTTGAAAGACAGCTGAAGCAGTTTCAGTTTTCAGTTGACAAATATATAAGAATAAAGATTCTGAGGGGAAGGACAAGATTCCCCTATCCTCCTCTGAGAGCCAGAGTCCAAATAACCAGGGACGTCCTGTGATATTTAGTTCTAAGAAAGAAAACTCCTTTGGATACCATTGGATATACTTGCTCAAAAAGAATCTGCAGTCACCAATACTGAGGTACAGCTGTTTGTTTTTCAGAAGGTTGCCTCATCAGGCGTGACTAAAAGTCTAGAAGAAATGAAATGAGTCCTTTTTTCTTAAGCTTCAGACTACCCTACCTAAACTAACTCAAGTCTCCTGTTGTCCTTCTCTGATACCAGTTATTGGTAATTAGCATGAAAAGTCATTGCCAAAATATGCCACTAAGCATAAACACCTAAAGATTAATCATCTCATCAGAGGTGGCCTGGTCTCAGAATCACATTCCCATGTCCTACTGCTTAAATAAATGCCAATTCCTTTTCAAGAGTGAAGGGGAAAAAATTGTCATTTTTCTGACATGTCCCCGAAGAAATCACAGATCCTACCGATCACGGAGGAGCCCAGAAAAGCTTGTGCATATGAGTAACTCAGTCTGCTCAGTGATTCAAGATGACTAGTTAACGATGATGTCTCCTCGGCAGGAAGAACAATGTCATCATTAACATGTGGGACTGTTTAGCATTTAGAGCGCTTCACACATAAAGAAACTTAACACGAGACTATTTATTATGCTTCAGACAGATGGTTTAATGTGTCTTTAGCCTTCAGCCAATCAGGCCACCTGTGGTTTTTTTCAGCCAGGGGCTTTTAAAAAATAATTGGCAGGCAGCAATTTTCTAACAAGACTGAGCGCAGTCTACTTCCCTAAATCTCTTTCTTACCCTTAACTATGCCTTATAGTAGTTCAGGACTGACAAACTTCTCTGACATTGATTCCTCACATATAAGTAATTACTGACATAAAAGAAGATGAAGGGGCAGAGATTATTTTTTGTTTTTATCATTAATGGTTCCTTTGCAATAGAAAGACTATTCAGAAATGATTACTTTGGGTGATAGTTGTCTTCTGATTGGACATTGCCTCACTCTGGAGAAGTTGTTATTACAAGAGCCTCCAAAACAAGAAATGCCAATCCAACATGGATGATAACTGTGGGTGAGAAAAGGTACATTGTAATACACTTCTCTTAAGTGGTAAAAGCCAGGGGTAGCTATACCTCCAGGGAAGAGAGCTGCTTAGAAAGAGTAAACACCTTGAGAATTCCACAATCTTACTATCAGTGTGAGAAACACACACACACATACACTGCAAAAACAGGTCAGATATTGGTGTGGGGTGAACTTATGAAAGAGATCTTAATGACTCCTGTACAACCTTGGGTGCTGCTCATTTCTCCAGGCCTTTATGTGGCTCAAGGACCCAGAGATGCCGAGGACTGGTCCAAGAAGGTATCTATGTGCATTTTTTCCCTCTATGTTCACTCCTACCTACTCAGTGGAGTTCTACAGAGGTATGTTTAAGCCTGGAGTGAGGAAAAGTGGTTACATCAGCAGAGTATTTAGTGTGCTTAGCAGGGCAAGTGTCTCCTGGGCTTGAAAGGACTGGAAGTCTGAGTGCAGAGTCTGATTGTTTTTTTGAGGAGCAAAAATGTGTGTGTGTGTGTGTGTGTGTGTGTGTGTGTGTGTGTGTGCGCGCGCGCGCATGCACGCTGTTTTTGTTTTTTCTTGAGTTCTGAATTTTCCAGTAACACTATAAGAAGGAGTTGGATTTGTATTTGTGTTAGTTCTGTGGCTTAAGCTCTGATAAGTGCTTTGCATCAAAATTGTTGATTTTCTCCTGTGAGGAGGAGGATGCTGGCACAGCCATGGGTACTCTAGAGAACCATGCTCAGTATGATCTCAGCACAGAACATCAAGTCAGTCCCATCTGGTGAAGCAGTTCAACCCTCTGCTTTAGGTATGAAAGGACAGAGGGCAGGTGACTGGGACACAGACCTGGGCCTGGAGTGTCTGTGAAGTCAGGCTCTATAATGTACACGGGCCTTCCATGTAATAAGCTCTTATACAAGGAGGTAGAATAAGGAATGTAAATGACCATTCCACTGGCTTTTTCTGGGCTCAAAATCTGATGGAGGTCTCAGAGAGAATTCTATAGGAACAAGCCTGTGATGAGGGTGTGGGTGCTCATTAGCCATAGAACATGTGCCTAGTCAAGCATCACAGTCCCTCTGCACAGAGCTGCAGAGGCACAAGGACATACCCATTGTCAATCTGGTGCGGCTACAAGAGCTGGAACTACAGAGCCAGGCTGCCTATAGCCTGAAGTTGGTAGCTTAGGTCAGAGATTGCTAGCTTCCTTCTTCTATCTCAGCCCCCAGTTTGTGCTAGATGCCAATGACCACAGCCCAGTTCTTTTCAGGGTACCTTGGCTGAAGTGGAATTGACTGACCATGCACCAGAGTCATCGATGCTGTTAGACCTGGATGATGCTGAATCCTGATGAGGATCCCGGTGGCAAGCTGGTGTTTGCCCTTGTTGCACACACCCTGCTCAAAGTCTGCAACACTTTCTGGCTCTGCCTGTGCTCTGGCAGCTTCATCTTCAAGCGCCAGAACGTCTACAAGCCTGGAGAAAGGCCCTGGACTGACACCCAAAAGGTCATCGTGAACATGCGGGTTGTCAATGCCGACATCCCTCAAGTGTTCCGACAGCGCAGCAGAAATGACCTTGTTAGAAGGGCCCAGGACACTGGAGGTCTCTCAGACTTTGTTGTCTTGAAGGGTGCAGCATTCTCCAACTTGTTGGAGCTAGTCAGCACCTCGGACAGAGACCTGGGCGTCTACAGGTTTGAGCACAGTGCCCTCTAGTCATAAGATCAGTCCAAGCTGCAGCCAGCCAGTGTCACCTAGTGGTAACACAGTGTCATTGGCCAGTGAGAACCTTTTTGAGGACTACTTGACATTGGTGTCGGAGGGCTGTGGGATTCCGTACTGTGAGAGTAGACAAAATGATAAAGCGTGAGGTTTCAGTGTGAAAGAACAACCCTTCCGGCATCTCTCTGGCCACACCAGTCGCAGGAGACTTGGTTCTGAGCTCCAGTGGCCAGATCACCTTCTGGCAGTTGAAAGCTGAGGCTGGGCACAAGATCTTGTGCTTCCTCCCTGATCCCCCAGCAAGGTCGTCCTTTTGCTTGTCCTGCCCTGCCACACTGTTTCTCTGCTTTAAATGCCAGTGTACCGGGCGCCACCTGGTGGGAAAGTTGTGTTGGTCTCAGCTTTGGGGTAGCAACAAGAAGGACCGGTGATAGTGCACAGCTTTGGAAGTAGAGAGGAACTGGATTCCTTATTGGTGGGTTGATGCTTTGGCTAATGGCCGAAACCTTCTGCTAGTGGCCATCTCGGTGTAATGTGTTTTAGTACACAGAGGAAGGAGTGCAGCCCAAGCCAACAGCAAGCAAGAGGTTCCCTGAGTCTCAGAGCTTTTAGGAGCTGATTCTGAGGGCCCCAATTCAAACTCTATGAAATCTCTTCATTTCTCCAGAATCCTAAGAAAAATGGCATTGCATGATATTCTAGTGTGGGGACAGTGGGCAGCTTTTATGCCCCTTTCTTCTGGAGGGATTGGACCCACCTACCACTGGAGAACATATGCAGCAGCTCTCTAATAGACTTCAAATGGGACTTCAAATGTCTAATTGGTGTTGAGGATATCTCTTCAGATGACGACAGGAATCCTGACGGTGACATTCATGGGAATCTATGTCTGTGTTGTCCCTTTGCCCACAGTAGCTCCTCTGGGTTTAGTTTTAACACAAAACTCCTCAGGGTCAGCTCCAAATGATGCAGTCCCGATGAGGGAAGCAGAACCTGTACTGTCAGTCTCCTTATCTAAGGGTGAAATATTAGTGACTGTTGCTCCGCTCTTTATAAATTGAGTTCAATTGTAGTTCCTTCCTACTCCACATCCCTTTACAGAGAGGATAAATCTGCCATAAGTTTAAGGTAATTTCTGAATATTTATTGTTACAGCTGAGCAATGTGTTTGACATTTTGTACATATTTTATGGATAACAAAGTCATTCTTTTCGCTTTCAGGACACATCTGAATCCAGATGGATTTAGTGTGAAGGACAGTGGAAAAGGAGACAGTAAATTGAGTGACAGGAGTTTGGATATCAGTAGAGAGGGAGTCAAAAAGCAACCTCTCAGATGATTGTAAATAAGTCCAAACCCATGTCATTGAAACCCCTGCTCTCAAAGTCATCATCACATTTATATTCCAGGCAGAGGGGTTTATAGATACATTGTCTCCAAAACACAGGAGTGTGTCCAAGCCATTGGAAAATGTTATGACAAGATGCCCTAGACTGAGCAGCTTAATCAACAAATGCCTATTTTTCATAATTGATAGATACATTTCACATAGGGCCAGATTTTAGTTGCTGGAAACATGTACAAGGTTTTGCTTGACAACTCCGTTTAAAGACAGCTACATACAGATAGCCTCATTCCAGCCAATCCACCAGCTCTGCTCTTTTGAGGTCTTGTCTCTTGCCAACCCATTTTTCGATAGTCAAATTCTTTGTCACGGTGTGTGGTTCTGAGGTGGAGTTTCCTGTGGGAAAAGAGTAATGAACCATGAGGACCTCTTAGGTTGATTATCACAAAAGTGAGCCCAAGGCTTATCTCTTAAGAGATAGAACTTTACTCAAAGATGAATGTGAATGGGAGGTCTTTGTGTTCAAAAGCATCCTTACTATGCAGGATACGTTTGCTAACGTGTTTAGAACCTTCCACTTTTGAAGTTGGCATGGTATCTAAAAATTATCTACACCCTGATTATCTTCTCTAGAATATGTTTTGGTTTGTAGAAATCTTTCCTAAAATGTTGTATCTGGAGTTCAGCTGTTACAGAGCCAGTCTCTCTTTGGAGTTCCAAAGTCATATACCAAAAATGGTCTCAATATCTCAATATGAGTGACAAGAGACATGCTATGTGTTTGAAATTGAATTCTTGCTTTTTATTTTCTAAATCTACTTGTCTGTATCTCAGTAAATGATGCCTTTAGTTACTTTTTGCTCTAGCTAAACTCTTTGGTACTATTCTCCCACACATAGCTCCATTCCAGCAGCAAGTCCTGTTTTCTGCATGATTCTCATTCATTTTGTTTCTTGCCAATTACTATATCCCACACACCACCCTTACTCCTGCTTGGGTGACTGCAGTAGTCCCAAACTGGCTTCTTTGCTCCATCTCTCCCCCCTTTGCTCAGTAGTCTATGCGGAAGAATGTGTCTTGGTCTCCACACCTCATTCATCCAATCCTGTATCTCAACTCTTCAAAGGTTTCTCTTTCCAAATGAAATCCAAAATGTAGTTTAGAACACAGTGGCTTAAAACTCATTTTGTTATGCTCATGGATTCTACTGCTTAGTCTGGTCAAGGCACCCTTCAGATGGCTTGTCTCTACTCCAAAGTCTTTGGGGCCATAGCTGGGGAAATCTGATGTTGCATTTTAGAATTACCTGCAGACTTCTTTCGTTATATGTGTGCTGTGAGCTCAAGTGACTGAAGTTCCTGGAGAGCTGACTTGAGGAAAAGGAAGGCGGGCTATGCTCACTCCCCATGTGACTTGGCTTTCTATGACAAAGTAGTCTCAGGAGTGTCACATGACAGTGTAGGGTGTCACACATGAACAACGCAATCAGTTATACAAAAGTCTAATTCCCCTCATGACCCACATGGGAAATGATAGTAATTTACTTCATATTTTATTGTTTTAAGCAGTTCTAAGCCCATCCACATTTGAAGGGAAGGGACAAAGAGCTGATCTCTGCACTGAAAATTATTTCAAAGAATTTTGGTGGTGTATTCATAAATCAGCCACCAATGTGATCTGAAAGAAAGTTTTACATTATCTGGCCCCCAAATGCTTCACTTGCCCAATGTCTTACAACTCTTCTTCCCCTAGATAATTTTCATAGTCTCAGTGGCCTTCTTGTTTGTTGAATATACTAAACATATTTTTGTCAGAGTCCTGAGAGTCCCACTTCTCCCCTTCCTAGGAAGCTCATCCATTTTGTTTACTTCCCTTGAGCTTTTACTTAATTGTCCTTCTTCCTGCTTGTTGGCTCACCTCTCCTCCCTGTCACTCCTGATTCCCTTTGTTCTGCATTATTGCCCTTCACAGCATCTGCTTCAGCCTTGCATCATATATCTGTATGCTTGCTATTTGTTCCCTATTCTATAATGAATCTCCAAGATCAAACATGTATGTAAAATGAAGTGAGGCAAGACAGATGTCAATTTTACTGCATGGATGAGTGAAAGAAATGTGGAGTTAATCCCAAATTTCTTAAAATGTGGGTGTGACCCCATATGACTGTGAGAGTTGTGAAGAATTTGGTAATAGTAAAGGCTGCTGGATATACACCCAAAAATTCATTCTAAATCATAGGTGATTAATCCAGGTATGTCCAGGAGGGCTCACTTGTGTTGCGTAAGATGGCACCACTGCAGACTTGATTCTAAATGCAGACGTAGCCACTTCATATTGCATAAGCCATCAAGTCAAGTAGCATAAACAAAGCCCATCGGAAACAACTCAGCTCAGATTCAAGACTACTATGTGCTATGAACTATGGAGTTTTGTGTGTATGCATGGTTTTCTTCTGTTATAGAAAATAATCATTTAAGTAAAACAAGAATTTTTAATATTTTACTCCACCATTCCTCATTGTATAGGTGCCAGATGTGTATAACGTTGGATTATATTATTTAATTGTTTGGTTTTTAAAAATTGCTGTTTGTGTTGCAGACTTGAGTTTCGTAGAAAATGGAATTGTTAAATAAAGTTTGGCTTAGGATTGGCACAGGATTTTCAATAGTTCCTAAAATGGCCCTAAGCACGCTTCTGCACTCTTACACTACTTACTAATGTGAAGTGGGGTTCTGAATAGTGACAATTATAAAACCAGAATATTGATCAAGTTTGAATAGTGTTGAAGATAACTAACCAGGTGTGTGCAACCTGTGGCTTGCAGGCCACAAGCATGCCTGGACAATTGTGAAGATTCCTCAATATATTTAAAACTACAGTGTCATGTTGCAATTAAATACTTAACTTATTTATTAAAATAATTATATTTTTATTATCCTCTTTCAAGGTTGTGCTTACTGGTTTTTTTTTTTTTTTTTTTGTCAACTTGATATAAGCTGCAAGAGGAAACCTTCCCCCCCACCCCCCATTGAGAAGACACCTTCATTAGATTGGCCTGTTGGCAAGTTTGTGGGTCATTTCCTTGTCGATGATTGATGTTGGTGGTGCCATACCTAGAAAGTTGGTCTTGCAAGGTATAAGAAAGCAAGTTGAGCGAGCTATGGGAACAACCCAGCAAGTAGCATTCCTCTGTGGTCTCTGCTTCAGCTCTTGGCCTCTGGTTCCTCCCTTGAGTTCCCTCAATCATAGATTGGGATCAGGATACGTAAATTGATATAATCCTTTTCTTCTTCAAGCTGTTTTTGGTCATGATGTTTATTCACCAACAGAAAGCTAACTAAGCCAGCAATTCTCCCTTCACCTTACGTGAGAGGGTTGCATTGTAGATGTATCAGCTGGGGTTGGGCACTCCAGGACCTATCATTTTGACCAGTGATGGATTTCTGTAATGGTCTTAAACAGCAAAAGATTTTTTTTTTTTTTCAAATGAGGGTAAGACCTACACCTATCTGTAGTATAACAGTAAGTTTGGAGTTACAAATCGTACTTGTTTAGAAGAGTAACAGTAGTAAATTTCTCTAGGGCCTAGGACACCCCCAGTCACAGTTTTGGCTAGGCTTATAGTGTACCAGGCATGAATTCCTTCCCATTGAGCAGGCCTTCAGTCCAATTAGACAGCTGTCGGTTACTTCCGAGATACGCGGGTGAACGTTTGATTTGTATCTCCATTTTAGATACCTACGTAACTGGAATCGTGTAAAAGGTTCTTGAGGGGAAGGGATTGTGAATGGAAGAGTTTAAGAACTGCATTCATTGCAATGTGCATGCTGGTTTCTCGTGACTACAGTTGCATTTTAGAGGAGGGTAGAAGGAGTCTGGCCTTTTACGGACGTTCCGCTGGATTCTCTAGCTGTCAGAGAACTCGAGGGGCCTCTGTGTAGTTATCCTTACAGATCACTTATATCACATCAGACTTTTAAAAATAGCAAATTTCTGAAACCCAACACAGCGTATTCTCTGTGTATGGAATGGTTTATTTCTGTCTTTATTCAAGCTCCTCTTCCTGGCAGAATAAGAAGACACTCTGGGTCCATCATAGATCAAGTGCTGTAGTGCAAGACAGTAATTTTATTAAGAATATGTACTCAGGGCTGGAGAGATGGTTCAGTGGGTAAGAGCACTGTCTGCTCTTCCAGAGGTCCTGAGTTCCCAGCAATCATACGGTGGCTCACAACCATCTATAATGGGGTCTGGTGCCCTCTTGTGGTGTGTTTGAAGACAGCAACAATGTACATGAAATAAATAAATAAATCTTTTAAAAAAAAAGAATACGCATTCAAACCAAGAGAACATTGTTCTCAGTGAAAACGTTTACATTGACACTCTCTGGAATTCACAAGAATGACACTCAGGAAGTTTTCTAGTCCAACTGGACATTTTCTATAATCAGGCAAGGCTTCCAGCAGTGGAACTGGACACCAATCCAGCCACAATACCTTCAACCTACATTTGTCCCACCTGTAAGGTGTGCTGGGGTAATGGTGGTGTAGAACTTGTGAAAGTGGCCAACCAATGGCTGGTCCAACTTGAAGTCCATGCCTGACACCGAGTGGGTGGCCAGGAGCCATACCCTGGGCAGTGCAGAAACCCAGGATAGCACCAAATAGGACTGGCAAAAAAAAAAAGTCAATGAAATGATTCCTAATGATATTTGCTATACTCTGATCTGTGCTAGGATAACTGTCATCAGACTCTGGGTGAAGCCAGGAGAACCCCAAAGAAGAGAGGGAGAAAGGACTGTAGGAGCCAGAAAGATTGAGGACACCATAAGAACATGGCCTACAGAATCACCTAAGCAGGGTTCATAAAGGCAATCATGAACCCTGTACGGATCTGAGCCAAAGCCTCTGCATATACATTATGGTTGTGTAGTAGGTGTTCTTGTGGCCCCGTAACAGTGGAAAAGGGGTTACCTCTGACTCTTTTGCCTATGCTTAGGATCTTCTTCTTTCTGACAGGTTGCCTTGTCCAGCCTTAATATGAGGGTTTGTGTCTAGTCTTGTTATAATTGGTTATGCCGCGTTTGGCTAGTATCCCTGGGAGGTTTGCTTTTGTTTTTCATTTTTTGTTTTTTGGGTTTTTTTTGGAAATAAAATGGAGAGGAATGGATCTAGGGGAGAGGGGAGATAGGGAAAACAGTGGTGTGTGGATAATGTATGTAAAAAGTAAAAAGTAAAATAAAAACCAAAACAAAACAGAAACACATTTTCATTACCTAATATCCATATTTATTATTAATAATGAATGAAACCTTTCATTTATTTAGTAAATGTGTGCCATAAACTTATGTAGGTTGTTTGCAAATTATTAATTAACTTAATATATACAACAAAGGTACTAAAATAAGTATTATGATGGAATCCTATTTGCAAACCCAAGGCACATGGAGGTTAGAATCTTTTGGTCAAGGACCCAGTTATAGACCCCGCTTATGGTCAAGAATCCATTCTGGGCTCAGCTCCAGCCCACAAAGTTTGTCCACAGCCTGACTTCTCTGTTGCAGCATATTCTGAATAGACTTAAAAGCATGTGTTTTATGAGTCTTTTTAAAGATTTAGGACCAATTTAACTTCCTGAGGATGTTTCTGTCTTTGAGTTTGAATGCGTTGTTCTGATTTATGGATCAGTTTTTACTCAAACTCTCTGCTGCCTTTCCCATAAAACTTTTAGTGGTACCCATTGAAAGGATGTCATATAGGTGATGGCACGGCGCGAGAATTAAGAGCTTTGTGCTACATGGCATGAAATCCAATGAAGAGGTTTTAAAAATATTGTTTGTATTCCTAAATATTTAATACTGAACGATTAACAAACACATTAATGATAATCTGAAGTTATAAAGATAACTTTGTGTGTATGTTCTGCTGTTAGAACGTGGGGCCTTGTTAAAATTTTAGTTCTGACTGTGATTTTGCTCATTTCCCTAAACCAAAGCTGTGTTAAAGACCAGAATAAATAAATCATTTCACTGACTTGAATTTGATTTCTATTTCATTTCCTCAACCTTCCAGCAGGTGGCGCTGCAAGTCATTGGTGGAAAAGCACTAGAAGACACTAACAGCTTTGTCCCTCCGCTCGTTTACACTTTTTTTTTTTTTTTAAGGCGTATTGTTATTTAGCATTTTGACATTTCTGGTTTTGGAGTTTAAACAATTCTGTTTTATTTCCAAATAATTTCAGCTTATTCATAAAGAAAACATCTATGGGTCCTGAAAGATTAAACCAGGAATCCTATACCAGCAAACCACCAATTCCACTTCTACATCACACTATGAAAATATGTACAGGACTGGATTTCCTTCAATGACCTTAGACCTTCACATTTCCAAGCTGAAAAATATGAGTTTCCAGCCAGGGCACTCAGCACTCAAGCGGTGTTATTGTCAAGTGTGGGCTTCTCAAAGTGAAGAGCTGCCAAGAGTATAGCACATAGTTTACAGCTGCAGGGCAGGACTGCCACCTACCCCTGTCTGGAAATAATGATGAATTAAATCACCCTTCTGTGTACAGATCACCTTGACATCCCACGGAAGCAGCTGCTTCATCCTGAAATGTTGCAGTTCGTGTAGACAGTTATGTTTGGGGAATATGTACATTTATGTTTCTGTCAAATGTTTTGCGAGACCAATTACATACATGAGACTTCTGATTTTGACATATCTCTCCTTATATTATACCGAGTCTGTGACAGAGGGAATGATAACCTTATATAATCTGGGATGTTTCATGCTTCTTGAAAGTGGTCTTTATTGTCTTGAATGCAGATGAACATTTATTTTATATTCTAAGACCCTTAGTAAATGTAAATAAAACATCCCATCTTGATGTACATTTACTTTTGAATGTGCATGTAATTGTTTTCCAGAATTACTTCAGACTGAATTAGTTGGAAAACTCTCACCAGAATCATGAAGCTAGTATGTGCAGAAAAGTTGTGGACAGGCTGCTCTGAGATGTAGGGCTGATAAAACCACTTGTCATCTAGGAAGGTGCTGAGTGGTTAATGGATAGACAACTAATAGATGTTAGCAGTGGGTGGAAATGTAATGGAGATGACTAGCAATGTGTTCCTGGGCACTAACCCTGTTGTTAGCAGCTTCGTCGGGAGCCAGGGTTACAGGGAACAGGGGAGTCAAGAACCAGAGAGATCTAAAGGCATTTGTCAGCTAGATTAGTTCTGTACTAGCTGGTTTTATATCAACTCAGAGAGGAAGGAACCTCAGTTGAGAAAATGCCTCTATGAGATCCAGCTGTAAGGTATTTTCTTATTTAAGAATCATATGCGACAGAGGAGGGTCTTGTTAGACATCAGGGGGAGCAGAGGCCCTTAGGCCTGAAGGTGTTAGATTCCCCAGTATAGGAGAATGCCAAGGATGGATGACAAGAGTGGGTAGGTGGGTGGGTGGGGGAATACCCCCATAGTGGTAGGGGGAGGGGGAGAGAATGGGGAGGTTCCAAAGGGGAGATCTGGAAAGGGGGAAACATTTGAAATGTAAAGAAAGTATGAAAAAATGAAAAAAAAAACTTAAAAAAAAGAAAACATAAACAGAAAAAACAACAATGACTTCATGAAATTCTTAGACAAATGGATGGGACTTGAAAATATCATCCTGAATAAGGTAACCCAGTCACAAAAACACACACATGGTCTGCACTCAGTGATACGTGTATATTAACCCCAAAGTTTGGACTTAGCATGGCTCCCCTACAGAGGAGTTAGAGAAAGGACTGAAGGAGCTGAAGGGGTTTCAACCCCATAGGAAGAACAACAATATCAACTAACTAGACCCCCCAGAGCTCCCAGGGACTAAACCACCAACCAAAGAGTACACATGGAAGGAACCATGGCTCCAGCTGCATATGTAGCAGAGGATGGACTTGTCAGGCATCAGTGAGAGGAGAGGCCCTTGGTCCTGTGAAGGCTCGATGCCCCAGTGAGTGCCAGGGCTGTGAGGTGGGAGTGGGTAGGTGGGAGAGGGAGCACCCTCATAGAAGCCGGAGGAGAAAGGATGGGATAGGGGGTATGTGGAGGGGAAACTGGGAAAGGGGATAACATTTGAAATGTAAATACATAAAATATCCAATAAAAATAAAATAAATAGGAAAAAAAGAAAAAAAAATCAATGGGAGAAGGCCCCGCCCACTGTGGGTGGAGCTGTTCCTGGGATGGTGGTCCCGCATTCTATAAGAAAGCTGATCAAACCATAAGGAACAATCCAGTAGGCATCACCCGTCCCTAGCCTCTACATCAGCTCCTGCCTCTGAGATCCTGCTCTGAGTTTCTGTCCTGACTTCTTTTATTAATAAACAGCAATATGGAAGTGTAAGCCGAACAAACCCTCTTCTCCCCAACTTGGTTTTTTGGTCCTGCATTTTGTTGCAGCAGTAGAAATCCTAGCCAAGACAAGTTCTTGGATAAAGGGAGGAGCTGAATTCCAAATGCAATGGTTGAGAGCTGTGTGTCTCACCTGCATCTAATTAGATCTGGAAGTGATAAGCTTGCGGCACAGTGATGTGTAGGATGGAAGCTTCTAACTTGTGTCTTTTCTGTAGGTCTGGCTCACACCTTGGGACAGCTTGAGCCCGTGAGTACTCGCACGATGTTAATATCACTGCCTGGACGAGCCTAAGGTAGTTAATGTCTGACAGGCAAGAACTATGCTGTCTAACGCAGTGACTGCTACCCCCACTTTTGATCTTTAAGTGATTCTTTAAAGTGAACTAAAATTCAATGAGCTATTAATTTATTTGGTTATAATAGCTGTAATTTGTTTGCTAAGTAGCCACACACGCCTGGCAGGTCTGGAGTAGACCTGACAGTAATGAAACTTCTCCAGCAGCATAAAAAGCTTTAATGAAAAGAAATGATCAGGATGAAACAGGCTGGGGAGCCACCTCCATGAGCCAAGGTTCACGGATAGCTGTGACTCCATTGTCCTCACAGATGCATATGGTGGACTGTATATGGTAAGGATTAATTTTGTCAACCTGACTGCATTGAAAAATGCCTAAGTGACTATAAAGCACACCTTTGAGTGTGACTGTGCAGGTGATTTCTGAGATTGCCAGTAGGGACAGTCAACAAGGGTAAGGACTCACCTCGCATGTGGGTTGGTACCATCCAACATGCTGGACTCCTGGATGAAATGGGGGAAAAATGATAGCCAGCTAGGGCTTATAGTTCCATTCTTCCTGTACTAGGATGTCAGTTCCTGCTGCTGTGCCTGTAGATGTCTGACTCTAGTTTCTTTGGTCTTCTAGTGTGGACTCATCCCAGCAGCTCTCCAGGGAGCTTCCAAGTTTTCTGCTTTGGACCTCAACTGCACAGTTGGTTCCCCTTATTCTGAGGTTTCCTGCATTGCGGGCTGAGCAGCTACTAGGTTATACGGATTTGACAAATGCAGATGATCACTATTGGGTTCTGCCACTTCCAATTCTGCATGTCTTCTTTATAATCATACATAAATATGTGTACATAAATGTATATTCTATTGGTTCTGTTCCTCTAGAGAATGCTGACTAATACTTCGGTACTTCCCTGGCCTGTTATAACCTTTTATGAGCTCAGGTATTTCAAAATAGATTGAACTTTCTATAATTTACCATAAAAATCTTTGAAAAATTTATAATAAGAATTTTCAGTAGGGAAAGTTTTTTTTTTTTCCTTCCAGGCTGGAGAATTTCCAAAGCCTGCTTCACTGTGGTAGCTAGAACCTTAACTTTATAGTTCTCATCATCAGTGCAATAACCCTGCAGACTGTGTGGCAGTAGTCATGATAAAACCTGTCTACTCTCATTCCTACAGTCTTTCAAACAATAATTCAGGAGTTACAGGACTGTGATTCATCTTTTAGCTGTGTTCAAGCAAAAAAAAAAGAATCTGCCAAGTACTTAGAATTCCTTTGCTCTCTGGACTCACATAGAAAATCACTGCTATATAAGGTGGTGTCTGGATCCCATGCTGTCTTGGAAAATTAGTGCACCATACCACCTGTCATCTTTCCAGACAGTCATCTCAGCCCCAGATTAATGGCAAGTGTGAATATACTTTATTTCACCTAAGTAATGAATTAAAAGTAAGGTGGACACCTGTCTTTTGGGTCATATCTACTATTAGAAGATGTCTGGAATATAATCACCAGAGGCTGGCTGTATGGTTCAATGGTAGAATTCTTGCTTGGCATGTATGAGGCCCTGGATCCCCCAACACTATAAAAATGTATATATTCATCCCTTGATATATGCTAGAGATTAGTTCCAGGGTATTGAAATTTGCAGATATATTCTGTGAACAAAATAGTTTCATGTTTGCATAGACTTATGCATATCTTCCTGTATATTTAGGACATCTCTGTTATTTAACATACCTAATTCGAGGTACATGGTATGTAAATGTTTGTGAAGATATTTTGTTTTGGAGAATAACAGCAAGAGTAAAAAGTCTACCCATTCATTTTCTTCTACCTATAGGTGCTTTTTCTTCCTGAGAACTTTTTACCTACAGGTTAAATACCTACTGAATGCATAGAAGCATAGCCCACATGTACAAAGATGGTATGTACTTGTTATACAAATGAATTCTGAAGTACACACCCATCAGAAGTTAAGTACCTAATACTGTTTCCTAACTCATAAACAAAGAGTTGAATCTCCTTGCTTTACCTAACACCTGGTTGACATGTTTCTGTGCCTTAGTCATGATTCCTGAAACAATTTATAACCCCCAAACTCAGCCTGTTTCTGACCATAGTTTCAGAAAGTAAGAACAACAAGGAATAGCAAACTTTTGCTACAGGTAAGGACAGCAACTAAAAGTTTTACATGAGTTATTGTGTGCATACTTCATGACTGCTATAACAAGGTAGTTATATTATTATTCTGAATTTATAGTTGAGGAAGCAGATTTACAGACAGTAATCTGTCAGAGGTTACATGATGATCAATGAGACTTAAGAGTTGTAAAAATTAGGGACAGTGTTCAAGTGTGTAGCTTTTAGATTTACAGTCAGAGTCTTGTCTTTTCGCGTTCATTTAACCATTCCCCAGGGGAAGAACTAGAGCAGTGGCTCTCAACCTTGATAATGCTGTGACCCTTTAATACAGTTCCTCATGTTGTGGTGACCCCAGCCATAAGATTATTTTCACTGGTACTTTATAAACGCTATTTGCTACTGTTATGAATTGCAATGTAAATATCTGATATGTAGATGATACGTAAAAGGGTCCTTTGACCCCCCTCAAAGAGGTCTGAACTGCTGGACTAGAACATTTCCAGCTAGCTACCAGGTTCCTCAGGCACCTTCACAAGAAGTGCCTTTTCTAACGATGTAAATGGTATGGGCATTATGGCAAACTCTGTGGGGTTTCTCAAATAGTTAAAAATAGAAATGGCCACCACTCCAGCCACCCACTACTGGGTATCCATCCCAAAGAACATCAGCATCTTAGAGAGATACCCACATTTCCTTTTAATTTCCATTTTAGTGTTATTTACCAAAGCCAAGATATGGAATCACATACATAAACACATGCACATGCATGCACATGCATGCTTGTCATTACTATAGCCAAAGATGCAGATACAGTCGTACACACTTAGGTATGTGGGTGTTATTCAGCATCAGACTAAAGGGCAATGTATCCATGTTTACAATACGAATAAAACTAGATGGCACTGTACTAATGATTCACACACAGAAAGAAAAATATCGTGTGATTTCACTCATAATGTGCAATAAAAAGCCAATTCAAAGAATCAGAGAATGGAATGCTAGTTCCAGAGATGAGAGATGGAAGGGACAAGACATAGAACAAAAGGTAAGGAGCTTCAGTTATGTGTGGAATGTTCTAGAGATCTAGCAGGCAGCATGGAGACTACAGTGTTAACACAGTTCTGTGTACTGGACATTTTCTAATAGTACATCTCTTAAATTTTCTCACCACAAGAAAAAGATATTGATGTGACCTTAGTTCATCTTCAGTGATTGCTTCCCCATACATACATTTGAAAAACATCTGTAAATAAAGTAGGAAAAAAAATTTAAAATTTAGAGTGCCAAAAAAAAAAAAAAAAGAAAGAAAGAAAAAAGAAAAGAAAAACATCATTCTGTGTACTAACCATACAACACTGACATTCAAACCATTTTACCGGATAAACACTATTCAAATATCTTGCCACCTTGTTAATCATTTCTAAACTTGAGGTTCACTGAAGTAAAATCACATTGTGCTTTTGCATACAGAAACTGATTCAAAATTATGCCATGTGCCTTACCTGTTCATTGTGAACCACTTCAGCAGTTTGTTTTTCTTACAGATGTGTCATACTTCACTGAATTGATATGTCACAGTTTATTCCTACATACAGTAGTTGATGATACTAATAGGTTAACCTGTGCATATTTCGGTAGATAGAAACACCGATTGCCCCTGATGGTACGGTCAGGTTCGGAATTGGTAGGTCAGGGAGTGATGGATTTTGAGTCCTGAATTTTCTGGCTCCACTGTATCAACTGTGCAGTAACTGCTATATAGCTCTCTATGAGTGTTCTAAAGTTAATCAGGAACTTTCTGTTAGCTTAATTAGCAGCATAAAGGAAAGTTCTATATTGTTTCAACAAATTAGAGAATCTTAATCATGACATGGCTGACACACCACAAAGTATGTAGAACATTTGGTAGCCTCTCTTTGGAAAAACTGTAATAGCTCCAGTCTTCGACAAACTTGTTTTACTCACTGAAATGTATACAGTAAGAGGAAGGTGAGCAATTGATTTCACATTTACTTGTACGCTGTAATTTAGCTAAGAAAGAAACAAAGCAATTTAAAACCAATTTCCATAGTCTATCCATGCACAGAAATTGATTGTAGATTTGAATTTGCTGAACAGAAAGTGAAGCTAGCTGATCTCAATTGGTATTTCATCAAGTAAATGTCAGCTATTGATTCCTGCAGCTTACTGCCGCAGAGGCAACACGCCTGTCATTCCTTAAGGTGGCAGGACACAGTCACTGTGTGGCTGAATTAGTGTGGGCTAGGCACTTGACTTGCTTGAGGAAGATGAAATATTTAGCGATAGTGGAAGGAGAAACCTCTGCCAGCAGCCTCTTCTTTCAGACTCTTAACTCACCTTAATTTAATGGCCATTGATTCTCATTGGTGGATGTTGTACAGAGCAAGCCCTTTTGTAATGGAATGTTAGAAGATTGGAATAAAACTCACTTTACAGACCAGCTCAATTCTCTCAAGCTTTCTTGAACTCTTGACAACATAACATTACATTTGAAGAGAATGGTTTGACCTATGTGTTGCAGAATGGGTTTCCACAGTGCGCCTGGTTTTTCTCAAGGAGAAGTCCATGTTGCCATTGTCACAGGGTCTGTAAGCTGTTTGACAAGCTGCAATGCCTTCTACCCTGTCACAACACAGAATGTGGAATGTGCTATGTCTGAACACCAGCACTAATGTTAAAAAGTGACCTGAAGTGACCGAGAAAATAAAGTCTTTTTTCTCAAAAGAAATGTCATAACTCCACCCCAACCTCCATCTTTTTCTCTCTTTACCTAGAACATGTGAATCACAATACTGTTTTAGGATTTTGTGATGTCTAACTGAACCAGTACATTATTAGTGACATCACAAAGTATTTCTCCTTGCTTAAATGTAGTTTCCCATTCTAAATATTGCTGTATTTTTTCTTATTCTCCCCCAGTACATTTATTTTCCATCCTTTTGTTGGCTACCATTATAATTTTTAAAATCAAATTTATTGTTTTTATTTATTTAGGAAACTGTCTTACAGGTGTGCGTTGTGTGTTGCGCATCTTTGCCTCTGTCTCTTCTTTCTCTTTTTGCTTCCTCCTTCTCGCGATCATTCTCTTTGTTTCCATAGACAATTTTCATTCTATTTCCTCATATGCTCATTATTCATTCTTCTTTATGGCTGAAAGCATTTTCATTGAGAATATACACACCAAAATTTATTTACTCATTTCTCTGTCACTGCACTTCTGGGTGAACTGCTTAACTTGATGCTTGTGCATAATGCTGCAGTCAACACTGAGATACAAGAATCTTTGGCTTGCTTACTTGGGCTCATTCAGGAACACGGAAAGGTGTGGGATATCTTGATCATCTATTTTAATTTTTAAGGCCAACCTTTCAAATAGATAAGCAATAAAGAATTCAATTCCCACAAGACACAACAAGTGTCTCAGGAAGACAAGGTCTTTCCTCATAGTCTTGCTTATCCTGGAACTTGCAGTGTAGTCCAGGCTAGTGTCAGACTCTCAATCGTCCTGCCTTGGCTTCTGGAGTGCTGGTATTACAGGTGTGTCACACTGTAGTGCTCAGTAGAAGCACATTTTACAGTGCCTCTCTTATAGGGACAGTTGGTTACATTGTCTAATGTTTATATTTCAAGCCAGAAGGGATCTTTACAGACATATAAGGGTGCTTAAGTGGAAAGATCAGTATTCAGTAACATAAATAGAATTTTTGTTCAAGAATTACAATAATCTCACAAAGCATGTCATCTCGCCTTGACATGTATTAATATGCTATTTAAATAAGCTTGCAGGTCACCCAATCCTTACTTCAGATACTCCCATGATGCAGATGTGGCATCACCTTCGAGAAATATGAAGTAACTAACAGCCAAAGGTCTTTTTTTTTCCCACACATATTATCTTTGTGTCAAACCAATGGAACAAGGGCTTCCAAATCCTACCAACAGGGTCCTTGAGCTGACTTCCCTGAACTGCTAGAGCACAGTGAATGTAGGGACCTCTCAACTCTTTGAGGCTTATTCATGAGCTGCAAGTTATTTTTTTTTAATTTATTTTTTGATACTTTATTTACATTTCAAATGTTTCCCCCTTTCCAGATCTCCCCTTTGGAAACTCCCTATCCTTTCCCCCTTCCCCTGCCTCTATGAGGGTATTCCCCCACCCACCCACCCAATAGCGTCTTCTCTCCTTGGCATTCCCCTATACTGGGGTATCTAACACCCTCAGACCCAAGGGCCTCTCCTCCCCCTGATGGCCAACAAGGCCCTCCTCTGCCACATATGCGGCCCGAGCCATAGGTCCCTCCATGTGTATTCTTTGGTTGGTGGTCCAGTCTCCGGGAGCACCGGAGGTCAGGCCAGTTGACTCTGTTGCTCCCTCCATGGGGCTGCAAAATCCCTCATTTCCTTCAGTCCCTTCTCCAACTCCTCCATCTGGGACCTCACGCTCAGTCCAACGGTTGCTATGAAGTGAATCTTGGGTATTATGAACTTTTGGGCTAATATCCACTTATCAGTGAGTACATACCCTGTTCATTCTTTTGTGACTGAGTTACCTCGCTCAGGATGATATTTTCCAGTTCCAACCATTTGCCTGTGAATTTCATGAAATTATTGATTTTAATAGCTGAATAGTATTCCGTTGTATAAATGTACCACATTTTCTGTATCCATTCCTCTGTTGAGGGACATCTGGGTTGTTTCCAGTTTCTGGCTATTATAAATATGGCTGCTATGTACATAGTGGAGCATGTGTCCTTATTACATGTTGGAGCATCTTCTGGGTATATGCCCAGGAGTGGTATAGCTGGGTCCTCAGGTAGTATTTTGTTCATTTTTCTGAGGGTCCACCAAACTGATTTCCAGAGAGGTTGTATCAGCTTGCAATCTCACCAGCAATGGAGGAGTGTTCCTCTTTCTCCACATCATCACCAGCATCTGCTGTCACCTGAGTTTTTGATCTTAGCCATTCTGACTGGTATGAGGTGAAATCTCAGGGTTGTTTTGATTTGCATTTCCCTGATGACTAAGGATGTTGAACATTTCTTTAGGTGCTTCTTAGCCCTACAAGTTTCCTCAGTTGAGAATTCTCTGTTTATCTCTGTTCTTATTTTTTGATAGGGTTATTTGGATCTCTGGAGTCTAACTTCCTGAGTTCTTTGTATATATTGGATATTAGCCCTCTATGGGATGGAGGATTGGTAAGGATCTTTTCCCAATTTGTTGGTTGTCGTTTTGTCCTATTGACAGCGTTCTTTGCCCTACAGAAGCTTAGCAAAGGATCTTAACACTCGGGTTTGCAGCTAGAGATGGGATGAACTGGGCTACATTTGTATGTAATAGTAAAGACTGCTAGGAAGGACTCTAAGGCAGAGCCGGGAAACCTAAAGCTATTCCTTACTGTATTAGTCAAGGTTCTAAAGAGCATGGGATGTTCTTTCTTAATTGAATACCCACATCAGGCATGTGGTGAGTAATAACTAATGTAGTGTGGATCTGCATGTGTCCAGCCATACCAAATAGCAGTTGTCATGACTGTTTTTTTCTGTACATAAGAAAACTGAAGTAAAATTACTACTACAGGTCACAGACCTGGAATGTGGTAGAGCTTCTATGCCAGGCCAAACCTACTGGCTCAGCACACAGGTAACCTTACCTGCAGCCTTTATTTCCTTCCAATTGTTAGTTCTTCATCCCATTATGTCTTAGAGGTCTAGAAATCCAAGCACTTAAACTCCCACTTAGGAGTTTCTTTGTTTAGGTTAGCAGGGGCAAATAGACAGCTGGAAGGCATGGTCACCCTCTGGAAACTATGACCAGTTCCCTGGCTGAGCATCCTTCATTATAATAGCTCCTGGTAGACAGGGTGGTCCTGAACTGAAGGCCATTTCTCCCTTTCTCATTGTCACTTCCTTTGAGGCATGCTACTGTTCAGAGCCCTGTTGAGATTTTGATTAAAAAGGACAGATATAAGACAGATATGTGAGACTTCCAATAAAGTATTTCTTTTTCTTCTGTAGCAAAATGTAGTTTCTTGCAACTTTCTCAAGAGAATTTAATTTTCCATGACTGTTGACAAATTCAATTTTGAGTTTTACATGAAACACTAGAAACAGTGGTCTGGCTAGACATTATACTTCTTTTTTTTAAATTAATTTATTTATTTACATCAAATGCTCCCCTGCCTCCGGGTCCCCACATGCACAGACCCTCCCTCCATGCCCCTTTCCCTTCTCCTCTGAGAGAGTGGGGTCCCCTGGGTTTCCCCCTACCCTGGCGCATCAACTCTTTGATTCACCTTTACCTATTTGCAACCTATTCTTCTTTATTTTATTGTTATCTTTAAGCCACCAACTTTCTAAAACAAAACTGCATTTAAAAATATATAGTGTGTAGAATCCTTGACTTTCCTTTGTTCTCCCCCCCCCCATTATGTCGATGCCATTGACTTGTTTTTATGGTGCTTGCTAAAGGAGGAAATAGTCACTGAAGCCAAGACACTGAAACTTTGTTTTGAAAATGCTCAGTGCACAATATTTAATGTTAAGGCAACATATCAAATACCCAGATAACTCTGTAATTCCTAAAGGATAACATGTCTCAGAGTGTGTCTGTGTGTCTGTGTGTATCTGTGTATTTGTGTGTCTCCGTGTATTTGTCTCTCTGTGTATATGTGTCTTTATATATTGTCTTTATATATACATTGATCTTAGTGTCATAGTTTTTATAGAGATCATTATGTATGTAATTTATGTTAATTAACTCTAAGTGGGTGTGGATTGTCAGGCTATTCTTTGTCTCTGTCCCCAAGTCTCTCTCTGTCCTCCCATTTCTTATTCCCTCCCTCTTGCATACAGTTAATATTCCCTACTCATTAATGATTCTTTAGTGTGGAAACTAAAGTAAGCGAGTGCATAAAGTCAAATGCACAATTCTGATTTCTTTTGTGATATGCCTAATAAAGTATGTTAGCAGAGTAGACAGCTAAGGAAAAGCCAGTTTCAAGCCGGGCTCCATTTCCCATTAATTTCCCAGATACCTGAAATTTACTAACTCCAGACTCTGAAGCATTTTAAATACTCTCCTTTCTTCATTTTCTTGGTTCCTGTCAAAAATAGTTATTTAAAGACATCTGGGCTAGGGTATAGATTTAAGTGTGACATTTCTGTCATTGGCACAAAAGTTTTTCCTCCTGAAAAGTTTATCATTTTATTCCTAAGAGCTCATACAGTCATATGGTTATATCACCAACCAATCATCCACTTTCCTTAAGAATGGTCAAGGTTAACTTGAGTAGTGATTGATCTACATGTCCAAGATAGTGAGCATAAAATACTTCAGACCTATTGACTACAAAAGTCACACTTATAGACTCCATTTAACCAATCAAAATACAGAAAATGGAAAGAATCCAGTTTCATGGCATGAAAGTTTTTCAATAACTATTTTGGCTGAGACCAAGAAAATGAAGGAAGGAGATTATTTAAAAAATAGAGTCTGAGAGCTGGTAAATTTATTTACTTGGATTTCTTTGTGAGAAAAAAAGGGATCATTAAAGGCATGTTCTACCAGCCCCCAAACTTGTCTTTGGACTTGTGTAGCCTCTTTTTCTGAGTTTTCCTTCTTGTTAAGCACCTGTTCTTCCCAGAAGGAAAGAAGACATCCCAGTCTGGGGACAGATGGAGACCCAGCTGTGTGTCAAAAGACATCCTTTCTGTAACCATCTGCTCCTCTGCTTGGTGAGTGCCCATCAAACGACAGTCTGCAGCAGGTGGTAAGGAGATGGATTTTCACTGTCACTGATGGAAAGGGCTTGGGCAGCTTGGGATTGGAAAAGATATTCCATCATTTTATTTAACACGCTTTCATTTCTCTTTATGCCTAAGATGGGATGGAGTGTGTGGGGGGTTTATCTCTATGTAGTCTGTGCAAATTGAAAGTGGATCAACCTTTACTTCAAGCTTCTGGTGATTGGGGCTATATCCATGGATTTCAGCCTACCTTGATTTTAATGCATTGTTAAGTATAAAGAAGACATCAAACACTCTATCAAGCATACGTACACATCTAAAACCAGGTTGCACATTTTAAAATTTCCACTTTTACCTTCATGAGATTAGCTGATAGGCATGGAAGCCATCCATTCTTCTGGATCCCTGAGATACCAAGTTAACACACAATGTTATATATTATATGCCTGGACTGAATTATTCTCCCAAAAACCAGGGCCTCTGTCTGAAGACCAGTATATGAGGAACTAGCAAAGCTTAGTGAATTCATATTGTGCTGATCCTGAGGATCTTCTTAACCATCTCTCTTGTTTGTTCTTTTAGCTCTTGGCTTATCTGTTTTGAGACTGTATTTTGTAAATTCAAGCTCAGAGTTTGCTTTCTTTTTCTGATAAGCTGTTTTATTTCTCTGGTAGATTGGCTCTTTTAACATAATTTCTCAATTTCTATCTTCTAATATTTATTTGAAAATTTAATTTATAGAAAACACATAGCCTGAACATTAGCATCTTAGCCATTTATGTTAAAAATTATTATTATTATTATGCTGTTGTTAGTGAGTGTGTGGTATAGTGTGTGTGTGTGTGTGTGTGTGTGTGTGTGTGTGTATGTGTGTGTGTGTGTGTGTGTATAACATGTATATGCCAGGACAGTATGTATGTAGGTCAGAGGGCAACTTTTGGAGTTGGTTCTTTCCTGTTGGTGCTAAGATCAAATTCAGGTCATCAATTTTTCACAGCCAGTGTTTTTATCCTCAGCCACCATCTTGTCAGCTACTGTCTTAACCATTTTTAAGTGTGCATCTCACCAGTATGAAGCATATGCACATTGGAATGTGCCAGCAGAGCTTATTTACAAAAATCACAATATATGTATGTATCTTAATATACTTTATATGAATGTTATATATAGTATATGTATATATACTTTGTATATGTATTTTATACTATAAATATACTTTATACATATAACTTTCAAGAATATGCTTATATACTTATATATATTTAGAATATATATTAGTATACATTTTTAGTATTGACTTAGTTTTAAAATTGATTTAAAAATTAGGTTAATGATATTCATTTGTATTTATGTAACTGCTATTTAATATGTAAATATCTTATTTTTCCATATCTCTTGTTTATTCTTTCATGCCTTCCTTTGAACTAGTTACATTTTTAAAATTTATTGTTATTTTATTTTCTCCTTTATTTGCCTAGAGACAGCTGTGTGTACTAGACATTTGAGAATCCATATATAAATTAAAACTTTTTACCACTTTCTGGGACATGTGAAAATATTGAAGAGTTTAGATAAACTACTTACATATCTTTGTGCCATTGTCAAGCATTTTAAAAATAATTTTTTAAATTAAAATATAATTACATGTTTTACTTAATTTTTTTCTCTATTCAACCCTTTCTATGTTACACTCTCCCTTATTTCTTTCAAATTCATGGCCTCTTTCACTTTAGTTGTTTATATATATATTGATATATAGAGATATATGAATATATATATAGTGATATATACGAATATATATGTATGTATACATTCACACAGGATATATACGTATACACATATGTATATACACACAGACATATATATATGTATATACACATATATCTTACTCAGACTATATAACATTACTTATATGTATAGAACTTTAAGGCTGACCAGTTGGTATTTGTCTTAGTTAGGGTTTTACTGCTGTGAACAGACACCATGACTAAGGCAACTCTTATAAGGACAACATTTAATTGGAGCTGGCTTACAGGTTCAGAGGTTCAGTCCATTATCATCAAGGCAGGAACATGGCAGCACCCAGGCAGGCATGGCTGAGAGTTCTGCATCTTGTTCAGAAGAACAAAAAGGAGAAGACTGGATTCCAGGCAGCTAGGATGAGGGTCTTAAAGCCCATGCCCACAGTGACACACTTCCTCCAACAAGGCCACACCTAGTCCAACAAGAACACACCTCCCAGTAGTGCCACTCCCTGGGCCACCACACTATTGGATAAACAGTTGGGGGCTGATATATGGAGAAGACTATTTGCTCCCACTCTCAACATTCCTTAGGCTTCTGTAGTTCTTTGTATAGGGTTGGGGCCCCGTGAGCTAACTCCCTTCCATGTTAGCATGTCTGCTAATGTTGTCCTTGTTCATGTCTTTTTGTTTTAATTCTACATATGCTCTAACCTTCATGAGGAATATTCTCACTATTTTTATAGTCAACTTTTATTTAGTTCGGTCCACTTGTTTGTCTTCTGTTACTTCAGTGTTTCCCTGTATCTTCCTAATTATTCTGCTTGAAGAAGTGACATTTCTAAATTCTTTTACTTTAGATTTGCTGGCTATCATTTTCCTGTACTGAATTTTTCTGAAAAAAATTATTTATTTTTTTATTTATTCTTCATTTAGAAGTGGAATTTTGAAGCAGTAGAAATGGCTCAGTGGTAAAGTGTACTTGCTGCTCTTGCAGAGGACCCACATTTGGTTCCTTGAATCCATATGGACCCTCATAATTGCCTGTAATTCCAGTTCCAGAGGATTTGACACTTTTATCTTCCATCCATGGGTATCAAGCACATACCTGAGGTACTTACATGTAAGTAAATACTTACACACACACACACACACACACAGAGAGAGAGAGAGAGAGAGAGAGAGAGAGAGAGAGAGAGAGAGGAACAAGTCTTTAAAAAATGAAATTTTTAATGGCAAATAAGATACATAAGATGAACACATAATGACTATAGCTTCAAGAATAACCACACACAAAATATATCATGAAATGAACAGCCATCAAGAAAGGGAACTTCATAAGTATGCAAAGATCTCTGCAGGCTATTTCCAAACACCATTCCATCAAAGGGTATTTATTTTCAAAGACCCTAATATTGCAAACTAAACAGGCATGTTTTGTGTTCTGTATAGGAGAATGTGTTACATGTTCTTTATGAATAATGGCCCCTATCTGTTATACTTATGAGATCCAATGATGTACATAGTGGTAGAATTGTATTAATTTGTATTCTATTCTACTGCATGGGTATATAAATATTTATACATTTTACTGTATGATTGACAATTTTGGTTGAATGTATGTAGAAATGGACATAGATATTTTATTTTGAAATTCATGTTCTTCCCACTTAGCCTATATTCAGATTCTTCCTACCATCTCTGAAGTCAACTAATTTGAGCATCAATTTCATGTCCAAAATTTCACTAACACATGACTTAGCAGAAGACAAAATTCCTCATTCCTCAGTAGCTGTGAACATGTGAAACCAAACAAATGGTGCGTTTCTAGTACACTACAGTAGACTTGGTGGCAGATGGACATTTCCTTTTCAAAAATGAGAAAGCCTAGAGAGGGTTGTGCTGGATCCCAACCAAATCCTGAACTCATCTGGAAAAATTCTATTAAGGCCATAAGTCTGGTGAATAATCTTATTTGGCTTGGTCCTTTGCCTTACAGTCCTATTGGGATGGTACTACCTCTTTTATTGTCCCAAGTCACAGCCTCAGCCAGGTAGCATCTTCCACCTCAAGGCATTGAATGTTAGTAGCCTGATCTGTGGAAACCAAGGAGAGTATATGCTTGCCCCTGAGGCCTATGTGCTTTGGGCCTAAATTGCCTTCATGGATATCCATCATTTTTCTTGAGGGATATTTTCCTAGCTTTATAGCTGTATTTCTTCATCTGGTAGAATCCATCCTGTGGCAGCCTTCCTACAGTTTATTCCATTTCTGTCTAGGCTGGCACTGTTTCTACTGATGAAATCCCAAATCAACTGTGGGTTCCTGCTAAAATTGTCACTAAAGTTAATCTCTTTTTTCAAGTGATTGTTCATCATTCCTGGGCAGTTTCTACAGATTTGTATTATTTATTTATTTATTTATTTATTTATTTATTTATTTATTTATTTATCAATTGTGGTGGTTTGAATATGCTTGGTCCATGGGAAGTGGCACTATTAGGTGTGGCCTTATTGGAGGAGGTGTAGCCTTGTTAGAGGAAGTGTGTCACTGTGGAGGTGGGGCTTTGACGTCTCATATATATGCTCAAGTCTGGCCACTGTGATCCAGACCCTCCTTCTGTGGAAGAGGGTCTCCTTCTGGCTGCCTTTGCATCAAGATGTAGAACTCTCAGCTCTTTCTTCAGCTCCATGTCTGTCTACAGGCTGCCATGCCTCCTGCCATGATGATAATGGACCAAGCCTCTGAAATTGTAAGTCAGCCTCAATTAAACATTTTCTTTTATAAGAGTTGCCTTGGTCAAGGTTTAAAACCCTAACTAAATCTACCTATCTATCTGTCTATCCATTTGTCTGTCCATCCATCTATCATCTGTCTGTCTGCCTGCCTGCCTATCTCTTTGTAAAATGCCCAGATAACAACATTTTCTAAAACTCTCAGGCCTTCTTTGTTTTTGCTTAGCAATTTATTCCACGTGTGTATCTCCTCTTTCATTTTACTATATGAATAAGGGGAAATAAGGTCACACCTTCAGCATCGCCCTTAAAAGTATCTTCAGGTAATTATGCAATCTTAGTGCTCAGCAAATTTTACCTTCTACAAAAAGCTGGAAAATAATTCAGACCCATTCTTTGCCACGTTAACACGAACTACCCTTTCCCATGCTCTCATAAGAAACCTTTTCCTCTGAGACCTTATTAGGATCACATTTGATGCTCACATTCTTACCAAAGTATTCCAACTTCTGCCCATTACCTGGGGCCAAAGTCACTTACATATTTTTAGGTATTTATTTGATAAACAACCCTTCTTACAGTACACAAGTTGCTACTGCTAAATACCCATGGAAATTGGAGCCTAAAAGGCAAAAATCATGGACCCACACTTGTGACCAGGCTACCTGGGCTGCTGTCACCAAGCTTCCTGTCCTTGGTTTGCAGAAGGCTCTCTTCTCATTGTTCTTTCATATAGCCTTTGCTTTATATGTCTCCATCTTTATTGTGATTTTTTTTTTTTGTAGAAGAAAATCAGTCCTACTGAATTATGGCACCACTAAAGACTAAATTTAAGCTTAAATTATTTCTGCCCCCTTTTAATTCTTGAGACAAGATCTCATGTATCACTGGCTGCCCTCCAACTCTCTATGTAGCATAGGCTGGATTCCAACTCTGAATGTAGCTAACTTCTGATCCTCTTTCCTCTACTCTAGAGTGTTGAAATCACAGGTATGTGGCTTTGTAGTCAGTTTATGATGCTGGAGAGTGAACCCAAGGCTTTGTATATGCTAGACAAAGACTCTCTGCCAAATGAGCTATGTCTCCAGCCCTCAGCCCTTTCATTATTTTCTTCAATGCCTTATTTCCAAATACAGTAACTTTGGGGGATGTTGGCCTTTGCCATATGTATGTTGGGAGATGCGTTCAGTATGCAATAGGGCTCAAGTTATACTTTCCCCATCATGTGGACATCTAATAGACCTCATATAACTTACTGAAAAGATATTTTCTTCACTGAACTGTGTGTGTGTATGCACGTGTGTGTGTATGTTCCCAAGGCCTCTATTCTGCTGCATAAGTTAGTTTTTCAGTTACAGCATCATTACTATACTGATTAAATAATAACAGTAATATGACAAACTAAGATCCCAACTTTGTTGTTTCTGATGCCTCAGGTTACTTGATTATTGCTGTGCTGCAGATTGAACTCAGAGCCTAAGAGAAACTAGGCAAGGACTCTGTCATGGAGCTGTATCTCTAGCCCCTGTCTACTTATTTTTAACTCTTCATTTTTCTAGGAATATTCAGGAAGTCTTGTAAGTATATTAGCATCTTAACTTCAATGGTATCACAGCTGTGGGTTGTGATCAATGCTAAATATTTCTCTCTTATGTAGATATCTTAAAGATGTGGTTTGAGGAATTTTATTTTATTTTGGGGAGATGCTATGGCAAAGCATCTTTCTATATTTTCATTGCCTGTAAGCTGTTTCCTTTGGGTATAGGTTTTTAGGTTGGGAGGTATTTTCTTTTGCTATTTAAGATGTCATTCCTTCATCTTCTGACTGTCACTATTATTATTATTATTATTATTATTTTTGAAAAATCAGCATCAATCTTATTATCCTGTGAAAGCACTATGTTCCATTTTCCTTGACTGCTTTTTGGAGTTTTTCTGTCTTTTCCATAGTTTTACTATACTAGTTTCGAAAAAGTTTCCATCCCATGACTTATGCTTCTTAATGTTTGTACCCTTATTAATCTTTCTCCTTCAGTCTAGGGTGGTCATGCCCTTCACTTTTGAGCATTGGAGTCTACTAGTTTGGATGCTGAGTGACTTCTGAGGACCATGTACTAAAAACTTTGCTGTTTAGGGATCTCTTGGCTCACCCACTCTAAACAACTCCCCCAAGAAGCTGACTGGTATGAAGAACAACTGCTCTGAGGCTACTCTGTCAGAAGAGAATAAAGTCTTGTGTACTAGACCTTTACGATCCTAGACAGTAGGTTTCTATGAAGGGAGAGGATGAAAGAAGGAGATCAAGAGAAGGGGAAAGGATGGGAGAGAGAGAAGAGAAGGAGGGAGAAGAAGAGACAAGAATGAAGTGAAGGAAGGAGAAAGAAAAATGCCCTTTCCAAAATAGAATGGATATTGTAGGTGGATGAGGGGAGGGGAGGGGACTAAATGGGGTGGGGGTAGATATGGGAGGAATCAGGTGTCGACAGGATGGAGGGAGAGAGTATTAGGAAAGACAAGTGGAATGGGGGGGGGCACATCTCTGGAATGAGCTAGAAACCTAGAGCAATGGAAACTCCCAGGTATCTATGAGGGTGATCCGATCTAAGGCTCCTAGAAATAGGGGATATGGAGCCTGAGCTGACCATCTCCTGTAGCCAGGCAAGACTTCCAATGGAGTGGTTGGATCACCAACCCAGTCACAAAACCTTTGACTTACAAGACCCACAATTTTTTCCTGCATACAAGATGTGCTGGTGTGAAGATGAATCAGAAATTGAGAGAGTAGCCAATCAATGACTGGTCCAACTTGAGACCCATGAGAGGGAGCCCATCTCTGACACTGCTAATGATATTCTGCTGCACTTGCAGACAGGAACCTAGCATAATTGTCATCAAGGAGACTTCACCCAACAACTTATGGAAACAGATTCAGAAACCTGAGATCAAACATTACCTAGAGCTTGGGGAATTCTGTGGAAGAGGGGGAGAAATGACTGTAGGAGTGAGAGGGGTCAAGAACACCATAAGGAAACCCACTAACTTGGGCCTGCAGGGGCTCAAAGAGACTGAAATGCCAACCAGAGAGCCTGCACAGGCCTGACCCAGGCCATCTGCACATATAGTACAGTTGTGTAGTTTGGTCTTTATGTGGGATTCCTAACAATGGGAGCAGGGGCTGTATCTGACTCTTGCCTGTCTTTGCGACCCTTTCCTCACACTGGGCTGCCTTGTCTAGCCTCAATAGGAGAGGAAGCACCTAGCCTTATTGCTACGTGATATGCCTGGGTTGCTTGGTAGCCATGGGAGGCTTTCCGATTTGTGAAGAAAATTAAAGGAAGAGTGGATGGGGGAGGGAAGTGGAGGAGAAGGGGTGGGTGGAAAGGAGGCAAGGGAAACGGTGGTCAGGATGTTAAATTAATTAATATTGCTTTGTAAAAAGGAAAGAATGTCCTTTCAGGGCTTATTTGCACCCCATGACCCACCCTTCCTTCTTGGCCCCATCCACTATCAGTACATTCAGCTAGGATTTCCTCCACTATTTGTCTGCTGATTAGGTTAGTGTTCTGTACTGGCTAGTTTTGTGTGTCAACTTGACACAAGCTGGAGTTATCACAGAGGAAGGAGCTTCGGTTGAGAAAATGCCTCTATGAGATCCAGCTGTAAGACATTTTCTCAATTAGTGATCAAGGGGGGAGGGCCCCTTGTGGGTGGTACCATCTTTGGGCTGGTAGTCTTGGGCTTTATAAGAAAGCCAGCTGAGCAAGCCAGGAGAAGCAAGCCAGTAAGGAACATCTCTCCAAGGCCTCTCCATCAGCTCCTGCTCCTTGACCTGCTTGAGTTCCAGTCCTGACTTCCTTTCGTGATGAACAGCAACATGGAAGTGTAAGCTCAATAAACCCTTTCCTGCCCAACTTGCATCTTGGCCATGATGTTTGTGCAGGAATAGAAACCCTAAGACATGTTCTCATAGTCTTAATGTCTGTTAACAGCACCACCAGCTGGGGATCACACCTTCAAGATATAGGAGAAACAAGAGAAAAATTTCCTAATTTGCAGCAGATGTTAGAAAACACGAAGGACCAAGGGCTTCCTAAGAGTAAGAATATGCTATCTGCCATCTTCAGACTTAACACACTGAAAAAGCTGTCGGTACGACACCCAACTTCTGAGCAAAGATTATCTTAGGGTGCACCTGGAAGATGCATCAGACATTTTCATTTTTTTAAAAGTGGATTAAGACCTTTTTTAGTTGAAAATAAAGTTATTTATATTCTGATCACAAGTTCCCTTTCCCCCGTCTCCTCCCAGATCCCTGGCACCTTTCCAAATGTACATCTTCTCCACCTTCTCTCTCTCTCTCTCTCTCTCTCTCTCTCTCTCTCTCTCTCTCTCTCAAAGCAAACAAGCAAATAAAAAAGACAAACAAGGATAAAATAAAACTAACAAAGAAAATAAAGACAAAAAAAAAAACAAAAAGAAGAAGACAAGAAACACATTCCCATGCAGGCACACAGACACACACACATAGGCACATACACACACACACAATTTAAAAAAAATCAAAACCATAAAAACTCAAACTCAGAAACCATAATGTACAACTTAAAAGGACATGAAAAATAAAAGTCCCAAACAAAGCAATATGAAACAAACAAGCAAAATCTCCGAAAGTATTTTTGAGTTTGTTTTGTTCTGGCTGTCTGTTGCTGGCCTGTCCTTAAGTGTGGTATGTTTTATATACCTAGTGAGACTCACCTGGAGAGAAACTAGGTTTTCCTTTTGGAGTGGTCGTTAACTGGAGGTAACCTCTTGGCTAAGGATGGAAGATCATGTCTAGTTTCCATCTAAGTGCTTTACAAACACTTTCAGTGTTTTTTTTTTTCCCCTAAAAATCTTAAGGGTGCTATTCCTCAACACATGGCAAGCTAGAAACTGGTTTAAAGAGATTTGAAAGAGAGTAAAAGATTTATCTGATGGAGTGAACCCACTACTATTCCTAGGAAACACACAGACCCTCTGAGAGAATTGTATCATGAGAGCACCATAAGCTCTAGGTGGGACCAATGTGATGTACAGGAAGAGGCCTCCATATTCCTGATCATTCATGAGCAAGCACCAGGCTGAGACTCCCACTTAGCTGTATATATGGACAGACCATTTCTTGTAGCAAATAGTTTGAATCAATCACCAAGGGACATGAAGTGACATGACATTTCAGAGAGTAGAAGTACAAGCTGAAGAAAGGTACTTTCAGAACTGATCTGGTGATCCATGGGCAATTGTTTTTCAAAATTGCTTGGGTTTTGTATGATTATGTATGAGTTCTGTATGATTCCTGTCCCTGTGTGCTCCCTGTCACACTCAAGTCTCCTCCTTTTGAAGGGCAATATCTATTATACTTGCAGTATGCTGGTGTTACCAAAGTCTGAGTGTGTGTGCGTGTGTGTGTGTGTGTGTGTGTGTGTGTATGCAAGTATTTGTTTTTCTAGTTTGCAGGTCACTACATTGAGGAGAGTTATAACTCCAGGCACTGCTCCTGAGGAATTTCAGTAACAATTCCTTCCCCGTTCTTCTAACTCTTCCTGTATTCCACTTATCCCCAAATGCATGGCTTCATATAAAACAAATATATACAAATAATGTGTAAATACAACCTGACAGTTCCATCTAGTGTTGCTCATATGTACATGTTTTTAAGACTGGCCATATGGCATTGGTTAAAGAATCAGGGGATACATGCCTGGGAAATACTAATTCTCCCTTCCTTTGTAGTCATGAATTGTCTAAAGATCTTCATCTAGCGGTGGGGTCTTATGATCTTTCCCCATCATGACTTTGGGATGTCTTATGGTATTATCATTGTTGAGTTATTGCTTAGAGAACTCTATCACTGATGTTCCCTTTTTAAACATGTTCAAAAAGGGTAACTTATAGCTGGTTGGAGTGTATTAACCTATAATTGGGGTACTCAGTAGGCTGAGGCAAGGAGATCTTGAGATCAAGGTCAGGCTGAACTACAAACGGATTTCCAGACCTGACTGAGTTACACAGAAGGCTTCATCCCAACAAAACAAAACAAACCAAAACAAAAAACAAAATTTGAGTTCTGCAATTGATATGTGACAAGTTTAAACTTCACACACAGTAGTAATTCCCACGGTCCCCATGGTGTGGTGAATGCTAACTAGCATCCTGCATCCACTCCATGTCCCCTCTTCCTTTCCTTCTTAGCTTCCTTTCTTACTATGCATCATTCTGTTGGTTTAATGAATAAGCAAACCAGAAACTACCGATTTTCTATCATTTAGTAATGGGAAGGGCAATAATGAGATATTTAATGACTGGGTGGCATGGCTGCCAATCGACCAGAACAACTCTCTGATCATTTAGAACAGTGTCTGAGCCATCAGAAAGGCTGCCTAGCCCATCATCAGAGGAACAGCCAGGAGCAGCAGATTGAGCTGTTCCTGTATGCAGAAGATGAATGCCAGCTCTGCTCACTGCCATCTGTTTTATTTTATTTTATTACATCATTTCTCACTTCTCTTTCCTCCCTGCAAGCTCTCCCATATACCACTCTCTCTTCTCCTTCAAATTCATGGCCTCTTTTTGTCATTAGTTGTTATGGCATACACATATGTATATATTCCTAAACATAACCTGTACAGTCTGTATACTGTTACTTGTGTGTGTGTGTGTGTGTTTTCATGATTGACTCTTTGGCACTGGATAAACAATCAGTGTACTCTTTCCTGGGGAAAATGACTTTCCCCACTCCCAACCTTCATCAGTTGCTTAGAGCTAGCTCTTTGTGTAGGCATGAGGCCTTATGGGCTTTTCCCCATCCACTTTGGCATGTCTATTTTTCAGCTCACCTTTGGGAAGTCATGTTATTGAGACTTTATGGACATAGTGCCTGAATCCCTAATAACAATCTATAAACATCTGTTCTTGTACCCACAGATAAGTGTAATTGTCTTCTCTCATCAAGGAAACTTTTCTTTGCCACAGAAGGAGACTACTTACAGAAAAACTATAACCTTTGAAAATTCAGAGCTGTAGAACGTAGCCCCAATGGAGACATCTTTTATCTTTAAACAGGAAAAAGGTAAGAAGTCTTGACTCAACTCATCTGGTCCCATCCTATTTCCCACTAGACCCTATCACTAAGAGATAGACTGCTTTTATTCTTTTCTAGAGAGTTTTGGTTTTAATGGTTTTTTTTCCTGTTGCAAGATGTTCAAAACAGAAGCTTCCATAAGTGAAAGGCTGTCTTTGTGCAATTTATTTCCTTTCAAGCTTAAAGTGAATTTAGGAAGAAAACATTTCACCTTATCATGCTTTTCAGTTTTCTTGAAGGAAGTTTCCAGAGTAATGAGGTGGTTGGTGATGGTTGAATCTGAGGAACAGAGTAAGGAGATAATTTTGTGTTTTTCTTTACAATTTAAATGGAAGCAAAATATATAGTTGTATTAGTGGAGAGAGTATGTGTTAGATTTAGAAAATATAGCCTTCATAATGCAGAAAGATTCCATTCAATGACATAATTTACTTGAGATTTTCAAACATTGAAAGGAGGAAAAGTATATCATATTGTAAAGGGTGGGTAGGTGGCAGCAAAGGAGTGGAAATGCTATAATTCAGCATAAAATCACGAGTTTATGGTTTGGAAGAAAACTAGATGCCGTTGAATCCTGCCTATCTTATTTAACTGTAAGAAATGGAAAGCCATACAGGTTAAGTGGCTTGATCATGATACAGTCTAGCTAATTACTAAAAGCAAGATAATGAAATGCTCTTCTTGAATCACTTGTCCTGGTGCTACACATAGTAACCTTAAGTAGTTGATGCGGTACCCTCCATCAGGGTTACTGTCAGTGAGAGAGCAATCAGTTGCAGGATGTGTAAACATAAGAAGTTAATGGGAACAGGAACAAAGTACAGTGATATATATCTATATGTATATGTGTATGTGTGTATGTATGTGGTGTGTGTGTATGTGTGTGTGAAATGTCATAATGAAATACATTATTCTACATACAAAATGGACAAAGTCCTGGATTTTATTCATCTTCAGGAAGATATAAAATTTCCAGCAAGTATACAGAAAGGTGTTTGGTACCCATAACCATCTTGTAAATGCCAATGAAAGCCACCATGGGATAGCACCTCACATCTGCTAGGATACTCATCACCAAAGAGAAGAGGTGACAAAGGATTGGAAAGAGTGGAGAATAGGGGACACTTGTACACTGTTGAGCATAGATTGGTATTTTCCATTTGTGGAAAATAGTAACAGGTTATTAAATAAATTTGAAAAGACCTGTCCAAAAAAAAGAAGAGATAACAAAAAACATATTGAGCACATGGTGCTGTAGTGACTGATTTTTACTTAGGAAAATAAAGCACACTTGGTACCATCGAGTCCCTCTTCCCTGCAGCATGCTTTGTACCTACCCTTGCTGAGTGGCAAACCTTTTCCTATAGAAACACACTTGCCCTTGGCCAGACCTTTCAACTCAACTGATAATGAAGTTGTCAAGACCCAGGTCCCAGTGACATGTTATCCATGGGGGACTAAGGATGGAGTGTAGAAGGAGATGTGCCTGCCATGAGACTATTCCAGGCCTTCCCTCCTGGTGAGGATGATGGGGCAATGTCAACAGTTAGTGTCCTCACTCAGAACCATATAGAAAAGAGTAAAAGTACTGTATTCCTTAATAATAGGCTCTAGAAGACGGCAGACCATGGTAGGGAATTGGGGTTCGACTTCTTACTTCTTCATCTTTCCCTTGACAATAACTGGAGTTTCAGAGTGAGGTTTTACTCCTGTACTCTCTTTTTAGTAACTGATATATTTGTTTTGTTTTGTTTTAAATTCTTGTTACAACTATTGTTAAGTATGTATTTCAATAGAGCCAAGTACATTATTGTAACCACTATCTGGTAAAGCTGAAACTGAGCCCACAATCTAACTCTCTCATCTCCTTTCTTCACTTTGTCTCTATGACACTTATTGTACCAGATACGTCACAGACACGGAATCAAGCAGTATGCTTTTCCTGACTGGTTTGTTTCCCTTGGTAAAATGTTTTCAACATTCACCCACAATGTAGCATGTCCTAGAATTTTCTTTATTTTTAATTTAAAGTAATACTTCATTGTCTACTGCATGTTATTTACCTATTCACTGTCTGTTTTCACTTGGGTTGTTTTCATCTCTTCCTTTTTTAATGAACAGTTTTGGATGTATACAGGCAGATCCAAGATAAAAGATTGGAATCATTGTTGTACACATCAAAGTAAGCCTACAGACAGTAAAAATCAAAGAGGAGAAGGACCTAACTTGGTCTATGTTTAGGAGGAAGATAGAAAATCAGAAGGATGAGGTGGTCAAGAGTCACTTTGTCCTGTCTGCATACAATAAAACCTATCCAGTGCCTTTCAACATAGTGAAAGACTCCCCCCCGCCCCCCCGCATACACACTCAAAACACAACTGACAGTACAATCAGGAATTGTGATATGTTTACCACATGCTACAGGTACAGCAAGGAGAAGGTCTGACTGTGACCAGAAACCACTTGGAAGTGTAAAGATGAGTATGAAGAAGGACTTAGTGGAGGAGTTAATAGTAGAAGTGGGTCTTGTAATTGAAGAGCACATACTCACTCAGAGAAGGAACAGAAAGGGTCAAGACTGAAGAGCTGCTCAAGCAAAGGGCTCCAGGGGTCTGGAACGCAGGTTATTATCCACGTGAAAATATAGAGATGTTGTTGGCATGAGACTTTCTCAGGTCTCAAGCATTGGTGAATGTAATAGGGTCATGTTAGTACTAAGAATGTTAGTCAGCACTCCACAGAACCCTTTGCCTAAGTCTCTTGTAGGAATATCTGGAGCTCCACTTTTCCTGCAGCCACATGTCTTAACTAGACTTAGGATAAGTTGCTCCTGTTTGTCTGGTCTGGTATTTTCACTGAGATTCATTGAGGTTGGTACTGCTGACAGCGTGCTCCATAAGAACATCCATTGCCTGTGCCAGGGAACTTGGCTGGTGGCCATGTTTCACTCTCAAAGTGCCAAGTCTGTCTTGTGGTCTGTGATTGGAAATGGAGCAATATAGTCAGATTGTGTTCTCTTCTCTATTGAATGTGTGTCTATGTGTGTATGTGTGCAGAAAGAGAAGGGGAGAAGAGGGAGGATGGAGAGAGAGGGAGAGAGAGACCCCATGAAACAGCATTTCTTATATTAGAATCTTGCAGAATTTTTGGGATACCCTTCAAATTACTTGCTAAACTCCTCCCTCAATAATTTCAGAGTTACCTAATACTTGCTGCATTGTTTCCTCTGATTTTATTTTCTCATCTGTTGCAGAAGCGTCAATACCAATGTATCATTTTCTTCCTTTTGCTTTTGTCAATTAAATAGAAACCAAAATACCTAGAAAGAAATTGGCCAAAGGGTCTCTGTCTCATACCTTGTATGCATGATTCCCAATTTTGGTCCAGTCAGTTTGAATTGTCAAGCCAAGAAAATCTTGGCATTTGAAAGATTGCTATTGAGCTTGACTGCAGATTTTAGAGGCAGATAGTTAGGGTGGGAAGACTACATAAAGAACTGTAGCTGGCATTAGGACAAAGAATAAATTATGAAGGATGGCAGGGGATGGAGCTGGGAAAGAGACCATTAGGGAGGTAGTGATGGGAGAGGAGCTAGAAACGGATGGGATTAAGAGAAACGGGAGGCAGAACAGATGTGGAAGTTGCTGGAGAGCACAAAGAGATGAAGGAATGGAATTCGTGCTGGGGGAGTTGAGTGTCTGAAGGTGAGATGGACATCCACAGTGCCATTTCCCATAACTGGTTTGTCCACAGTGAGTGAACATACTGGTGACGGGGTTCTGGACTTTAATGTATTAGAAATACCACAGCAGAATAATTTCTACTTCATTATCTCATGACCTTTTCCTATTATACAAAAACTCCACACAGAACATTCTCAAATAATTTTCTAAAATGTCATTAAAACTAAGAAGGTACTTAAAAGGACACATGAGAAGCCACATTCAACAAGTACAGAAATAAATTAGAGATGAGAAAATATTAAAATACCTGACCTGCGTGGGTATCTGCATAGTATTTAAAATGACCTCATCCATTTAGTTCTAGTGTTTGGCGCCCTGATCTGAAATATGAAAAATGTTCTCACAATGAGGCAGGTGAACTGAAGGAGGATATCTTAATATACAGTGAAACGTAAATTAATAAGCTCTCTAAAGCTATTAGTAAAAGTACTGAAATACATTAACAAATGCTTGGGTTCAATGTTCTTTGAAATCAGATTTATCACCAAAGTTAATCTGACAGGCATCAAATCTGTGCTGGGTTGAAAGGGCAACAACTTCACTGAAGTTCCAAATTGTAAGGGGATCAGAATTCATAATCGTCTGTGATGGGGAGCCTGAGCACACGGAAGTTAAGATTCTTACATCTTGGAAAAGGGTTGAAAAGAAATCTGGGCCACTGCTGTTGAAAAGAGAAGTGTCATTATTAGCTGGATTGACTTAGTTATGAACAACTTCAAATCCGCTGCAGTAGCCACCAAGATAGATTTTCCCCACTTTCATGTCAGCAGGGCTTCTACATTTCAAAAGCTTGCTCCAACCCCATCCTTGTAGTGATTACATGAGGCATTTTCCTCTCCATCTAGCCTGCATACCTGTACACACTTGACCTTTTCTCCCTTACTCCAGAAGCTCTACTTTTTTCAATCAGAGCTTCTTGGAGATGCTGTGATTCAGATGTGCAAGTCTTCATTCACCTGTGGCTTCTCTTATGGCTCCTTTGTTATGTTACGGCTCCTTTCATTCACCTGGACATCTATCATGGAAAGCAATATAAAAAGAAGGGGGCGTGGAGCATATTGCAACACTTGAAATGTGTCTCTCACTCCAAATATTTATTATATCATTTCTTGTATTCAAAAGAATATGTCCCTTAGCTAATTGACAGGCAATGTTTTGTGTTCTAAGAGATGAATTCACAGAGCCTTGTTATTGAAACTAACAGTCTAGATGCTGCATTTGGCTTTAACTTAAGCTCCTCTGTCATCTTGAGTTCATAATCTTTACATTCCCATCTACATTTATTCTCATTTTAGAAATTTATGCTAGCTGTTGCTTGTGCCTCAAACAATCGTCTCCAAGAATATGCGTGTTGATATCTTTGCATGGATAATCCCTTCTTCCAGAAGGCTTTCTCACCCAATTTAAAGTTATGTAATTGAACACACTTGCCAGGATGTGGGTGGTAAAGCCCTGCTTACCACATCACTTGTCATAACTTCTCATTTGCTTTTCTGATTCCTCATTACAAAATGTAAGCTTCACAAGAGCAGGGATTATTCATAATTGTTATCAAATTTCAGTTAGTGTACAGAACAGTGAGTGTCACTGTGACACGTTCATCCATGCATACCATTGTTATACACTTTCTAGTACCCTTTCTAATTTCCCTTCTTGCTGGTTCTCATCCTTCTGCTTTCATGTCACATATGTACACACACACACACACACACACACACACACACACACATGCATACATATACACATTAACTCCACATATGAGATAAAACATATGACATAATGATATTGTAGTCAGTTCTTAGACAAGAGCCTGAAACAGAATAAACAGAGTATTTATTAGATAAGAATAAAACCAAACCTCTCAACCTTCAGTTCTTATGTGACAGAGCTTGAATAAATTAGTGTTTGTCTAAAGGGTGTCTGAGTAGCTCTCAGTTGCTCTCAAGTTTTTCCATCATGGATGTGGGATACTTGGATTACCCTTCAGGAAAGACTTGACCTTCAGCTGCTAAGGATATGGTCATTGGGCCAGTTTCCAGTATTGGTGCCAATAGAATCCACCTTAACTTGGAAAAATGGGACCAGCTTCTTAGGTGTGCTCAATTGAGGGAGGAACTGCAGGTTCCATTTTTGTCAAAAGCTAGTCACCCTCAACAGGTAATATCCTTCTAACAAGAAACCTCTACTCGGGCTTTTTATGGGTCAATGCATGTCAGGACTGTACCATGGTTTCTGCTGCTCTCTCCTCAGTCCTCTTCCTCTCTGCTTTTCTTTCTCAGGGTTCAAATGTGCACTAGTATCTGAAAGCTTTGCTTGCCCTAACTTGTTTTTCTCCTTTGATCTTGCATAAGTTCAAGTTCACAATACAACCTCTTGCAATTCTACTTTGTCCTACTGTGTGTTTTCCTAGGGACTAAGCTTTTGTTGATATCACTACTAAATTTTAATGAGGCTACTTTGAAAGTTAATATTAATTACTACTACTACTACTACTACTACTACTACTTCTACTACTTATCAGATATCAAACCAAGGGCCTGTGTTTGTGAAGTATCTGATCTGACAGTGGTTTATACTTGAACTCCTGACACGTTAGTGAATACTATGAAAAAGGTTACTTGTAATCTGTTATCTAAAGATCTAAACTACCTTAAGGTTTTCACCTTGGACAATGAGATTGTTTTTCAACTAGTAACCCATTCATCTGGAGAGAGGTTTAATTGAGGTATCATTTCCCTTGGATGTTGATTTACATGGAGCCACAAAACTATGCAACTACTTAGGAATCCTCATTAGCATAAAGCTACAGTGGTGGGAAACAGCCAATTATTGAGGATTTGCTCTTTCCAAACAGTTTCTAAACAATCATCATGATCCCAGCCAGCAATCACAAAGTCCTGGCATGATTAGCTACAGCACTTCCATTTTAACAGAAGAGGAAATCTAAATTCCAGAAGGTTTCTCTAAGTTCTGAAGTTGTGACTCAGATCATAGGCTTTCTGTCTCCAAAGCCCCTTTCTTGACAAACTTATCATCATGTCTCCACGTGGAAGGATCCTGTCAATTAAGAGTCCTATAATGGTAGGGAAGAAATCGGATGAGAATTAAGACTCCTGCATTCTATAGAAAACTACTTAGTTTATGGTCAAAATTTGAGCAATAACCAGCTGGATGCAGTCACTAACACCACCCTGTTGTACTTCTCACCCCTTGCCACTAACTGAGAAGTGGAGACTTTATATAAGTGTGGCTAAGAGAACTGTGTTCAGTCTTCTTTGCTTTCTTATTTTGTTTTATTTCAGTTAAAAACTCCAAGGATTAGCTTATTCTGTATTCACTCTGTCCCCTCTTCTAGCACTGTCTTCTTGTCCTAGAGAAGACATGATTGCTCTAATAATCACATTTGCCAGACTTCCTTGCAGCTGGGGCTCATCCCATGGCAACGTGCTACTAATCAAGTGCATGCATGTGCAGCTTTCATCTGGGACTCATTCTTTTTGCTGTACAGCTGTAACAGAGTCTACAGGGTTCAGGAGTGAATTGTTGTGGCAGCCACTCTCTTTGTGACCCAGTTTTGGGCTGAGGTTTCTTGAGAATAACTTCTCAAAGCTCATGGCAGAATAATTGTTTTATATGTTTGGCTGCCTTTCCTATGATCCTGTGATATGTACATATATTCTCATGCACTGCATTCTGTGCTGTTCCATTTATTATGATTTATACTCACTAGATTATGTAGTTTAAGTTGAGGTCTTGGAACTACATGATTCACAATGTTGCCTGGCTTGAGGAGGAGGAGGACCCCCTGTATAAGAAAGAGCTAATTTACAGGCACAGAAGAATCTTAGTTTATCTTAATTGTGCACCATCTAAACCTGAAGCCTGAGTTTTCATGGATCATCCTGCTATAATGCTCACCACTGGTCTCTTTCACTTTATTGTTGCTCAGTGTTATGAGCAGCTGGACTCTAGGCCATCACGTTCCTATGGAGTGTAACACTACAAAATTTAGCTGTAGATGTTTATTGCCAAAAATGTCTTCTACATTCCATTTTTCAACTTTTTAAACTGCTGGTTTATTTAGGCCTCTGAATGTAAAACTTGTATTTGCTTGGACTCAAGCAGTAGTTCGTAGGAACTGACTGCTCCTCCACCCCTGGCTATAAGGTATAACGTGGTAGCATTTATCATGTTCTTTCTCCACCACCATTCCTCACCTTCTTTCTTGTTTCCAAGATAACCAGATAACCGCTGCAGCTACAACTCCATTAGTTCTCATTCACCTTATTTAGACTACCAAATATATGTCACTGTAAATCACAAGGTATATTCCTCTAAGCTTACACTCTCAAACACTGTACAATAACATCCGTCTTACTAATATGGCTGCCTAAAATGTGAGCTGAACAAGGCTGACACCAATAGACATGTTAACATGAACAGAGGGAAGCTCAGGAAGCATCAACCCTACAGAAAGACTACAGGCAACTAAGGAATGCTGAAATATGTTGTAATTTGCAACTCCAATGAGCCCATATAAAAATACACAATCCAATTATTATAATTATAAACTATATGCCTATATTGGGCAGATCTAAGACTATACTAACTTATTCTGCAGCTATCAGACCTCTTGCTACTTGTGGTTTCTCCTGGCCTCGTGGTTCAGGTCCATCATGCCTTCCTCCTCCTCCTCTTCCTCTGTCCTCTCTCCCTCCCATCTTGACCTTCCCCTCTACCTGTCCGGACTCTCAAACCTCCAGTTCCACCTTTCCCCTCCGCTGCCCAATCACAGGCTCTAATCTTTATTGACCAGTTAAAATGGGGAGAAGGTTCACATGAGATCACCTGAGATGGCAACCCTTCCTGAGGAAGCAGAATTAACATTAGAATACAAACAGCATCAGGCCAAACCACAACAAAGATCAGGAGAAACAGTCTTCTCAGGAATAACATTATCAGTTCGTTGTGCAATACCAAATGGTCAGCACTGAAAACATACATATGCATAACATTATACAGGCCGAACACATTGTATTTATATATCTGTACATGTTTGTGAAAATAGTTATTAAAAAAAGCAGGTCGTGAATTTGAAAGAGAAGAAGAGAGCGTATACTGGATGGTTTGGAGGGGGAAACTATATAATTATCTTGTAACCCCCAAAAATAATTTCATAAAGCGAAGGAAAGATGTACTGGTCAGTTTATAATAATAAACAGTTTTGTGGAGGCTTTAGACTTCACAACGATCCCTTAGGGCCTCGTAGATAAATCTGAGCATCCTGCCTTTCTTCACCTTGTGTAGCTTTGCTATTGCTTTTTTATGTTCTGCTGCTAAAAGCCATTTGAAAATTACTGATCTCATGAACTCCTCAGCCTCTGTATTAATCCCCTTTACAATGATCCTTGAAGCTGGTTATCTACAATTGCTTGACTATATCAAGTGAAAAGGGCTCATTACTTTGCTAGGTAGCACAGTCTATTTTAAGAGATGCTCTTCTAGATCACAAGACCCTATTGCTGAAGATTACTTGAGTTATAGGACATTGAGAAATCAGGCTGGATCGGAGCTAGAAGTCTCCTCCCTGCTGGCTAGCTTTCATGATGCCAGTAGGTGATAAGCAAAGTGCTGGGGGAGAAAAACTCATGAATGATCCTATCCGGTCTGGGGCTTCAATGTTACAATAGTGGCATGTCTGGAAAGGTGTGTCGCTGGTAAAGCAGTGGCATGAATATTATGCAGGGTAAAGGGTCGGAGAATAACTAACTTCTTCATGACTAGATTTGAGGATTGATTCATAAGCAGGAAATCTTGTCCTCTACTGTAAACCTGGTCAGGAGCCTATGCCTGGAAATGTCAAAGGTGTAGGAGAGAATTTACTACTGTTATTATGCTAAATGCACATCTGTCAACCTGTCTCCTAAACACTTACACTTATACCCATAGACAGTGCTGCTCTAAGCCTTCATCTTTTTTACAGTGGCCACTGCTTAATATAGAGTCTCACAACTGGTAAAAGTGTGGAGACCATGTGACTGCCAGTGCTTAGTCATGAAAGGGATATCTGTGCCACCCATTTGAAGACTCAGAGAACATAAGAAAACGGGAGAAAAAAAAATGTGAGAGTCAAAGACTGGGGAGTCCAGTGAAGCACTGTGTTCTGGACCAACACCACCATTTTGCTTATGAACTCATGACAGCTGCGGTTGCCTGCATATGATCTGTGCTAGACTGACGCCATCGCCATTTCAGCATGCATTGGGTAGGGGTTCCTGAGGTCACATTTTCACTGCGAGACTATGGACATTAATGGTTGACACTGGTAAGTTGATCCTGTTCTAGTAAATAATGCCCAGCTTGCGCTTAGTCAAAATTAAACTCAGTGGGTTTAAAAACATAATAAAGTGGGAGGAGCAATTGTTGAGGAGAAGAGTCGTCTCTGGGTGTGATGACTGAGAATGGTGATGAAGGTGCACTAGAAAGGACCAAAAGCTCAGTATATCACATGGATGAAGTTGTCCAAGAGCAAAAACACAAAAATGATATTCTTGATTCATAATTTTCTGAACTAAGGGAGAATAATTTCATTATAAATCACTCAGTTCTTTAAGGCTCTCTTTATAAATATTTTTTATTCACAAACAAGCCATCTTAGCATTTTGGGAATATGAGACCTTACTTGGTATCCTTTCTGGGTAGGAATAATCAGAAGAATATTGACTTAATCCTTTTATTTATGTATTGTGATAATAAAATCTAAAACTGTCAGAATGATACCAAATTGCTACAAGTAATTCACCAGGTACCATGTGGCTTATGAGTTGTGTAACTGGAGTGGGAGGGCAGGGGAAGACATGCCAAGGTCCCATTTTCTATTAAGTCCGTTATGTAGTTTTTCCATATTCAGTTCTAAAATCAATGATCTGGCGGTACAACATTGTTAAGTCCCAGTCATGTTTAGAAACTGAAATGACAGCTAGCAAATGATAAAGCTGGGGTTTTAACTCGTGTCTTTCTGATTCTAAAATCTGAGTTCTTCTATTCCGTCGGGGGTTTCCAGTCCTTTTCTGTCCACTATTATGTTATTATAGTAATATATATGGCCTGGCACTCCTTAATACCTACTTAATAATTTTCTTTATCTGCCTCAGTTGGTTATCTGCACAATGGACATAAGGTAACTTCAAAGGGCTGTTCTGAAGCAAGAGGCAGTGACAAGCTGTGCATTCTTTATCTTCCAGCATTCTGATAATGCTGTGTTATAGTAATGCTGTGTCATTTTGTCATTCCATCCTATGCCTTTCAGTGAGCAAATTTAAAAGGCACAAGGCCATTTGTATACATATAGACTGAATGAAAAGGTAAATGCAAAATTGTATTTGTTAAAAAAATCCTTAAGTCTCTCTTATGCCCTGGGGCTTTGATGAATTGGATCCTGATGTTAAAGTGCATGAGTGGATGTGGCTGAAGGAGATGATGAAGATGGTAGAGAGGAAACTAACTGTGAATGGGTTAAGGGCCCTGGAGGATTTCTTACCTTGAAGTGAAGCTCTTCAGAGGGGTGTGTGTGTGTGTGTGTATACATACATATATACATACATATACATACATACACACACATACACACACACACACACACACACACACACACACATGATCAGGAGGAAGACAGCAAACTCGGTAGGGGCACCAGGTCAGTTCAAAGGCATCATTGTGGTACTGTTTTTATCCCCCTTTCTATTCATGACCATCTGATTCAGGAAACAAATCCACTAAACCAAATAGGATTAAGCTACAGAATCCAGCTGGGGATGTGACTGTCAAACAGTCATCTCTCTGCTGGTGTTAATGGTTTGTGGTACAGAACCCTAACCCCCGGGCTATCCCACCACCCAGGCAAGTGCTAGGCTGAGGGTCTCAGAACATCACACACTTCTCTAATGTGTCACAATTACAGAGACAACTGTGCTAAGTAACTTTCCACCGATCTGCTCTGAAAACTTGCAGTGTGTTCAATAGCCCTCAAAATTTTTCATTTGGGACCTGCGGAGAGATGGCATGGTGGTGGTTACACTGAACAGTGGTAGAATAAATAGTATTTCCAAGAGATTTTTTTCCTTCTTTTTCCTTTTGAAGTGTGTAGCTTGTAAAAAGAATTTGAATCCGTTTTAGCTGCATTTGTATCTCAATTTAGCACATTGAAAGAGAAGGAAGCAAGGTTGCAAAGATAGCACAGGTGCTAGTGACTGCAAAATTGGATCACACACTTGGCTAAGAAACAAGCTTCCGTTTTTTGCTGGGAACAATACTTTACCTTTACAAAGAAGCAGTCAGCTGAGACATTCCATGAGGGCAGCACAAGGGAGCTAGCCCATCGACACTGTCCATGGTGCTGGCAGAAGTACCCTGTGTCAGACACATGTGTCCATGGATCCAGGGTTCTGGTCTCTCCAGGCTTTTTCTTGGCAGGACAGGACCGTTCTTTATTTGTTGTCTCTGGTATGTGAAGTTTTGGAACACATATTACTGAAGATAAGCACTAAATATTTACCCCAAATACAATCCCAAAGCCAATACAGGTCTGCAAAAATGCTTCTGGCTATTATCAAGAGTACCAGTTCTCTATCCCTAAATTTGCACTTCAGAAATAGGTGCAAATTAGATGAGAAGGTGGTGGCTCTCAAGGCAAACCTACACTGGTTCTCTGGATGTGGTTCATCATGTTTCAAGGAGAATGCACATCAGCACTTCTTTTTTCAGGTGACAGGGAAGGGCTATTAATGATGGTCTGGTTCTTACTGAGACCCATACTCCAGTTAATAAACTATACCTAGGGAAAACCCTGAGAAGTCAGCTTGGGAACTTTGAGATATTCCACCAGGGTCCCCTCCCCTCTCTGAGCACATGGGCACCCCTCCCTTCCTTGAAGAAACAGTTTAGAGAGCATGTTGGCTAGAAGGGAGGGGCTACCTCATTCCCTAAAGACCAATCAGTTTAAAAGTCACACTGTTCTTCCAATCACATTGTGCCTAATGGCGGCTGCTCTAAAATCCTATATAAGGTTCCTGAATAGGCTATGCGTGGATGCTCTCCCGTCTTGGTATGCAGAACGACCTCAGCATACTGAATCAATAAATTTCCTCTTCATTTTGCATCAATCCCCAACTCCATGTGTTCACTCTAAGGGTCTTCGGTAAGTTAAGGCTCTTCCAGAGTCTTACAACCCAATAGAGAAGGCTGTGCATGAAGGTGGACCAAGTGCTAACAGACAGATTCAGAATTATTTAACAGGAGTCTTGGAATAGGCTGGTTTGTCCAATTTTCTTTTCTAAGAGCAAAGTGAAGTGCAAAGCGCAGAGACAGTGCAGAGGTTCTTCCATCTTGTATTCTTGCTGAGGCCATTTTAGGTTTGACTGGAATTTGATCTCCTTGGAATTTGATGAGAAGCCCTGTGGAAAATTACCTAATTCTATTCTAGGAACTCGAGGTCAAGATGCACCAGGTAGTTTATCTTAGCTTCTGTTAAATTGCCTGCTTGTGCAAATCCCCCATCCTCAACTAAGCCAGAACCACCCCTTCAGATAACTGCCTATCTTGACTTCTGTTAAACCATTTTCTTGTATAAAACAACAAACAAACGAACAAACAAACAAACAGACAGACAGACAAAAACCTTTCAATTGGCTGTAAACTGTATCCCAGTGGTCCCCTCTAATGGGCTCTCCGTAACATGATCATACTTTGGAGCTTACCTACAATAGCTAGAGAGACAATAAAACCATCTATATTCTGATTCATCTTCCTTTAAATTTGAAAGGATGTCTCTCATGTGTCCCAAATTTTAGTAACACTCACTCTGTGGTTGAAAATGACCTTGACTTTATGATTCTCTTACCCTCACCTGGAAAATGCTTGAATTAAAGGCATGCACCACTACATCAAGTAATTGGTGGGATCAAATACATGACTTGGTATACACTCAGTTTACTCATTGATGCTTCTTCTATTCATGGACCTATCCTCACTTTACCCCAACAAAGACTGCTCTTGAGACCTTCTATATTTTTTTGCATGTCTATTGTCTTTGCTTATACAGTTCTATTTGTAGGCAGAAGCCTTTGTCGCTTTATCCAGATTTATCATCTCAGAGTCCCTCTTTAACTCTAGTATGATCCACTCATGGAAAGATTTCCATGTCATTCTGTCTTAGCTTGAGTTTTACTGCTGTGAAGAGATACCATGACCAAGGCAACTCTTATAAGGACAACATTTAATTAGGGCTAGCTTACAGGTACAGAGGATCAGTCTATTATCATCAAGGTGGGAATATGGCAGCATCTAGGTAGGCATGGTACAGGAGAAAATAAGAGTTCTACATGTTCATCTGAAGGCTGCTAGGAGAAGACTGCTTCCAGGCAGCTAGGATGAGGGCCTTAAAGTCCACACCCACAGTGACACACCTACTCCAACAAGGCCACACCTCCGAATTGTGCCACTTGCTGGGCCAAGCATATATAAACCCTCATATACTCAGAACTTATCTGGACTCTGTTGCCTTTCACTTTGTGCTCAGATTCTCAAATTATTCGTTAACTCATCCATTTACTCCGCTATACTTTTAACTTCTTTTGAGAATGACCCAAACATTATTTAATTTTATGTCCATAGGGCTTCAAGACAGCAGACACTTAATAAAAGTTTCCTTAAGGAAGAAATGGGGTACCTTGTGTGTTGGTGTGGATACAGGCAGTGTGACATTGCACTGTGTATTTTTCCCCACAGAGACTGCTCTTGAGACATTCCATACTTTTCCATATTTATAGCCTTTGCTTATGAAGTTCTGTCTGCAGTCAGTGACCCTGTCCTTTCTTGCTTGGTTGTTTTTGTTTGTTTGATTTTAGAGACAGTTCCTCTAACCAGCTAGCTACAGGGCTACAGACAGTAGCCCTGGCTCTCATGGAACTCTCTATGTAGACTAGGCTGGGGATAAACTCATAGAGATCCACCTGCTTCTGCCTGCCAGGTTCTGGAATTAAAGGTGTGTGCTACCATGTCTGGCCTATGTCTTTAATTGAGATATGAAATAACTTTATTTGTCAGCCTCTGATCTGTTACAGAGAAAGACAAATGAGAACAGTCCAGACTTATCTTAGGGGACCTTATGCAAATGTCCATTTTAATGACTTCCAAACCTTGAGATGTGTTTGTGCTCATGACTGGGAGCCAGCCAAGCTGTGTCAGCCCACTTGAGGCATAGATAATCAAATGTACAGCTTCTCTGACAGGTACTGATTACAGACACTATTAAGAAAGGAAATGGTCATAATACAGTGACAAAGATGGAAGCAGCCTTCTGAGAGGTAAAGACGATGACAAAGCCACAGAGGCCTTGCCTAAGAGCAAGAGCACCTGTTTCTCTTCCCTGAGGTGGTGGCAGAGGGAAAAGAGGGGCTTATGTAGATGATAATTTACATTTTATTAAAAATAATTGAAAAAGTTTACAGACATTTCTTGCAAATATGCAACTGTCAGGCATGGATGGAAAAGAAACATTTTTTTGCCCAATTGTAAGAAATTCTAATGTTGTAGCGAAAAATCAGGGGTTTGATGATTAAATGTGGAGAGCTGTCATCTTGGCATTATATTAAAATAACTCGCCTCCAGCAAGTGCACAGTATTTCTTCCTTTAAATCTGTCATTTCTCAGGAGGCCACAGCTCCGGTTGGTTGCACTGGTGACTTTGTAGCTATGGAAGTTTAACAGTAACAGGGACCCCCAGAGGTTCTCTTACAGTGGGTGTGGGTGGCAGATGAGGGGGGCTGGCTAACTCCTGGATGCCTGCAGCAAGCCGCTTACACATCTATTTTGTCGTGACTTAAGGGGGGAGGGGTTCCTCTGGAATCTGAAACTGGAAGTAGAATGTTTGCAGATAAATTGCTTTCAGCAGTGTTCGTCAGACCTCCATGTCAGGAGTTGTCGGGAAGAGTGAGCTGCATTTGTTTATGAAATCTGTTGCTTAATGGAACAATCAGTGTCTCATTGCAGCCTCTAGTCACAGTGTTTTTAATGATGGCCACACGGTGCTGGTTTTACAGGCAAACTGTGGAGAGCTGAATATTGGAGGAAGCTTAAGTCGGTAGAAGGGAAGGAAGGGATTGCTGGGTTGGGAACTGCATCTCTTGCACAACGGAACTGAGCAGCTGTGTCTCTGCATCTCTCTCTCTCTCTCTCTCTCTCTCTCTCTCTCTCAGCTTTTTGGAAAAGGCCATTTAATTTAACCTCCCTTCCCAGTAGAATGTTTCCTGTGGATCTCAGGACAGCCCCTTTTGTTTCTCTGCTTCCCTAATGGGTGTTGTATGATATAATAAAAAGATTGCTCTTTCTATACGTCTGCTTGTTTCATATATATATATATATATATATATATATATATATATATATATATATATATCCATGTTCCTAAACAGAGAGAACATCATAGCAGGGTTATTTTCTATTTGTTTAGCCTTTCATGGTATATAGTGTCTGCCTACCATATTGTGTAGCTTGTGTGTGTGTGTGTGTGTGTGTGTGTGTGTGTACAGGCATACATATGTGTCTACACATGTGTATGTGCATGTAGAAGCCAGAGATGGGGGTCTATCACTTGCCTGGAGCTCTCTAGGTAGGCTAAGCTGGCTGCTTTGTAAGCCCCAGGAATTCTGTCTACTATTACAGGTGTGGGCATCATAATACCTGGATATATTTTGAGAGAGAGAGAGAGAGAGAGAGAGAGAGAGAGAGAGAGAGAGAGAACATGTTTGTGTGTGAATGTAGATATGCCGATGCTACACTATGCTTGAGGGTTTTAGCTCTTGCCTTCCACGGTTGGAGGTAGGGTTTCTGTTTGACTGTTGTATATGAGTCTAACTAGCCTGTGACTTTCCATAGATTCTCTGCTCTCCAGCTCCTATCTTGCCAAGAGAGCCCTGGGGTTACAGACATGTACCACCTGTTTGGGTTTTTTGTGGGCTATGAGAATTTGAGCCCATGTCCTCATGGTAACACCATGAGTATTTTATCTACTGAGCTGTCTCCAGAGCCCCCCCTTTTGTGTATGTGTAAAAAATGAGAGTTATGGGGATCTAATTCAAGTCCCTGGGTTTGCAAGGCCAGCACTTGTACTGAGCTCTCTCCTAAGCCCCAGTAGTTTGATTTTTATTCTTACAATGGTTCTGGCCATGACACTGCGAGCAAAGTAAGCCAAAGAAGCCAAACCACAGCAAATAGTTAAGAATGTAAGATTTAGGGCTCAAAGCTTTTCTGTTGCATATCTGTACACAGTGTTGTGCCAGCTACTTGCCCCTTGAGAACTTCAGTTCCTTCTACAACAGTGACTTCTGTAGCGATTTTATAAAAGTTTAGTATCACACATACAAATAGTGCACTTAGTGCTGAATGTGTTGAATGACTGGGAGCTATTATTGTTTGTGGTAGTATTGCAGTAATGAAGAGGGCGAGTCCTGACTGAATGCTCTACCATTTGGGACAGAGTTCAACATTCCTGGTCACCAGGCACCCGAGTCTCCTGAATTCTCAGCAGATTCCTCCCTGCCCTTGCCGTCTTCTCTAATGCCTAAGGGTGATGCATATGTTTCTACCTTTCAGCAAATCCGCATGCAGCTTGGGAGGATATAAAAAGCAAGTGAAGAGCCTGCAGAAATGCAGGTGCAGTTGGAGTCTCTTAGCCAAAAGATGCAGTGTTTCTTCAAAAGCTCTTAAATGTCACCTCTCCTCGCTGGGCTTAGCTGGAACTGCCCCCAGCATTGCCTCTTCTGTTGACACTGCCTGAGCTAGGGAGTCTGAAAGAGGAAGTCACCTTGACCTTCCTTCTTCCCAGAAGGAGACTCAACAACGACAAAATGAAGCCATCAAAAGCATCACGGGTCTTCCCACTTGGCATGTCTCAAAGCCTCACTCTGACCCCATCGATCAGCCATAAAACATAAAATCAACAGACCTGTTTTTTTATCTCATGCAGAAAAACCAACACTGACCACTAGCTTTGTCAGCCACACTCACAGAAACATACAGCAAAAGTGGGGGGGGCCCAGATGACAGCTGTGGGGCAGAGCAAGATCCCGCTGTTAAGTACTGAGTAAGGGAAGCACTCCTCACTATCCCTGCACAGAGGGTGCCTCCAGCAAACCAGTGATTGACAGTCTGAATAAGTAGTTGTTTCTCTGGGCTCAGGTGAAAGAGGCACACGCAACCTGGGACCTGACCTTCGAAGCTGAGCTTGGCACCCAGAGGCCAGCTTGCTACTACCATTACCTGCTAAGGTTAAAGTATTGTCAAGTTAATTGATGAGGATGCTCTATTCATATGACTTTCCTGCTGGAATAATGTTTGAATGTGCTCCAGTGCCTACAGGATCCAGTCCAATTTCCTTCTGCTGGCATTTGTGGCTTGTTATGATCTGACTACTATCTGCTTCCCTAGCTGTCACTCTTACACAGAGCCACCCTTCTGTGATACAGACAAGCTGAAGCATGACTCTTTGCCATGCTTTCTTGCTTTTGAGGTATCACTGTTGTTCTCGCCCCTGGAGTTTCTCGTTTCTGACTCTTCATCTCTAAATGAGATTGGCTCTTCAAGTCTTATTTAAAATACAGCTTCTCCCATGACACCTTTCCTGCATCCTACAGCAACAGATGCAACTCTGCACAGACCCCTCTTAAGACACTCAATAGTATCCATTCTCTATTATGTTTTATCTTTGTTTTACATTCTTTGCTAGAGTCTAGGCTCCATCAGGGCAGTGCTGCATCATTTCTCTCTAAGATCCTAGCATTTATTCCTAGGATAGTTGTCATTCATAGAACATACTTAATAGGAATTGGTTTTGAGTGAGGCGACACTGATGCTTCTTTTCACAAGGGAGTGTCAAGTGGATTGAGGAAGGGGTGTGCTTGGTTACGTTAAGTTCAAGTTCATGGTGAACACATTGCTACAGGAGCCTGATCTGATGGTTTCAGGCATGGCTAATAACTAAATGGCTAGTAGTTAAATAGAGTATTTTAAATATCATTCCCAAGTTGAAAAATTTACTTAGTATAATTGCCTACAGTATTGAAGGGAGAGGTGACTTGTAGCTCATACTCGCACATCAGCAAGGATGCCTCGCAGTGAGGTCCACCCCATCCCCCATTGTTTAAACTACCTTTAAAATAGCCTCCTTCTGTCTCCTCGTTACCACTCTTTTTCTTAGGAGATAAATACAGAAGCATCATTTAGAAGGTGTTATTAATATGCTATCTGCTCTTTATGTTAACTCCTACATTGAGATGTAACATTGTTTCTTTGTAGGTCAGGAAGATTAAAAAAAAAAAAAAAGACATGTAATCCTTATAGGGGAACCTACTTGCAATTTTCTTAGGAATTGGTAGTTTGGAAGACACATGGGGTGGCTGATTATTGCCAATGCTACCACCACTGGCATGACTGTAAACAAAAGCAGATACATATCATCAAAGTGGACTTCAATTATTGGATCTGTTTGCAGTATCTGTTATATAGTCTCTTGACTCAGGAGCTGAGATGCTTTGCATATTTTCAAGTTTTTACTGCCAGTTTTGCTAATTATTTCACCTTACCACTTATTTGAGTGGACTGATTCACTAAAATACAAAATCTTGTAGCACTCCATAACCATAACTTTGTTTCAAGAAAAGGAACCCAACACGTTCAAGGAAGTTTTCATGTGTGCCTGGCCAGACTGCTCCCCATTTGAGTGATTACAGGTGGAGAAAGGTGTTCCCCCATGCACTTGAACAGTATGTATTTCCACGTGATACCGAGACATCACCAATGTTGCAGAGTGATCAGTAGGCTACACTGACCATGGACACCCTTGTCTGAAGAAGCGTCTGGAGCACTAGAACAACAGAGATGACCTATGTGCTAAAGAGTTGCATGCTCTAGTTTTCAGTTCTTAAGCATCAAGCACCAGACACAGAAAAGAACCCATCCCTTTGTTACGCTGCTGCCCCTGCAGCATGAAGCCAGCGATCAGTGAGAGATCGGCTCCTAAGCCACAGCATTAGAATGCCCATGCTCCTCCTGCTTGCCCCAGAGCAGTGCCTCTTATTTTCATTTCTATGCTAACAAGGTACACCTGTCCTAGCATGTATTCTGAAGAGGTTCTTTCATGCTCAGAGCCTGGGGAGCTTTAACATAGTTAGATGTACTCTAACGGCAGGTTGCCATCAAAAAATTCTATAATAGGATTAAAATAAAAGAGAAATGTACTTGCAGTGGAATGGCAATGATTATTTAACACATTTCAAGTACTTGGTGGGAAGGTGCAGCACAAACACAGCAGACAGACCTGCTGTGTGGGTGTGCAGCCTTCTTAACAATCAAGGGTTTGTGTTGCTGATCGCAGATTTTTGCAGCTCACCCTCACAGAGCCCAAAAGCTGTACAAGGAGGTATTTGGAAAAGGGCCTTGTCATTACTGGAGATGATCTTATCTGTTTATGTCTGCATCTATGTGTGTGGTTTATAAGTCTCACATAGAATGTGAGCTCCCTTGCAGAAGGGGCAGGCTCTGTGTCTACCTTGCTCATTTCCTAGCATCTGGGGCTCTGCTTGGCACATGACAGAAACTCAGTGATAGTGCGTTGTAAGCTTGGGGTCCTGAGTCTGATGAAACCCCCTCTTTAATAACCTAAGGCATCACCTTCTCACCTCTAAAATAAGGATGGGGTGCAGTGACTTTCTAGTGTTCTTGTGAGCTGTAAAGCAATCAAAACTATGCATGGATTCAGCAGGCTGTGATTCATGGTCTGGGGCAGAAATGCTAACAAAGCTTAGCTTCAAGACTTAAAGCATGAGAACGTTTTTGGAGCTTACTGGTACTCCTTCACTACAAAGCCCCAGCAGTGGTGGCTTCTGGAGAGATAGCAGGCACTAAAGAGAGGCAGACCCTTAGTATACAAGTAGGGTGGTCCTTGAGCAACCCAGCTCAATCAAGTCCTGGTAATGACCAGCATCAATGCTATCCTTGAAAACAAGAGGGAACTCTCCAAATAACACTGGCTCTTCGTATCTGCAGTAAAAACACTCTTGATATCTAGAAAAAAGCATTCAGAGAGCCTTAAGATTTTTTTCCTGGTCATGAAGTATCTAACTTGTGCTATGGTTACCTCCACTCATCTGCGCACTTACGGGCACTCCATCTTGTCCTCTCTCTGTCTTTCTCTGTCTCTGTCTCTCTGTCTCTCTGTCTGTCTGTCTGTCTGTCTGTCTGTCTCTCTCTCTCTCTCTCTCTGTGCTGGTAATGATCAATTTATCCCATCCTACCAGCATCTGCATCCCCCCCCCCCCTTTTGTTCTTTGCTCTACATCCCAGGAGACTGGTCCCCACTGCTATATCACCTAAACAAGACATCTTGTCATGAGCCTCATCTCCAACCTGATTCTTTCCATTCTCCTTCGGACCCTTCTATCATTTCTAATTCTCTGTCTGAAGCCGAGAACCTCATTGTTGTTCACTTGAACACTGAATAGCCTTTTACCCGGTTTTCATGTCTCTAGCCTCTGTCATATCCACTTGGACTGCTTCTCATCACTACTTCCAAAGCTACTCTCTAAAAGACCTCATTTCTTGAAGGATTCAGCCAGCTTCTTCTGACACTGCTTGCTAGGGCAGCTTGTGTCCAACTGAGAGACACTACCTGACACCTGCAGCTCCTGTACCTCACCTTCACTCAGGAGGCAATGAGCCTCCATGCTTTGGTCCCACACAAGGTCTCAGCTGCCATCCCCTCTGCTCCAGCCATTTTTCTGGACAGTTATAGCCCCCTCCCTTCATTTTTATTATCTGAGACCCTACTGGCATCTTCTCTGTGTGTTTTCTCTGACACTTTTCAGAAAAATGAATTACTTTGTCTTCCCATTCAACTTGTTCTTTCCACACACCATTGAGGTGTGCCGTTCTTTGAATCAACAGTCTTTTGCTTTGTAGTCTGAGAGCTCTTTGAATCCAGGAAATGGTTTTTGTTCTTGATGTTTAGCTTAATGTAATATCTGTAGCACTAATATAGAAGACATGTCAGAGCATATTTGTGTTTATTAATAAACTGGGCATAAAAAAAGGTTAACAACCATAGTAAAGTAGAATAATTCTGACAGTATACTATAAGGTAAGTGAATGTGGTCTCTCTTTCCTTCTCTCTCAAAATACCTCATACTGTACCATGCCTACCCTTCTTTAAGCATTGTGACATAGTGGTAGGTTACTATGTAGGGGTAACTTGAAAAGAAGTGTGGGATACTGTGCCAGTTGAACTGATAATCCACAGTGATTCATGGGCAGGTAGCATACCCAGTATGGATATACGGAACCACGGGATAATTTACTGTCTAACTAGAGTAGGCTGAAGGTATTTTTGCTGTTGTCATTTGTTTTGTTTTATCACAGAAAGAAATCATGGGCGATTTATCTGTGCAATTTTCCATTGAATAGATTTGGACTCAGTTAATCACAAGTAACTGAAATAACAAAATGTGAATCTGTGTGTGTGTGTCTATAATACACAAGCAATTCTTGACTCTCACCATCATGCTCATTCTCAGTAAAATTGCTAAGTCTCCAACTTCTGTTCTTGCCACCAGCCTGCCCACTGTGAATGACTGGTACCATTAAAACCTGTCTACCAAATATACTCATTCTTCCCGAGTCCCCACTATCTCTTATTACAATCATTTAACCAACTCTTGGTAGCTAGCATAGCAACTACTGGTGATTTATTTGGCAAAATGCAAGAATGTTCCACACCTGTTTTACTTTTCCATTTTAAAGAGGGGAGAGAAAGGAGGATCTGTGAGGATTTACTTTTGGCCTCAGGGGCTGGAAAGTCAGAAACTCTTGGGGAGAACTCCAGCAGGTAGAAACTTGCCAGAAACCTCATCTGTGAGCAGTCAAAAGGTCACCAAAACCCTGGGGCTGCTGGTCTAGTCACAGAGCCCTACCTCATCTCCTGGCGATTCTATTCCTCTTTAAATCTGGTCCCAGAACGGCTGTGGGGCAGCTCCCCTCTAGGGCATACTGAGAAAGGCGAGAGAAAATTAATACCTCTAGAACTGTGATCAATAGCAGCCTGGAGAGGGTTTGGCTAATCCTATCCCAGCCAGAAGCACTGCTGAAATCCTTTGTTAGGTCCCAAATGAATTGCATGTTGGGCCAGACCAACGCTTTGCCACTCCTAGTTTTTAAATGCCCTGTAGCTTGAGTCTGGCTTCAGATGCAGTGTTCCTTACGCTGGGGTGGTCAAGACCAACTTGGTCTTTATATTTAACTCTGATCCTCCTAGCTACAAACCAAACAGCACATGAGTAAGCACAGTATTAAACAATAGGAGATGAAATAGTATCAAAGGCAAGGATTCTTCCCCCAGAGGCTGCTGGTGTGGGGTTCACAGTGGCCACAGGCTGCCTCGTCACACCCAAACGTGAGTCACTCTGTGCCAGCATCACATGATCACCAGGAAGAACAAAGGTGGTAATTGTTCAGGGCTCCAGCTTGCCTGCTGAGGTGAGACAGCTGCCCTGAATGAAGGAGACAGAAAGAACACAGGATGAGGGAATGTGCCTGCTTTAAATTGATTTTGATCTTCTGAGACAAAATTTGGTACCAGATTGCAAGTATGCAGTATATACTTTGCTGTGTTTTCAGCACAAAACGGATTTACTGCAGCCGGGATAGTTTGTCAAATTCCTGACAACTGTGGAACTTCAGTACTTTGCTGGAGTGTTGCTGACCCTGGGGTGGTGGGAAAAGATGGCCCAAGACCGTCATTTTCCCAGAGCAAAATGCTAGGGAGAGTTCAAAACACCCACGAAAAGAAAACAATGAAATTGCATCCTGGAAATATCATTAGCAGGGGCCACTCTGCTCTCCATTCGCAGCAGCTAGATTCCTGCAGACCCGGTATTGACCACAAGGACAGCTCGGGTACCCGTGTTCTTCAAAATGGATTTTCCTCGGGCACAGAAGAAATTCTAGGATGGCTTAGAATGCAGAGCCTAGAAATCCTAAAGGTGTAAATGTATTGATCTTATTTTCATTTCAGCATGAAGACTATTAGGCAACCAATATGATTTATTCTATTTCTCAAACCAAAGGGTTTAAACCACTAAGAAACAGGTCCAGTCCTTACCTTCTTCTAGATGGAGGATGAAGTTGTCATGATGCTAATGTGGGTATTGTCTAATTTTTATTGCCTTTGGAGAAAACCACATTTCCCCGACAGGAGGTTGAGTCAATGTGAGCATAAATATACCCTTATGTTCTTATATTTCACAAGTTATATCTCTTGGAATAAACTGTAGTACATTTCATGCAAATTTCTTTTTAATTTTGCTATTTTGAATAAACTGGTTTAAGTGAATATTTTCTCCCCTTTCCTGTTTCTGTGGCTCTAGTAGTCTAGGAAATGGCCACAAGATGGCAGTGTCACTGCGTAGCTGAAGAGTATTCAGACTGGCTCAAAAAGGTAAGCCAGCCTGTCTTAAACCTTTGTTGAAAACCCAGAAGGTGGCAGATTTTAGCTATTTATGAAAAAGGCAAGGCTGGTGAACAATCTCTCTCATTGTTTAAAGTATAATGTATTTTTATTTATTTTTCCAGGAGGAGATTATGAACTGAATCAAATTATCTGTGATATTTAAAATATTTGAAAATGTATCACACTTTTAAGAGCATGTAATACAAGGTGAAGAGCTAGCAAAACCAACAGTGACACAAAATCAAGGTGAAATTGACCAATAAATTGAGAACTCCATTACAGGAACAATTTCCCCGAGTTTGAGTCACAGCGTTTGAGTGATAACCTAAGCCTGTCTAAACTTTGTGAAATGTTCAAGGCGAAGATAGAAGGAGATAGCAAGGGACACGGAGGAGACAGAGGGGGCAGCGTGGGCACTGATGTTTATATTTTTTTTCCACCAACTTTTCTAGTCTCTCAGAGGACTTTCTGCTGGAGAGTTCAGTTCTTTTCAAGGTTACTGATTACCTGAAGGGATCCTAGTTTAAAGAATGAAAAATGACAGCTAGAACACAATAGTCCAATTTAGAGGGATCAAAAAATACGTGCAGCCTCTCTGGCTGTTGCATTTGCAAACAATAGGAAAAGAAACCACATCTGTTGCATGAGAGAGGGAGATGCTTCACCAACCTCCGGTTCGTTTCTAGGAGTTTATTCTAAGGGAATACCTGCTTTTCAGTTGGTTTTGGCCTGAGGCAGTATAGATGGGCTTGCTGTCTGACCTCCTGCGGGGACTACACGTTCGTGGTCCGGTGCCCGGGGTGGCGGGATGGCAGAACAGCAGAATGGCAGCTTGGAATCGTTCTTCTGAGTGACAGCTCTACGTGACTCTCTGTACTCCAATATGTCAAGGAGCCAGTGTTCACACCGGCATCATTTATCTCATTTAAATATTCCGGGAGAGTAGGCTTTGAGCTCAAGTTAGATTCATTGTTTTCCTGTCTGAAAATGGCCTGGCAGCCTCTCTAAAATGGATGAGAGGGTAAGAAGGGACGAAAAGAGAAGGAAAAATGGCGAGGAAATGCAGCAAGTGAGTGATATATAAGGTGAGGCTAGAATTCAATATCCAGGACGAGGGCACACATGTCTCAGACCTCAGATATATAGCTCAGAACTGAAAGAGAAATGGGCAGGAAGAGAGATAATCTTTATCTCTGTTCCCAAGCCTTTTCGAGGAGCTAAGGCTAAATCACTCTCTGAAGAAAGCAGGAAATGAAGCCTGTGCCAGGTCACCCATGAGATCCAGAGCACAGGCCACTTGGCTGGCTGTGTCTTCCCTTCTTTCTTCCCTTGAGTCACATCCAGAGTCCAAGGCCATTCTGCATACGAAAACATCAGGAAGCAGGGCTCAGGTCCAGGCTGAGCCACCGGATTTCAGTTTTATTTAAAAAGTGTTGCTGGATTTTCTTTGGATTTTAGCATCAGAAATCTTTGCAAAAGGCAAGAGTAGGAGAGGGAATGGACTGTGGCATTTGCCACAGCTGTCTGTTTCTGGGAAAGGCATGCTAGAGATTCGTTTCCTTTTCTGATGTTTCAAATGTCCACCCGTGTATGTGAGGTCTCCTTATTCATCCAGCCACGCAGAATTTTGGGTTTTCTCTTTCTCTCCATCCCTTCCTCCTCACTTTCTTTTCATTCATTCTTTTCTTATAAGTCATCATGTAACTGACTTTTGACTGCACTAATAACTGGACTGGGGTTGTACTTTGACTCTTGCCAATCACTGATTCATTCTACAACATAAGGCATTCTGTATTCAGTTTTGCAGATTCCTCCTTTATGGTATCTGACTTGAGTTACCTCCAAAGACATTTTCTGATCAAAGAAGTAAAACAGGACTCAGCAAGTGCTTTGGTAGTCTCTAACTTGTGAAGCATGCGGCTCATTATCTGCAGTGGTCCTAATAATCCTGTAAGCCCCAGTGCAGCCAAACAAATCTATTGGAACTGATGCTCTGTGGGTTTGCTTGAAGTGCCTGGAAAATATTTCAATTTTCCAATCAGTTGGTTTAAGTGAGCCTGTGGCATTCACTAGGTGCATGCTACTTGAGGGACTCCTATTGGTGTGATTTTGTTACCTCTGAGCATCTCCTGTTTCAAATTTTAAGATTTTAGATGGGAAAACTCCAGTGAATAACTTCCTGAGTTGGGAATCTACAAAAAAAAAATCACCTTTTCTAACTGCTTTTCATCCCTGGAGATCTCAGAACTTGCTCAGTGTTACTGTAGAACTTCATCTCATTAGCTGAATCTGAGTTCCCAACTTGGCGTTCCCAGAGTACCGGCTGAGAGAACAGTTTGCATCAGTTAACTGTGGTGATGCTGGGGACCCCGGAACATGGATATTCCTGGTCTCTGCAAGAGGTTTATTTCCTCCTTCGGATAACTGTGAATGAGTCAATCATTAAAGACCTTGAAGTTTGGTTATACTTCACCTAAAATTGGGGAAAGGACCCTGGGATCCAATCACTTTTCACTTCTCTTGTCAAAGGAGAAGGAGGGTGCTTACATTAGTCCCTGACGGTAACTCACAGGGACTAATGTAAGGTAAAGGAGTCTGTTTTTAACTAGAGAGGGGGTTTTGATGTCAACATCGAAGTTCCTAACATACATCTGGTTCTGTTCTAGAACTGGGTGGCAGTCCTGTCCTGCTGTTTTGAACTTGGACACAAATGTGTGCAAGTCCAATGTCATTTGCAGGCAGAAGCTCTGGGAACCTGGTCTGAACACTACAAGAAGAATGGCATGTGGGAAAAAAAAGCTGTGCATACTTAGGGTAAAATGCATTTAGGGATAAACATAGCCCTTATCTCATATTCCCTGAAACATTGACCTCTTGCCTTACCTTGCCTTATTTGTAATAATAATGGTAATTTAATAGCCATAAAACAAAAGATCAAGTAAGAATCACTCATCATGTTTCACAGACTTGGCGATGGGATTTGTAAGTGCAATTTGCTTGTGAGTGTTTTGACTTAAACTTTGTGCTAATGCTGTCTGTGTATGAGGAGTTGAGCACCACCAGCATGGCGAAACAGTTTGCCAGTACCACGCAGTTAGGAAGACAGACTCAAAGTCTGAAATCACATCTTCGGATTCCCTTCATTCACTTTTCTCCACTTCTTTCTATGTCTAAAAGACCAACACATTTTCATGATGTAAACATGCTGCTTATATAATTTGGGGTCCATATTAATGATGAGAAAGACTATGCTGATCGGAAAGTCTCAGTTGGCTTTTTTCACATCACTCTGAGCAGAAGATCAACTGCTCTGACTGTTTGCTTTTATGAGATAGGGCCTTGCTGTGCAGCCATGGGTAATCTGGAATGTATTACTTAGACCAGGTTAGCCTTTAACTTGCAGTGACCCTCTTCCTTTAGCTTCCCTGATCAGTGTTTGGGATTATGGGTATGTGCCTGGCTGTTTGGCCTATTTCTGAATCCAGTATCAGGTATTACCTAAGTCTGCAAAGTAATCCCTGTGTTCAGATTCTCACTTTCAGAATCTCCTTGGGAGAAGAAATTTTGCAATAGATATGATTTCAACTGGCACAGAGACAACAAGGGACATTTAAAAGAGACTGAGTTTCTTTGGTATTATCATTCTAGGGTGCTAAGATAAAAATAAACAAGGCAAGCATTTCCAGTCAAAGTAGCTAAAAATTTTAAATTGCTATTTGTGGAAAAATATAGCTTAGGTCTAGTTGAACCAGGTTAAATATCTATAGTAAATGTAGGTAAGGCAAGTGCTCAGTTCTATACACACTTTGCCTGTGTGGACACTTTAAGCTTCTGAGTTGATTTAGTATGTGTCAGGCAGTATTTAGAAATAGAATATTATTATTACACTCATTAACAGAGACCCAATTTTTTAAAGCCTATTCTAACAAGAGCCTTTGAAAAAACAAGAGAAATGTTAGGATATCTGATTAATTTAGATTGAGCAATTAATGATGTGGCATATTAACAGTGCTGTTAGTATCACTCATTAGGTAGGCTGTGTGGGAGGCAGCCTACGTCTTGGGAGAAAGGCTGTTAGAATCAAGTACAGCAAATATCTAAAAGTCAACCCTAGTAATCAGGCTCCTGTCTTTGAGGCTTACAGAGGTTGAAAAATCAGATTTTGATGGTGTATGTTGCTTTGCTGGGGATTTATGTTAGCAGAGGATGAGGTGGCTAAAGAAATAGTCATTTCACTAGTTCATGCTTTCCGTAGAGTCAAATCTCTGCTGTGAATGGTACGGCTCCGATCCTTGTATCCTGCAAAGGCTTGGTGTTCACTCTCCTGTTACTTTCATATTTCCACCCTTGATAGTGCCCTGTTGCTTGAGACCTCCTCACCTAAGTGCTCTTGGCTAGACTCTTGGTGTACTTATACACTAGCGTCAATCATTGAAATACCACCGAGAACTTGGATACTCCAAGATATGCCCCTAAATACCCAGAGGAACACTTAGTATTAGATTAGACTGATCAGGTAAAATGATTGGGTTCTCAGGGCATTTGCATAGCTATAACTAATAACCAGTTATTTTATGAATGATAGACTACTTCAAGAGAGGAAACACTGTTTCCTTTCCATTTCATTGTGGGAGGTATCTCAAATGGTGATGGGGAAACTAAAACCTTTTCAGATGAGCATTGCCATACATTATGGGAAAAGTTTCAAAGCCAAATATATGTGGTGTCTTGACAAGTACCTTGTGGGCAGTTGGGAGCTGACCCTGAGGAGAAGCATTTGAGGTAATTAGTTCAATTTAAAGAGAGCTGATAGACAATGTCAAATGTCACACACCCACTGGTGGATCTAGACTGTTTCAAACATTGAAGTAGAAACATGAAATTCAAGGATTTGATGTGCTGAGCTAGGTATGATCAGAAGGTCTGTTCACATGTGAAAAGGCTCCAGGTATCCTGAGCATCAGGCAAAAAGCTTCAGGGAAGAAAGCTCAAATATAGACTAAAATGGACCACTTGGTTCACCATCATGCTGAGCAGGTATTCTTAGGTGAAGATTGGGAAGTTGATGTATATCAGACTTAATAGTGTGAGTTGATAAGGATGCCCTGTTTATTATAGATGAAATCAACATGAGAAGGGCTTAAGGACTAGAGTTATTTAGCTATGAAGGGCTTATTGTTGATTTTCTGTATCCTCAGACTGTTGGACTGAAGAGAACTATGTTGACATGGCAATAAATGAGTCCAGAAATGGTGAGATTCTACAGATCTCATGTCTTGAACCATGCCTCCATTTGAAGGTGTTAATAGCTGATGTTACAGAAGACCTTGCTCTGGCTCCCAGAATAAGGAGTAAAGGACAGTAGCAGGAAACCTGAGCCAGGGAGTGGTCTTTAGAACCTCATTCTCTTGTGATTTGAGTCAGAGAAAAGTAGGCAGATGGGAGAAATCCTACCCATTTACTAGGGACAATATTTCAGATCTTACAAGGTATATACCGTTCAGTGACCAGAGTCTTCACATCCACGGACATATGCAGAAAATAGCTGCTAAATGGAGATGCTGAAAGCAACATTTTTCAGCATTACCTCCCTGATGTCTGCAGATAATGTAACATGGCCTAAGCATCTAGACTTTAAACACAAATGGTAAATACAAAGATTAGTGAATACGTGTTCCAATTTTCGGTATAAACTCTGTAACAGTGGATGAATCACATTTTCAATTCTCTTTTGTAGTATAGTTCATAGTTTCTTAGCACTGGTTTGAACTTGAGCTTTGACCCTTACTTGCTAATGAGAGTAGACATGGAGTTTCTTTCATTGCCACATTTCTCGGCAATAAAATTGGTATAGTAAGAGAGTCTTTGTTGGGAGGGTTGAATGTTATGCATGTAAAGTGCCTGACACAGAATGACTGTTTAATAAATGGAAATGACATATGTATGTATATCTCTACAGTCTTAGCACAGGGTAGTGGATGGAGTCACTCAATGATTAAGTTATTTTATTCATTCTGGATTTTTGGAATTGATCAAAGACACAGGAACCATCCATAAGGTTTGGCAATTATTTTTGAATGTATTATATACCTCATGCATGAGTGATCCCTGACCATCGCCCTATACCTTCCCAGTGGGAACCATAGATGTGTAATCTCTAAGAGGCAAAAGAGTGCTCATGGCTGGAATGAGAAGTTGTGAATCAGTGATATTTTACACTGTCTGGAAACACTTAACACCCATCGCATCCCAAATTATTTTAATTTTAATAAAATCTTTGGAAAATTGAATTTTGTTTTAGGTTTTGCCAATAAAAAAGCAAGAAGGACACACTTGCTTATGGGTCTCCCTGCCCATTTGGATCGTTCACAAGGATTAGGGGCAAAGGGAGCAGAGATGTTGAACAGGGGGTTCAGAGGCCCCGTTAGCACATATGGTGAGTGACCACACCAGGACCAGATATCAGGAGGCAGATCAACTTTACTTAGGGTGAATGAAAGCTTATAAAGTTTTGGAAGACTGAGGATAGGAACAACCAGGACTGGCAAAGGTCTTTGGCTGGGGATGCTTCATTAGCATGGGGAAGCATTTCAGGAATCTCAGGTGTTAGCTAAACACATTTTATCAGGAGAAAGGAAAGTGATCTTGTAATCTAATTGAGACTATGTGACATTCCTCAGGTAGAGTCATATATGTGGGGGCTTAGAATTTCCCAGACAAGGTCAGAGATAGAGAACCCTGCTAATAAAGTGAGTCTCTCATATTGCATGGAACTCAGAAGCTATCCAGTCGTGGTGGACTTCATTCAACCTTAATTAGCAGAGCTTTCCCACATATAGGTAACATTCACACTTAGTGGGATATGGAAATATATATATATATATATATATTCATATATATATGAAGCTAGGGAGCACATAGAAGGAGTTGGAGGAAGTAAAAGAGGTATAGATTTGATCATATTTTGTTGTATACATGCATGAAATTATCAAAAATAAAATTTAAACAGGGAAAAAAATCCACAAAGAGGCTGTCAAAAATTATGGGATGTCTTAAGTGATACCAAGTGAGGCTTTTTAGACAACAGTGAGAATGGGGAGTAAACCACTTCTGATTACATCCTCCTCCTAGCTATTGAGGGGCTAGTGTTTTATGGGCAAGAAGGAACCATACGTTCAACTTAGGAGACAAATTTGCCTATGGAAGCTTAGAGAGTCTGGAAGGGGAGAAGGAAGATGGGGGTATTTCAGTTGATGGGGGAATTTCAGGAGGTGATCAGTTGGTGCTGAGTCAGTTGTCCTGATCCTAATGGGCTTATCCCTGAGAGCTCCCTTCATGGAATGAGAAGGACTAGCTCACCCCAGGTAACCATGTTCTTCTGCATGGATATGAAGTGTGAAGGTCATAGAGTTAGATAGGAGGTGAGAAGGGGTCTAATACAAGTTCACCTGGGGTAGGGCACCCTGTGCATGTTGTTGAGCAGAACACTAATGAATCGTCTCTTAACTGATGATCAAGCCTTGCTAGACTCATGAAGGGCTTGAAGTTCAATGTAATTCTGCCGGAAACGAAGATTTCTTCATTGAATTGGCATTAATTACTTTTTAAATGTAAATTTTCAGCTGCAAGCCTTTTTTAATATTAAAAAAAAAGTGCTAAGCACATCACGGTAAATCAAAGACTAATTGGTCGCCAAATTATAGGTTTAAAGCACAGTCTCCCTCATCTCTCCTCTTTTTTTTTTTTTTTTTTTTACATAAATGAGTAAAAATAATTAGCAAATGTGAATATAATTTTTATTTCATTAGTAATGAATTACCGGTGTTAGTCCGTTTTTAGGAAAGTAAACATTTGAATTTGAGGCAGTGGAATGCAGTGATAATATTATTCAGCATTTTTTGTGGTCACTCTGGGTTAAGTCTGGTCAGAGGCTTAGGGTGGCAGTCCCTAGAGGACAAGTAGAAATGGACACCATGATAGAGTTTTAGGTTATTCGGATAGGATTAAGCAAACTCTGTACAAAATTCAAAAATTATCGGGGCTTCCATTTGAAAGGTAAGCATGGAGACTGTAGAAGCTGATGGGTGGATGGACTGGTCAGGGGTCCATAGAAGATCTGAGGCAGAACTTGGCCTAAGAATGCAACTGGATGCTGTTTTCCTTGCTTGATGGCTGTTTCAGCTCACTTCATATCAGCCATAGCTATTTATATGCAGAGACAGATTGTACAGCTGTAAAGAAAGTGCCTTTGAAATCAGAGTTTCTTCTCCTTTTTTTTTGCTTAAGGAAGAATTATGCAGTTGTTTTTAAGATAATCATGGGGCAGAGTTGTTTCCACAGGGGAGGTTCCACTGTATCTTCTTCTTTTCAGATAAGATTAAAAGTCGTGTATTGTTTGAACACACAATATGTGCTCAGATATTAATTGTTGCCCATTGACTTCCTAGTTATACTAATGTTGCAGCCTGGATTTACACAGACCTAGATGAAATAGCTTCAGTCACCCAATGTGGCATCCTGATGCAGTCAAGGGCATGGTGAACCCTAGATGTATGAGGGTACTGCCTGTGTAACATGCTAAACTGCTTCACAGTAAACCTTAGCTTGAATAACTGAGAGTACTCTAAGATAATGATAAATACTAGTACAGTAAACACACAGAGCAGTAACATAGTTCTTTGTCATCATTACCAAGCATTTTGCACTGTATATATAATCATATGTGCCATACCTTTGTGTGGATAGTAGGCACCATAGTTATTTGTGTCTACCAGTATCACTGCAAACATGTTAGCAATGCTTTGTGCTGTGAACTTACAGCAGCTGTGTCATCAATGGGCAGTAGGAGCTTTCCAGTGCCGTTAGAATCTTATGGTACCATTGTCATACAGACCAGAATGTCATTATGGGGCCACAATTATCGTCCCTTTGTACTCATTCCTACCCAACCACATACCTCAATAACAGCATATGATGTAACTCTTCTCTTGAGAAAAAAAAAAAAACAACAAAGGTGTTAGGATGCTGGTGCTCTGTACAACAATTCTACAAGTCCTTAAGATCTTTCTGTAAGTCAAGTTATTATCTCTGGTTGGTAGAGGAGAGCTTATCTGGGGGGTGGGGTGGGGTATAAAACCAGGAAGTATTGGCTTTCTGGAAGGTATACACTCAAAGAAATCCGAACAGTTGGTTTTTGGGTTTTGTGGGCTTGTTTGTTTGAAGTGGGGAAACTGTAACATGATATAAATTCATTCATTGTCCTGATGAGAGTTAGAATCTAGGCTAGGCTCTGGGTATAAAAGGCACACAGAAAGTCAGTGTGTCCTTTGGGCCTCAGTCTAGAGACAGTACCCTTTAGACTTTTGGGTTCTCTTCAGCCATGAAATTCTGTAATTGCTCCTGGAATAATTTTTCCTTTTTCAGTGACACGATAAGAGCTCTGGGGTTAGAACGTGATCTAACAGTGTTGTGACCTGAATGAAAATACTTATTTCCCTGAGTTTTGCTGAGTGCAGTCCAGATTTCTATCCTAACAAAACAGGCCCTCCATGTAATCATGGGTGTGGTAGAGATGAGGAATAATACCAGCACTTGGTATTTCTACCTTTCATGATTAAAACAGTAGTTTAAGTATCATAAAAATGTACTAGTTTGATAAATTGCATATTTAAAACTCGATTTAACAAAAGTTTTTTTACCTTTGTAATTTAAAAGCTGTCACTTGAACTAAAAATATAGGCTAGCACGTTGGCCTTTCATATTTAATGTTTTCTTTTTCCCATTTTCCTTGCAATTCATTCTGTTATGCTGTGATTAAGGAAATGATGACAGCAGGACTGAGAATGGCCAGGCCTCACCTCATTCATTATCTGGAAGATGGTGGATGGTGGATGACTCTTACCACTGTCTGAAACATTTGAAATGTTTCAACTCCAGTGCTTGCTGGTCTTAGCACATTACCTACTGATCTCCTTTGAATGTTCACACAAAGCCACAGAACAGAACCAGATTTAAGGAAATCAATGACCACTGGAGGATTTCTTCTTTCTACTAACCATAATCCCCAAGTCTCACAAGTGGATCCCCTCCATTAATTAATGGTTATCATGTTGAGTCCGAAAGAATGTGGAACAAACATGATAACCTTGGGTACCTGGGTACATGGATAAAAACTGCTCAGAATTTAACAGAATGTTCCAATGGATTTTTTCTCTTCAGGCAAGAGTTAGCAGGGAGGCTTGGGCATGTCATTATGTGTTGTTGACCTTAGTAATCTGATCTGTAACATTAAAGACTTGCAGCAGATGCAAGCAAGTATTTCTGTGTATTGTAAAGTCAACAGTATTCTCTTTTCCTTCCTCTGCAGGGATTGTTCACGAAGAAGGTGTTTAAATATTTGATGGATTCAAAGGAGTCACTTCTTGCTCAGAGAAGCATCAGAGCATAGAATGGACAGCCTACCTAGAGCCTCTCTGTTTTAACTATTGCAGGTAAATCACAAAACCATTTCTCTGCTTGTGATCGAGGATTATCAATCTTACTCCTAGGGTCTGTTGAGGTTCCAATGAGATAATAGAACTAAAGCTCTTGAGTGACTTAAAAGACCATCTAAGTGGAAGGTATCAGTATTAAGAACAAAACAAAACAACCTTTCTAAAGATATTAATAGAAACATCTTTATGCACACAAGTGCTTCATTATTGAATTGGGTTTTTGTTGTTGTTGTTTTTGTGTGTTTGTTATTGTTGTTGCTTTTGACTCCAAACTGTTGGTCAGAGCCTAATGGGTGTGTTCACAGAAGTGGCTTTTGGATCAGTGCATCTCAGGATCATCAAAGTCTTTGTGCTGAGAGGATCATGGTCTTTTGGAACTTTCTTCACAGAGTCCAGTTCAACCTTGAACCTTTGGGAGTGTCTCCTGTGACCGAGGTGTGACTGAAGTCACAGGGAGGAGCCTCACCTATATCCCACAGCATATTTTGTGTGGTCTATTAGAAGAACCCTAGGTCCCTCAGCTCACTTAATGTTATCACCACCCCTATCAGTTACATTGTATTATGCCTATTTTAAAGTTGGGGAAATTGTCTTTTTAAATGAAGAAACTGAGCTATTAAGTGACAGAGTTAGGACAAAAACCAAGTCTATGTGAATGTTTAAGGGGTTCCTGAAGAACTTTGTGTCTCTCAGACAGATTCCCTCATCCCTGCCATGAACATATCGTTTCAAGACTCTAATTGTCAGAGCAAATAAAGTATTGCATCATACGTAGCTTATTGGTTAGCTGGGGTTTGCTCCTGTCCCTTGCTGACTGAATCCAATCCTGAATTTCAGTGCAATGTCACATGATCTGTATGGACATTGTAGTCTAAGGATCACTCCCTAGAGAACAGCATAGCTCAAACTTTGATGACGGTTTTCTAAAGCTCTCTTCCAGCTTTATCTGAACTTTTCTTCCAAGCAGCTAAACTGTGGGAGGTACCCTTACTTTTCACCGTTTAAAGCTCTCAGAGTCATGAAATCTCTGATGCTTTTCTTTGAGTAAAAGGGGGGAGAAAGAATCACCTCTCACACACTCCAAATACACTTCGCCATTTTCCCTGCTTTCCATATTTGGAAGAATACCTGTATATTTATGATTTCTTCTTTAACTGGAAGTTCTACTCTGTTTATTTGTCCACTAGCCAGTCCATCAACCAAAAGTCAGGTGGAGAAATTCGGATTTGACAGATTTGACTTTTTTTTTTTTTTCATATTTTATTTACATTTCAAATGTTTCAGATCTCCCCTTTGGAACCTCTCCATTCCCTCCGCCTTCCCCCTGCCTATATGGGGATATGACAGATTTGACTTTTAAGCAGCAGGGTTACATACAGACTTGCCTGAAATTGTGAGACTCATCTTGCAGTTAAAGAGAGTGCGTGAGAGAAGGCTCTGAAAGTGAGCACAAATTCCAGAAGATGGAGCTCTGCAGAGACTTCCATTAGATATCATTTGATGTATCAACTCATAGCTTCTACGTGATGTAAATCAACTCCTAATTTGAACTAATTTATCAAAATTAGTCAACTCATCTGATAATTGTTATGGATAGTCACATAAACATAAGTAATTTATTGTATAATTAAATTGAAACACAGTCCTTGCTTTGGTCAAATATATGATATCTGCCATATATTCATAACAACATCTGTGTAATTAATATGCTAATCACCAACGCCAATTTTGGGGATGGGCATAAATTTAATTTGTTGTTTTACATGCAACTATAATTGTTCAAGAGAGGCCTTTCACACTTCTCTAAACTTTTACTCTGAGATAAAAGATAGTCTTTATGCCAAGCCTGCTGTCCATAAAATTCCATCCAGCCACCAACATCAAAGGCAGAAGGGAGCAACAGCAGGCCATTACAGATGCAAAGATTTTGCCCACCCTGGAAATTAGCCTTTTTCTTTTTTCTGAATCATAATCTGGCATCAGATTGCTTCCTTTGTTTCTTGCTCACTCATCACAGGCGATCAGGGATTGTTACATGGTGTTTCCTTCTACCTCACTGTTCCAATGGGTTTCTCTTCCACATCTGAAAAATAAAAGCCCAATAAATGATCTCAAAATTTCACACTTATAGAAACAATGAAAAGAGAATAAGGGAAAGAGATTTTAGAAATACTTGGTTTGAGCTATTCTTTTAATAAGTCCAAATGTATGGGGATCTAATGCTTTCCAGAAACAAAAACTGAAATCTGAATAATTTTTTAAAAATCAATGCAAATAATATCTGAAGAAAGCCACGTGGCAATCAAGGACACCTGGGAATCTTCTGTCACATTCTGTTTTCTCCCCAACATGGGTTGGAATGGTCAGCCTCTTCTTTGTCTACAATAAACAGGTGCAGAGGGGAGTCTCAGGAGAAGGCCAGAACTTCTGAGAGTCTCTTTCTGATGCTTACAGTGCTTATTCAATCACAGAGGCCCTTGGACTTTTTTGCTTTGGCAGTGATAAGAAGGGAAAAGAATCCAAAGATAGATAATATACAACAAAAGCCCTAGGTAGTAAGTAGTATGAATTCAAAAGAAGTAAAGAATTTTAATCTTGTCACCAGTCTTCAGATAAGTTGGAACAAAAGCTCCAAGGTGACTTTTAGTCAAATTCAGAAATTAATGGCTGTAGGGATTAGTCCTGCTATACCTTATGGTGAACCCTTGGCTTGGCTCTCACCTTTTGGGTACATGCTATTTTCTTTCTTGCTATAATTATAGGCAAAATAAAACTGCATTTTAATATTTTTATGGCAGTACTGGCAATGAAATCTAGGGTCTTGTACATGCTAGGCAAGTGCTCTCCTATTGAACAATAACACTCCAAACCCTTATGTTTATAAATATGACTATAGTTAGGCCATTACTCCTCAAGTGCTAGGTGGATAAAAATGGAGAGGCATGTTAATCTGTTTGAGACAGAAAACACTAAGACAACAGAGGCTAGTTTTAGAGTTTGGAGAGACAGCTCTCTTTCCGTAGAACATGCTATACTGTAGTGGTTCAAGTTATGTTCGGGAGGTTCTTTCATATTCATGACTGGGCAGATACCATGCTGGTTGTAAGAGTATACATAATTTCTTGCACAATGAATTGTCTATTGTTTATTCTGACTTAGATTGTGTTTTGCTTTGGAAAGTCTAAAAGTAGGTGAAAGAATCAATTCATAGTATACCAAAGTGGGGGAAAATTGGTCTGCTACTTTTATTTCCCGGTGTTGCAGTAAAGAAAAAGCAAATGAGGAGTGTTTTGTTGCTGTCTGTGTGGAGATAAATAGGACTCTGTCAAAGCTGTGATAGCTGTTGGGCGGAGCCTACAAGAAGGGACCCCAAGCAGCATAAATGGCCGTTAGTGAAGACAACAGCAAGAGGAGTTGTATAGACGCTTTTACTTCCTCATTCATGAGCCTTAACTGTTCATGACAAGCCAGGCTCTGGCTAAGGTTGTGGAAGTGGTATTGAGCTCTGAAATGAGGACTGGGTTTTCAGCGCCCTGGCCAGCCATCTCTGCTCTAGACTTTACAGGACAGCAACCTCCAAGAGCCTGATGCATCTCATTTAATATTCAGGATTTTTTCTTTCAGCTATAAAATTAGAATGGTTGTTATTTTCAGGATTCAATGTTATTTTTAGGATTAATAAAGTCAGGTTGTTTGCAATGCCTGATACAGATCAAGTTCTAAGTATTGTTAATTTTAAGTATCGTCAGATTTTTTTTTTTTTTAATTCAGACTTCTCCTACACGTGGGTTATGGGGGCTGTTGAGAGAAGTAACATATATTTGTAATCTGAAGGGGGTTGCAGTCCACTGGGACAAGAGACCTGCCCACAAACACCTATGATGTGGGCTAGAACAAAAATCATTGAGCTGGTAAGAGTCAGATATACAAGGGCACCAAAAAAGTGCCACAATAAACTCTACTGGGGAACAAAAGGAAAAGGGGTTTTTAGGGCAGGGATCATTAACAATGGTCCTGAAGGATTCAGGGCAGTTGTTTCAGATCCTGTTGATGAGAGATATCCAGGAATATGCCTTGAGAACCAGGTCCTTGAAAGGGGTTAGTAGAATGCAAAGGAACTAAGCATTTTTAAAAGTATAGAGAGACCCAGGAAGAAAAGCAAGAAAACTATGTCAGGCTAACTCTCAAGGGTAGGGCAAAGTCTAATTACCCAAATTGAATTCTGGCCTCTGTAACGGGCCCATGAAGTCTCTTGAACCCATAAAGACCTGCTGTAGAAGCAGAGGCATGCCTGAAATAATTAGCTTTGTATTTCAGCTCTTGTTTGGGAATTCCTGGTTTGTATCAGCTGTTTCCTCAGAAGCTGAAGAGGTAGTTTGAGAATGGTCTGAAAATTGCCTGGATGGTGGCAGGGCAGGAAAATGCAAAATCAATAAATAATCAGGGCAAATTTTAATTGAATATATTTCTAAGGCCATCTGACATGTGCACTTCAAGTCTATTCACTAGAGAAAGTCAATGCCTCCCTCATGTAGGTTTCTTGGTTTCTGGGGATAGACCAAAAATGGGTGGTTGCATTCTTTCTTTAGTAGGTAGCACATTCTTTCTTGAAGAAGGAAGTGCTTCCTGTAGCACTCTGGCACTCCCTCCTTAATTAAACTATATTCTAACCTTTTTATTATGTGCATAAAAGAGTGTTTAGTTTGCAAAAACTTAGTTTTAACACTTTATGGAAAAACTCAGAACAGGAGGAAGACATGTTCGTTTGATGTGATGCTAATGAGTCCTTCAAAACAGAGGTAGTTACTCTAAGAAAGGAAGAGACTTGAGCTCAGTAAGTTCTGTGTATTACGAAGTCTCAAGGTCAAAGGGTCATAGGATATGAATCCTAGAGATGGCTGTGTTGGTTTTATTTGTATTTTCTCGAAATATTGCCTTTGCACATCTGTGTAGCATTTATGAATTTTTATTTGAATTTTTGAGGGAGCTTTAAGCTTAGATTGGGCTTAGAAAGCAAAATACTCCCATGCCCCAAGCAGGTGGAAGGAATCAAAGTGAGAAAGCCCCCTTGGGGAGGGGATTTCTTTGAGTCCTTTTCTTGCAGATGTCCCACTTTGCCTTTGGTTCTGCAGCCTTGGAATTTTGGTGGGTTGGCTCTTGCTTCCTTAATTAACCTTTGCATAGACACTGTTGCTCAGCTGAAGAAAGTATCTGAACAATTTTGTTTCTATGTGGGTTTAATTAGTCACCTTCCAGGTGCCCAATTCTGTATTTGATGCTTCCAGGAATATATAGAAGATTTATGAGGCACAGCCTTTGACTTTGGAGAGTGCCAGAGTGCTACAGGAAGCTGCTAAATAAACATTAGTGTATATGAGTCTCCTGCAGAGATTGTCAACCAGGAACCCCTCCTGGAGATGCTGTTTCTGCAATGCTGGATGAAACCCATCAAAACCTACATTTTAGGAGGTAAACCAGGTAGATCTGATTCATACTGCTTATGCCTCAGACTTAGGAAGACAGTAGTTTATCGAGACAGCATGACCCACTGTTCTATTACCAGGTGATTTGAAAGATATTTGCATTTCTCAGTCATTAATGTATAAAGTTATGACAATGATGACTATCTCCTAGGATTGGTATAAAAATTAAACTATCCCCGTTTCTAAAAGGTTCTAGAAATACACATTTTGTTACCATCCTCTTCAATAACCTAGTTGTGTAGATAAATAGGCTATTTTAGCTTTAAAGTGTTTTGGTTTTTTTTTTTTTTTTATTTGCCAAAATGAGAATGATGTTTAAAATCTCTTCCACACACCTGGTTCTTTGTTTTGCCTAAATTGCATTGTTAATTTTCTGTTTGCTTGTGTCTTTAACTGAAGGCTTTGGCAATATGCAGTGGCTTACTCAACCCAGAAACTTGGAGGTATTGCCTCAGGTCATAAAATTACATAATCTTCTGAGGTCTAAGACAGAGGCTGGATTTGGGGTTCAAGTGTGTTACGCAGAAGGTAAGAGAGAAAAGCTACTCTCAATGTTTTGGACAATGTTTTCTGGAAATTATAAAAGTGAGCCACGAGAAGTTAGTATAGGGAAGAGCTCAGGGGTAAACTGCACTTTGAGGAGCAGTCAGGGCACTGTCTGTCGAAGATAAACTTCACACCTAGTGGTCCGTTTCCTTGGTATATTATGAGGCTAGAGCAGAAGGTCTGCCTCTTGATTTATAGCAGTCCACAGTCATGCTGGTATATAACTTGAGAGTGACTGGCCATCAGAAAGCTAAGAACTGCCTCAGGGATTGATCTCCATATAGCTATCATTATCTAAGGAGAGTTTAAAATCTGAATCAAAAGTGCTGGGGCCACAGGGAGAACAGAACAGAGATGGCCAAGGTGCCAAGAGGAGTTAGAGTTTGAAGAACTATCAGGGTAATGCTAATGGATTTTAATCATCTTGTAATCAGTAGAAACTGAAGAACAGATAGACATGGGTAGTGCCATTTAATAGTACATGCTTTGAGGTCCTCACCCTGAGAAGGCTGTAATGACAACAGTTACATCTGAAGCCATGCTACTCAGCAAAGCCAAATAAATAACCTTTGGATATTCACTCTAGCACTTGATTCTAGCTTCTACTTTTTTCCAGACCATAACCATCCCACAGAGTAGGAGATGAGCCTTTTGCTTATTCGAATGTTGTGAAGCTCCTCTAGGACAGGGCTCTCGGTTAGCTCTAGAGTAGCAGTCATTTGGATGTTTCTCCCTTACAGCCTCACTCGGAAGGAAGGGACTTTAGGAATCATCCAGTTCAATGCCTTCTTTTTCTGAAAAGGAATCATACCCAGAAAAACTGTATAACCTTTTCAAAGTCACAAGGCTGCTCAGTCACAGAGCTGTGTCTGGAACCCCAGCCTCTCCTGCCACTCACATTCTCTGGCTGTGCTTTCTTATGATGATTGAATACTTGCTTGAATTTTCATTTGTCTCCCTAGGAGTCTAGATTGATGTGTGTGCTCAGGCTGGGCAGACCACTGCTCAGTAGTTCAAATAGAACAGACTCACTTTGCACTTGCTTTTTGAATGCTAACCACAGAGCATGGAGATAGAACTGACACTTGCTGCTCAGACTGATGACAATTTCATTAACTGCGTTGTTGGGCTTTAGCAATCCACTCATCTCGTCATTGAGCTAAACTTATTCTGGTGAAAAGTACATGAGGATATTTGAGCATTCTATAACAATGAAATCATTGTTGAAGTTTCAACAAATTCGCATTATATATTCATGAATACTTAAAGGCAGAACAGAACCTAATGTTGGGGTCCTAGCATCCTTCTTCATCTACAAACTTACCTTTAAGAGTATACCCAAGGCAATCATTTGTCTAGAGCTATCCTGGAAACAGCTTGGCAGTAAAAGATAAGCATCCACCCTTTGCAGGCTGCTGTCATGAAATGCATGATAGGGGCAGTCAGTGGCCGTGACCACACACCCACCGGCCAGGTGGTCCTTGCAGAAGGAAAGAAACAAGGACAGTTTCTCTTTGGTTTCTCTTCCCTTCCCTGCTCCACCGTGACTATTTATAGCCCTACTTTGAAGCTTGGGTTGGAAAGGGACCTTTAACAGCATCAACATGTTTCATTGTGTAAAGTTAAAAATATATATTTTGATGTCATAAAGGAATGGACTCAGGACCTCTTCGTTTAGAGGGGAACCTATTACAATGCAAATCTCTGTACAGTTGAGTCTGTGTTATAGCTCAAAGCTTATTTATTTCAGTGAGTAAAGCTATTTTCCTTTTTATTTAGTTTTCTCAGACTCTGAGAGAGAGATTCCTAGATAACATCTCCTGTTGAATGGATCAAACAAACCTCTTATATTATGGTATAATTTCTTTCCCTCTGTCCTGAGTATTCACCCCCCTTGTAGTGCTAATTGATCTGCCAATAGTCAGTCAGATCTTCCCTTGTAAAATATATATGGAACAAAGGCTCTTATGTAAGGTGGGCCCTTTATTTCTGATGTTCCCCTAGTCTATTTACTAGCTTCACTTTAAAGGAAAATAATAATATATCAATATTGATATGCTTATTCTAATTCATTCAAAGTACAGTTGTACTTGTCAGAATCTAGGTGGCATAGACCAACGAGGTTTGTTTCTTGCTGACACCACAAGGTGGGCTAGTTTACCTGCACTGTCGTTCATCCAAAGAGCCATCCTTTAAAACATGGCTAGTACCTATAGAAGGGGAAAGAAGAGGTTGTACACCCATACCATAGCTCTTAGAGCTTTCCTTTGAGAGAACTAACATCCTAGTAAAGATACATGGGCACATGCCGTATTGGAAGTAGCAGAAAATAGAATCCGATCATGTGTTCAGCAGAAAATAGGCAACATCTGTTGAGCAGCAATAATGACTACCAATAATTTCCTAAAGCATCTCACTCATTTCTGAATATTTACTGTAGATGTTTGCTTGACTACTGGAATGGTAAAAGTCCAAATTTTGGACTTTACATGGTTTTGTTTTTCTGGAGGTGGGGCTGGGGAGACAGAATTGTATACCACTCGGTTATTTATACAGAAAATCAACACGTTCTAAGATTTTGACATTTTAGAACATGTGGGAAGCATAGAAGCTCTTAACTAGAGTTTGTTCCCCACACAGTTTCATTTGCAGCTTCCAACACTGCCCTTGCTACTTTTGTAGATTCTTGGTGGCTTTTAGGATCCAGCACTTGAGGTTTTCTACTCTGAGAGTTACCATTCCAAACTGACGAGGACTATGACTTCCATCAGTTATACAGACAAGGAACTGAAACAGTAAGTGACAGAGGAAACACAAGTTAGTAAAGTATTAATAATGATGCAAATGAAAGCTAGGTTGATAGGTTAAGAGATAAAAATGAATAATCTCAGAAAGTTGGTTCGAGAAAGATAGATTGGACAAGGCAAGCTAGAATTTAGAAGGGAAGATGGAAGCAGCATTAACCTGAGATGGGAGTTTTAATGAAAAGCCTGGATTTGGGGACATTTTAAAGCTGTGAATGGAGAAGACACAAAGTAGCATAGACCTGAGAAGTTGGGCCCATACACAGTATATGTCTCTAATGAAAGAACTGTGTTTCCCACCCCAAGTGCTTACAGAAAACACATAGTACATAGCAGCTTGTGAACATTTGGGGCTTCTGTGCCTGTAGGGGTTGACTCTTAGAATCTGCATGGAGAAAGAGTCTTGGACTGACCCACCATGGACTGTACTTATGCTAGGGATGAGTGAGATTTACTGTGTGACAGAGGGTTGGTTACTTACCTAATACAAAAGTACGGAGATGGGAGAAGCTCTGGTTTCTGTTTTCAGTATCAGAAGTGTTGACATTACTATATATCAGAAAAACAACAACAGGGTATTTATCCATCGTTATCTATTTTGTCTGTTTAGAGGGAAAAGGAGTATATAAGAATATATAGAATCATCCAAGTATTTGACCCCTTCCTTTCCCTCGAAAAATACTGGGTACTGACGTGCTATGATGAGAGTCTCTTCAAGCACCTGGAGATTTACATTTTTACATAGAACATCATTACAGTCCTTGGAAGAGATTGGTTTGAACATCAGAACAAGTTCATCAAAATCCAGGTCAAAAAAGGAACAGTTTAATTCTGGGAAATGTAGGTCAAGTGAGCCAAACTATCCTTTTGAGACATCCACCTAAGCCACTTGTAGACATAATGCATTTTCTGTAAAGGGCTATCATACAGATATGCAGATTTAAAGCTATGAAAATTGATTACAGAGCATGTGGAGGAAGCAGCTGTGAAAATGTCTTTATCTTAAAAGACCCACAACAACAATTTGCCCTTTATTTAGTCCAGGGTTTATTCGCCCTTCTGCCAAGTCACCAGGTGACTCAGGTTCTTCAGTAAGCACCGAACTTGCATATGCAGATACAGCAAGTTTGCAAACAAGGTTTAGGTAGGCCAGCAGGAGTGTTAGATTCTGGTCTGGCTCTGTTTACTGTGTGCTCCTGGGACAGTTATGAAGCCTTCTAGGGCCTCTCCTTTTCTCCCCCATAAAATCACAGATTCTGATTTTATGACCTCGAAAATCTGTTCTAGTTTTATTACTTTATTAGTTTGCAGTTCTCAAATTTAAGATTTCTTTGGCAAACCTATACAAATGTTCAAAATCTTCAAGTAAACAACAGATAGACCTGCTGCTGATTCAAAATCCTTTCAGATAGTCCCTACCTTCCCTGTTTTTTTTTTTTTTTTCTTTTTTTCCATTGTTTTTAGTTCTGTTCTCTTTTTGGTATAAAGAAAACTTATTTGTAAATTAATTCTTCTCATGCTGCTGTCTGACTCATTTGGTGATGTTACAACCCACAGCTTGACTTTTCATTTTGATGAAATTGTGATGTCACATAGTTTGATTCATCCAACTAAATTAAGCAGAAGAAGCAAGATAATTACAAATGAGAGTGTTTCTATATACATGTGACTGGGATAGCCACATGGAGGGAAGGAAAACACAAGGAAGACATTCCTTGAGGTGAATTTGCTCCATGCTATTATGGCTTTAGACACAACACTGTTTTAAAGATCATAGTGAGTGTTCAGATCTGCCCCTCAGGGAGGAGGCAGCCAGTGTCACCTGTTTATATCATACAATAATCAACTAAATGCTATATTAGGCCTGTGTTCTTTGACCACAATTCATTAACCTCAGAGGTCTTACTCTTCTTTACCTTTTCAGTCATCTTTATTTGTAAATTCTATCTCAAAAATCCTTGAGAGTATGACTACAGAGTTATCTTCTGGTTCATGGATAGAAAGGTCATGACTCCTGTCTTAGTCAGGGTTTCTATTCCTGCACAAACATCATGACCAAGATGCAAGTTGGGGAGAAAAGGGTTTATTGAGCTTACACCTCCATGTTGCTGTTCATCCAGAAAGGAAGTCAGGACTGGAACTCAAGCAGGTCAAGGAGCAGGAGCTGATGCAGAGGCCATGAGGAATGCTGCTTACTGGCTTGCTTGCTTCTCCTGGCTTGCTCAACCTGCTTTCTTATTAGAACCCAAGACTACCAGCCCACAGATGGTACCACTCACAAGGGGCCCTACCCCCGTTGATCACTAATTAAGAAAATGCCTTATCACTGGATCTCATGGAGGCATCTTCTCAACTGAAATTCCTTTCTCTGTGATAACTTCAGCTTGTGTCAAGTTGACACACAAAACTAGCCAGTACAATTGACCCCTTGTCAACTTGACACACAAATACATCACTATTAAGCCTCAACCCTTCTTTCTTATTTATCCCCAAGATTTAAATAACTTTAAAAGTTCCACAGTCTTTGCAAATTCTTACATATCAAAATTTCAATCCCTTTAAAAATATCCAATCTCTTAGAATTCAAAGTCTTTTTACCATTAGAAGTCTCTTAACTGTGGGCTCCAATAAAATACCTTCTTCCTTCAGGAAGGAAAATATATCAGGGCACAATCACAATCAAAAGCAAAACCAAACTCCAACTGTCCAATGTCTGGGATCCACTCACGATCTTCTGGATTGTTCCAAGGGCTTGAGTCACTTCTCCAGCTCTGCCTTTTGTAGCACACACCTTGTCTTCTAGGCTCCAGATGCCTGTACTCCATTGCTGCTGCTGTTCTTGGTGGTCATCTCATGGTACTGGTATCTCCAAAACACTGCTGTCTTCCACTGCAACTAGGCTTTACCATGGTGCCAAGCCTTTGCATGACCCCTTCAGTCCTGGGAGATCAATTGCAACTGAGGCTGCACCTTCACCAATGGCCTTCCTGAGGCTTCTCACAGTGCCCAGACCTCAGCTGCTCTTCATGACTCCTTCATGCCTTCAAAACCAGTACCACCTGGGTGACTCTTATACATTACCAAGTCCAGCCACCACACAAGGTACAGCCTTGGCTGTCTCTGGAACGCAGCCTCTGTGCTCTCAGAAAACACTTCTCAGAAGATTTCACCTCATTGATGCTGGTCTCTTCCCAATCACCACCAATTTCCCAACTCCAGCTAACAAGCATCAATAGTCTCAGTAATGCAATGGTTTTGCTTTAGTAGTTCTGGTATCTTGTTAATCACAGGTGACCCTTCAGGCCCAGCTAACCAAAACCACAGAATCTTCACAGTCAAAATAGCAACAGCCCTGATAATAGTCTTTAATCTTCCCTCTGAAATTTCACAAGCCAGGCCTCCATCTTCTGCACTATTCTCAACATTATTTTCCAAGCTCCTACACAACATCCCGCAGAGCTCTTAACACCAAATGGATGTTCTAGCCCAAAGTTCCAAAGTCCTTCCTCAGTCCTCCCCAAAACATGGTCAGGTTGTTATAGGAATACCCCACTCCTGGTACCAATTTGTCTTAGTCAGGGTTTCTATTCCTGTACAAACATCATGACCAAGATGCAAGTTGGGGAGAAAAGGTTTTATTGAGCTTGCACCTCCATGCTGCTGTTCATCATGAAAGGAAGTCAGGACTGGAACTCAAGCAGGTCAAGGAGCAGGAGCTGATGCAGAGGCCATGAGGAATGCTGTTTACTGGCTTGCTTGCTTCTCCTGGCTTGCTCAACCTGCTTTCTTATAGAACCCAAGACTACCAGCCCACAGATGGTACCATTCACAAGGGGCCCTACCCCCTTTGATCACTAATTGAGAAAATGCCTTATCACTGGATCTCATGGAGGCATCTTCTCAACTGAAATTCCTTTCTCTGTGATAACTTCAGCTTGTGTCAAGTTGACACACAAAACTAGCCAATACAACTCCTAAAGAAAAAAGAGCCATTTTCTCCTCAATGCCACCCTTACCCCAAACCATAAGGATGGATTAACTTTGAGAATGCATATGATTTTAAGTTCACTTCAGAAAATGTTAACAGTGACATGAGCATTTGTTGTCCTTTGCCTTTGATAGGAATGCTTTACGACTGTGATGAAATCCAACGTTTAGTGTGGCCATCTCCAAGTTAAGCCATGAATGATCAGCTGTGGTAAAGAACACCTTCAGTTTTCACGGTAACAGAAATGAGTGGTTGCCCCTTCAGAGGATTGCTTGATGTGAAAATTTCCAGAGAGATTTAGACAGGACAAGCAATTGAAAGTTAAGATGAGAAAGTTAAATTATATAGAACTCTGCAATCTTGGCACAGCTGAGACACAGAAGGTTTTATTACTGACAAGCCAAACTAGGTGTGTTTACCCCTCAAACTTAGTAGTTCTGAATACACATCTACTGTTTCCCAGTTTCGAGTATGCATCTTAACTTCACAAAAGAAATTCCCTTTCACTCTATGTTTGAGGAATGAGATGTTGAATTAATATTTAATAGCACCTCTTTGGCTCTTTTAATCTTTACCAGTACCTTTTCATTTTCATTTCAAGATAGGGTCATGTTAGGTAGTTCAGGCTGGATTGGAGCTCCTATGTAGCCCACTCTGGCCTTGTATTTGGGGCAATCCTCCTGCTTTGTTTCAAGAGCCACTATTCCCACTTTTCCTGAGTACTTCTGACCATTTGGCATCCCATAGTGGGTTTGTCATGTCAAGATTCTATTTGTACCTGTTCTTTCTACCTCTATAAGCATCAGTCAAGATTAGCTCTTATTGGTGATGTACAAGCTCTGATTACAACTTGTGCTATTTAATCTCCATTCTGTGGGATTTTTGTTACAGCAGCCTGAAATGACTAAGTCACATGAGATCTTACAACAGAAAAATGACTCAAGATAAAAGTGAAGAAATCAGGAGTGGGATAATAACGTACCAACATCAGGTCATTAGTTGGCAGGTGTGGCCGTAATACTGTAAGATGTTAATGTGTTGTGCAGGGAGGGGCTGGATCTGGGCACTGTTGGCACTACAACACAACTTTTCTTTAATAATTAGAAATTATTCAAAAATTTAACAAAATACAATAGGGTAAGTAAGAGAACTGGAATGTGAAAGACTAAGAACTTACAGTACAGTCATGAATGAAAAGGGAGCAGGGATGAATTATATAGCTATTATACCCCAGAAAAAAATATACAAGAATTTCTTTAACATTATTTAATCCAGTTATGATCTGCAATGTGATTGTAGACTCTTGGTGCCAGAGGAATAGACTGCTCTAGCTGACTGCCCTCTCTGAGAGGTAGTCTTGCTGTGGGCAGGGCAGACTTCAGCACTGACAAAAGGTGTGGTTTATGTGGGAGACCTACTTCATAAGAGCCCTTGGTGGCCCAGCCACTTCCTCTTACTGAGTCTTTATGTTGTCTTGGTGTGGAGGGTCCTTCTTGAGTGTGTCTGTTTGTGGGCTATGAAGCTTACTTGCTAGGATGACCAAGACAACCTCAAACTTCTCTTCAGCTTAACTGATCTTCAGTCTTGTCGGTTGTAAAACTTGTGAAAGCAATTCCTTTTACTCTTTGGAATGTAAATTTTTTTTAAGAAAGGTGGTGTTAGAGCCATTCCTTTGAAATGTAATTAAGAAAGACAGCGTCCCTCTCTTCTACTCCCTCAGGCAAGTCAGGAGCCTACCTTTCTTTAGCTAACATTGCTGACCCAATCCACAGGCCAACATATCTGCTAAGAGCTTCCACTGCCTCTGAGGGTTCATCCCTGTGCTTAAAAATCCTTCTGCTTTTTGTTTTAAGGTAGCTGACTTCAGTCTCCTCCACTATAACAGTCCTGGCTCCAGTTCTTACAGTTTTTCTGTGTTGTTTATAACAACTACCCAGTGAGGTTTTGATATCATTATTGCTGCTGCTATTGTTGTTATTTAACTCATTTTTGATTCTTTGTGAATTTCACATCATGTACCCCAATCCCACTCATCCTGTCCTTTTGTCCCTGCCCTCCACCCTTGCAGCCTTACCCCAAAGGGAAAAAAACCAAACAAACAAAACCAAAACAAAACAAAAAAACAAATCTCATGTGGAAGCTATAGTGTATCACAAGGTGTCCCACACATCCTTACTTGCAAATGTGCATTGCAATGAGTCATTGGTCTGGTTCGAATCTCTGGCTTCTGCTTCACTGTCAATATGGGAACCTCACTGGGACTCCTCTTGGATATCATGTTGTTGCCTTGTGTCATGGAAATCCCTCAGCTTTGGATCTGCAGGACTGACCCTTTTATGTACTCTAGCCATTTATAGATTGGGTAGATTTTGGGGGTGGGCTATGAGGTTTTGCTTTTATACAAGAAGAATGCATAGCCTGGCCAGATTTATAGAAGAGTGAGCAGTATAGAGAAGAGAGATTTTGAGGGTCCACAGAACTTTCAGAAGGCTGTTGGCAAATTTTTTTGGGGGGGGGGTGATTTAAACAACTAGTTTAAACAAGTAGTTTAATAATGGAAGAATCTGCATAATTATGGTAACAGGGCAGGTATACATAGTCATGCTTCCTTTTGAGTTACATTATATTCCTAAATTTTACCTTTTTGTTCAAATTCATCTAGCCACCTTCTTAATAACCATCTCTTAGTTTCTGTGAATCCTAGTGGGTTGGTGTTGCATGTAGCTTTTGCCATCCCACCTAAGCTCTGAGAACTCACTATCAGCCCTTTATGGTGCATTTACACAATGGAGTACTACTCAGCTATTAAAAACAATGACTCCATGAAATTCTTAGGCAAATGGATAGAACTAGAAAATATCATCCTGATTGAGGTAACCCAATCACAAAGGAACACACATGCACTCACTGAGAAGTAGATATTAGCCCAAAAGCTTGGAATACCCAAGATACACTTCACAGACCACATGAAGCTCAAGAAGAAGGAAGACGAAAGTGTGGATGCTTCCGTCCTTCTTAGAAGGGTGAACAAAATACTCATGGGAGCAAATATCTAGACAAAGTGTAGAGCAGAGACTGAAGGAAAGGCCATCCAGAGACTGGCCTACCTGGGGATCCATCCCCAGGCACTGTCCAAACCCAGACACTATTGTGGATACCAACAAATGATTGCTGACAGGAGCCTGATATAGCTGTCTCCTGAGAGGCTCTGCCAGAGTCTGACAAATATGGAAGTGGATGCTTGCAGCCAACCATTGGACTGAGCATCAGGTCCTCAATGGAGGAGTTAGAGAAAGGACTGAAGGGGCTTAAGGGGTTTGCAACAACAATATCAGCCAACCAGACCCCCTCCCCCCTACACATGGAGAGATCCATGGCTCCAGCCACATATGTAGCAGAGGATAACCTTGTCATGCATCAATGGAAAGAGAGGCTAGATGCCCCAGTGTAGGGGAATGCCAGGGTGAGGAGGAGGGAGTGGGTGGGGGAGCACCCTCATAGAAGCAGAGGGAGAGGAAACTGGGAAAGGGGATAACATTTGAAATGTAAATAAAGATAATATCCAATAAAACAAAAAACAAAACAAACAAAAGGAAAAAAACAAAAAGACACACACACACACACACACACACACACACACAGACAAGTTGCTCACTTTCAACTTGCCTTCTGATAGAATTGCTGGGTGCTACTATCTCCTGCCTAGAAAAGCATGCCCTTTATCAATATTCTTATCTCCTCACCTCTCCACTCTAAACTTTAGTTGCTCAGATACATCTAGACCCTGCTAAACATCCCTGACCACTGACCACTGCCTGTCGGATTGGTCACAGGCTACCTCTCAGGCTCTTCCTGAGATCTCACATGGCTTCTTGGTTTTTCTCTCTCCAAAACCTGGTGAACTCTCTTCTCCTTTCCTTGTCTCTTTGACTCCAGAGACTCAGAAGTCCTGCCTATTCCTTCCACCCAGCAATTGGCCCATGACTTCTTTACTGACAGATCAAGGACCAAATGGGGATCAGGACAGCATCAAAACCACTTCTACAGGTTGGAGCAAAGAAATCCTGTATTCATATTAACCTTCTTTCCTTAACTGCAAAAATCAGGGAACTCTGCCTCACCTAGCACAACGGATGTTCCCAGAACCGATTATGATGGAAATCATCATCTTACAACTTGAAAGGTCCAAATGCCCAGCGTCTGGTGACCTCTGATCTTTCTTGCACCTTTCCTTGCTTGATTCTCATTAGCACTTCCTGTTCCCGTCTGCAATACAGTTTCTCCTCAGAGCTCATGAACTTCATCCACCCTTCTGCTTGGGAAACTCCCTTGAAGTTTTCTTATATAGGGCCCCTGCTTAGGTGTCAGTTCCCCACCTGGTGCATCTTATTGAAATTAGAACCGTTTATCACATTGTAACCCCACATCCTGCCATGTTTCTCCTCACAGTGCCTGTCATTATTCTTCTTCACATTTATTTATCATTGTTTGCTTTTATTCCAGAATTCTAAGTACCACAAGAGTAAAATATCATCTATTTTAGTCATTGCTGTATTCCTAACACTCAGAACTGACTGGCACATGGCAGGTATTCAATAGAAATGTTTTCAGTAAATAAGAGGACAGAAGGGTTTGCATATTAACTTGCTTTGAAAAAAAAAATCACAAAGTTGGAAAGCAATTTAGGAGACAAGGCTGGAGAACTTTGGATTTTTTTTTTTTTCTGTTTCTTACTTCTGCACATACTTCACATACTTAAATTTCTCTTCTGTCTTTCCCAAACTCCTCTTTGCAAGATCCCCTTTATTGGCCCCTGGCTTGTTTTCATCAACTTTCTCTTACCAGATTTCTATCTAATTTCCAATCTCATCTGAAATCTCATTGTCTCCCATTTGCTGCTTAATCTCTGAAGCCTCTCAGTACTCTGTAGCTGTGTCTCCAGAGCATATCCATGCATCACAAGACCGAACAGCTCCAGAAGAGGAGACAGCAGCATAATTAAGCAATGGATAAAAGATTTAAGAAGTTGTGGAATCTTATGAGCTATAACTGGTTTAGAAACTATCAAACAACTTCCAACAACATGATTTTTGTAATGGCTTTGGAAAGCAGTCTCTGGCAAACACTAGAAAACATTGTACATAAATTGAGATGAGGCTCCCTTTGGATAATTCTTCTAAATCATTTTTGACATATGTATTAAGACAAAGCTGAGAGGAAATTCCCTCTAGAAAAAGACCTACAGCCTCTACCCTTCTGATTTTCTCTGATTCCTGATCCTGTCTTACCCCTTTGTTGGATAATTTAGGGCAACAATAGTTTCCATCATCCAGAGTCTGACTTCAGAACCATGCTGATCTTTAAAACAGTTTTCTTTGTATCTTAAATTATGATATTCAAAATTCCCTTAAAAGTTATTCAGTGGAACAAAGAACCATCACAATAGCACCAGGACAGCAAAAAGAAAGAATGGACTAAGACAGGACTGGAGTCAGGTTGATAGATCCACGGAAGCCTCTTTTTTCAACTAGTAAAATAATATATTAAAATCATTATTTCTGAGAATTTGGGGAAAACTAGATGCTGCAGGTGGAATGTCTGAGGATTAAGGAATGCATGGTGGAGAGAAAACCAAGAACATAATTTCTTAGTTCTTGGTTTTTGTACCCTGCAAATGATGTACAGTTTACTTTGAGGATAGCCAGGTAGCATTCCTGACATTGTCCCCAGTCATAAGAAATGAGTCTGCCTGTCATTCTTCCAGGAACACAACCTTGCTGTGCTCTTGGGCTTTGTAGTAGAGACTGATGAAATTCTGTGGCATGGGAATTAATGAATGTGGTATTTATAACACCCCAGCACAAAGAGTTTTGAGAGAGCAATCAGGACAAGACCAGCTTTAGAAATATTAGAAAACATTAGTGCTGCAACCTAGCACCTAAGACTGTAAGAGCCCTCCTGTGCTCCTTAGACCACATGGGTAAGTAGCCACTCTTAGAAGAACTTCAGCAACTAGCTAGGAACCATTCACATGACTTCAACAACTGCTCCTTCTACTAAAATTTATTGCTTTCTTTCTTTTTCTTTTCTTACTTATAAGTTTTACTCATTCATTTTACACCCTGCTCACTGCTTCCCCCCCTCCAAGACACGTTGTCCCACAATCCTTCCCTCATCTCCCCTCCTCAGTCTCAATCTCCTCTGAAAGGGTAGAAGGGGCTTCCCTTGGAATCCTCTCACCCTGGTACTTCAAGACTCTGCAAGACTTGGTGTTTCCTCTCCTACTGAGACCAGACAAGGCAGCTCAGCTAGAAGAACATATCCCAAATACAGGCAACAAATTTTAGGGTAGCCCCTGGTCTTGAGACCCATCCCATGGGCAAGCACCAATCCCTGACACTATTAATGAAACTCTGTTATGCTTGCAGATAGGAGCATGTTGTCCCCTGAGAGGCTCCACCCAGCAGCTGACTCAGACAGATACATACACCCAGAGCCAAATAGTAGATGAAGCTTGTGGACTCTTATAGAAGAATAAGAGGAATGATTTCAGCCCAAAGGGGATAAGAATTCCACAGGAATTCCAACAGAGTCAACTAACTGGGACCCTTGGGGCTCTTAGAGTCTGAAACACCAAGCAAAAAACATACATGGGCTAGACTTAGGCCTCCGTACATATATGTAGCGTATGTACAGCTTGGTCTTCATGTGGATCCTAAACAATTGCTTTATTTTTATTGCTGGGGCTCACTGACATTCCTAAAATGTTCTGGAGAAATGATGGAAACCAGTGGTATTTGCAGACAAAGTCAGATTGTAGGTACATAAATGCTATCACTGTCCTTTAGTCTGTCCTTCAATCTCTACTGTATATTGTCCATTCATATTTGGCTTCTGATACAGATGCCATCCCTAAAACCCTAGTTAACATTTATAATTTATTAAGCCACTGTACCACATCATTTTTAGTCTTGTTATTCTTTCCAAACTGAAAGAGATGGTGCTTATGATTTAAATTATTATTTGCTCAAATTCATATAGACATCAAGGTATAGACCTAAGATGAAAATTTGGTTTTATCTGCTTGATTATAAATCCCCAACCTTTAACCTTTTTCCAGTGTAGATCTTTGGATGCCTATAAATGAAAGTGTTTGATAGAAGGTTTAGCCTATGCAATCATTCAAAAATGTTTAGGAAGTTATTGTTTTATTATGCAAATAAGACTTTTCACATGCTGAGAACCTCAAGGGCATATCTTCAATGGCCTTCTAGAAACAACTGTACAGAGAAGTTAGAAAAAATGTTTTAGGTCAAACAGATATTGGTGTGGCCTGAATTTATTTCCTAGAATTAAAAGCAGATAGCCCCCCAGGTCAGTAAATATAGAAAGCAGAGACATTGACAAAGTTGCAATGTGGGAAATAAATTCAAATTTAGTCAAGTTGAATAATCCAAAACTCTCTATAAACTAGCCACCAAAGTTTCCCCTACCTCCTGTGCCCACTTTGCTTTGTTCTAGAAGCCCTTCAGAACTCAGGGTTGCTTTTTCTACCCAGCTTTCTGTCTTGCACTCACCTTAAGTCTTCTTCAACTGCCAGAGAGAGAAGGCAAGTACCAACTCTTCTACTCTAATCCTTTGGGTAGAGCTTTTGCTATCAGCAGTCTCCTCTTCAATTAAATGCCAAGGCTTATAAAAAAGTTGCTTCATTTTTAGGATCTGGATCTACTTAGTCCTCTTTCCCCAGTGTGATAAACTTAAGTTGTGAGGAACCTCGTTTTTCCTCCACCTCCCAGGACCCCTCTGAAGTCAATTAGAGCTGTAAAGCAATTACTTCTAACACTAGATCTTCCTTGAGTCCTTGAGTCTGTTGGGGCTGAGGTAAGAGTTTGAGGGGGTTGGTATTCAGGTAGAGCTGGATGCTTCGTCAGCTTCTGCCATTCCCCAGTCCCCTGTTCAACGTAGAAGATTCGTTTGAGTAAGCAAGAAGGGATTATTATATTCTCTCCCCCTAGGCAGGGCTAGTAAATCTTCAGCCCCTCCAATTTTGATTCCCTGAGTATGCTCTGAGCAATTATAAGTAAAGGAAACACCCAGTGCTCCTACAGTAATAAATTACACTGTGCTCACCTAATTAATAAGGTAACATGCCCTGCCCAATTATAGTCATAAGGTATCAACCATTTAAACAATCTGCTCTTAAAAATTATATCATGGAACTGAGCTCATGGTACACAGTAGGAAAGCACATCACAAAGCTGAAGGCAGGCACACTGAATCCTGACAGGAGTGATGGAGGACCTCAGCTAATGTTTCCAAAAGTGGCGTGGGAATCAATAACTCTAAGCCTTTCCAAGGATCACAGTGATTTGGATGATCTTGAGCAAACCATTTAGCATGTTAAGTCTTTAAGAACCAATTTCATCACTTCTGAAAGATTTCTATTAAACTCTGATAATTTCCTTTTCAGGGATGGTGGTGGTTACTGATAAAGACTTATGCTATGTCATGCTGCATGAACAATAATTAAGAACAATGCTGTTCTTTTTAAAAAATGATTGCCATAACTAGCTCTGGTAATTTCAAAAAGCAGCACAAGGTAACCCTGCTTCAGGCTGCCATCGATGCATTGGAAATAACAGAAACATTATAGCTTTCTTTTTTCCCAATGGAGGGTATGATGACTGTGATGATGTAGAGGTGGTTAATGAAGGTAATACTTTGCAGTCTGCTTGAGAGGCTTTTTGTCTTGGAAGGTATTAGCTAAACATCCATTTATTTCATTTAGATCTCTGCAAATGAAGGAAGAATAAGCTCTCACTGTTCCTATCAAGAAGCATACAATTGCTGGATGACTACAATATGGGAACTGGTGTTAAATGCAGTGTGTTCTCCTTCCTTTTAGGTCTTGTTTATTTGCCTCTCTCCTCTACCCTCTCAGTCTAGCCCACACTTGAGTGTAATAGTCAATCTCTTATCCATGTTTTGCATTATGCTTTGTAGTTCATGTTGAATCTCAAGGAGCTCCTTAGACACACTGTACCTGTAGCGAGACTTCCCTTGAATGAGCCCATCTGATATTCTGCAGGCACAGGTAGATGCCCTAGCATGATGTGGAGTGCCAGACTCCATTCCATTCTATAATAGGGATAATATATAATGAAATCAGTGTTTGTTAGCTTTTGGATTTCTGAAGTTATAATCCCCTACCTGAGGTTTATGACTCTGTGGCTACTACAAGCAAAACAGAATTTCTATGTGTTAGGCTGGATCACTCAGAACCATAGGGACTCTTCACTTGGCATTAGTTGGTCTAGAGTAGTGGTTCTCAACCTGTAGTCATGACCCATTTTAGGGTTAGAACCACCCTTTCTTAAGGGTTGCCTAAGGTCATCAGAAAGTACAGATATTATGATTCTTAACACTAGCAAAATAACAGTTATGAAATAGCAACAGAAATAGTTTTATGGTTGGGGGCACCACATAGCATGAGGAACTGTATTAAACGGTCACAGCATTAGGGAAGTTGAGAACCACTGGTCTAGAGCATAGATAGGAAACAATTATCACCAAGTTCTTACAGGATAAGGGCCAGGTCCTAAAAGAAGCATATTGAGGAGAATCATGGGCCTGGCAAGGATACAATTATTAGAACTACTCTTGTAAATGGCATCTGCTAAAAATGATACATCAAAATAGTTTTGGCCCTATTTTGAAATGGGGATGCCGTAGGTATAATTAATTAACTTCAGATCATTAACACAGACATTTGTCCAACATGACTAATGTCCTTATAAAAAAACTTGGACACAGACATGCACACAAGGAGAGCTCCAGGTGAGGATACAGGTAGGGATCCAGGTGATGTGTTTACAATCCAAGGAGCATCAAAGATTGCCAGCAAAGCCCTAGAAGCCAGGAGGAAGCAATAAACAAATTCACCCTCCGGTCTCTGAGAAGGAAGCAGCTCCATCAGTAGCTTGATCTCAGGCATCCAAGGTCTGGAACTAAAACAGGAAATTTGTGTTGTCAGCTCTCCCAGCTTGGGGCACTCTGTTACAGCAGCCCCAGAAAATGAAGATGGTACCCATGTCATTCCTTGAGAGTCTGGGACAATGATGGCTTTCACGCCAGAGACTATGAGGGATAAAGTTGATTACTCGGTAATGGTTTCTAACAAACATTTGAAGCTTAATACATTTTGGCTATTGTGACTGCATAATTATTATGAATATCATTATATCTGTTTGAAGATGCTCTTATTCCCTTTTCTGTGATTCTCAACACAGCTAGATTATTAAGTTCTAGAGTTGGTTGAAAGCTGACTCCCTCAACTGTGCAGAATGATTCATGGGTTTATAAACCTAAATTTTAATTTCAGAGCTGAGTTAAAGAGATCCGAGCCTGCCTTTGTGCCAGTGCAGAGTGGCAGGGATGTAATGCAATGTAATACACATCCACTGGGAGGTGGCAGGAGAGTTGCCTCCCATAACTTAATCTTTAAAGCTACTTATGGAAAGCTTTTGTTGAAACAGACAGGGCTTCCACGATTAAATTACCATATGTTAAAGGGTTTCATTATGGTGTGATTCTGTTATTAAAATCAGTAGCAAATAAGCAGTGTGGGCTGCCTGGCAGTAAGCAGACATTACCCGAGACCGACATTCTCATTAATAGGCACGAGGGTGTGAATCTTCAAGAAGCTATAAAATAGCATGTTCCCAAAACCATGCAGTTGGTAAGTTGTTCTCAGTTTCCCATTTAAAGTAAAGGGGGTGTCCACTGAGAAGAAGATCCTGAGATCTTGGCAGTTTTTATATTTTGCCATTGGCCACTGGAGAGCCTATAGCTAGGGAGAAGGAAAGACAGAAGGTAGGTAGTTAGGGCCTTGGAATCTGAAAGGCTCTGATGTCCTGATGACAGATAATGGCTTCTGTCTTCCCTTTCACCCTCATCAGTCAGCATCTCATATAAAACATTTATCTTCCCAAGGATGTCTCGGATGTAGGTGAATGCTGGTGGTCCTGGACAATGGAATACCTTTTCAGGAGTCTGTCATAATTCTCAGCATGCCATCTCTCATGGTTGCCAGGAGCTGCTTTGTGGACTTGAGGTTAGCATCTGAGATGGACTCAGAGATGCTCCAAGACTGACCCAGTTCTGAAGTATGAATTTCTGAAATCACTGGCTTTGCTTGACCAAATGGAGCTTCTCAGATGTATTTCTATTTTGAGGTTTTTTTTTTTTCTTCTACTGGAAGAAACCTTTCCATAACTTTTCAAATCTGGTTGATTTTGCACTTGTTATTTGAAAAAGTAGCTGCTGGGAATAATAACTGAAATAAAATTATATCAGACAAATTGTCGTTTCCAGCTAATGTGCTGGAGGAAATAATCAATAGCTGTAGTGTTAGAAAATCAAGTATGTTGACATTAATATTACTGTGTTTTCCTCTTCCCACTAACATTTTAGATTGTGCCTCTAAAGCATTTATTGTTCAAGGCTAGCACTCTTATTTCAGATATATTTCAGTAATTAAACATACATTTTTTACAGACTGCTAATTGTTGTCTCTTGCATGTGGTATATAATTTCATTAAAGTTTATGCTTATTTGAATATGCATGTTTTTTCTTCTTAGTAATGGGAGGTCAGTTATTTTAATCAATAACTGGTTTCCATTTACATATGTATATTTTTCCTCTGCTTACTAATAGGCTGCCACAGCATGTTTTATAGATTTATGCTATTTATGGTGATGTTTACTATTAGTCAAAATACACATTTTATTTTCTACATATAATTTATTTTATGCATTTAGTACATGCAAATTATTAATGAAATGACCAAAGTGCTCTAGCAAATATCTTCCTGAGCTACATCAGTACATAACCACTGGCCATTCTAGTCCCCACTGTGAGAGCCTTGACTGTTGTGACTTAGTTCTAATCACTGCTGTCCTGGGGCCTGGCATTTTCTTTAATCACACAATATTGACATGTATCATTTTGACTATGCTTGATGCAAGCTATGTTCTATAATTTGTTCAATTATTTTGAAAGACTCATGAACTCAGATATTCAGTGACAAGAGTTTTACACTGTAAGTTGAAAGTGTATGCATTATACTTCAGGAATATACCTGCTTTAAAATAAAGCCTTCACGTAAACCCACAGAGAATTTCTTCTGCCCCTTCTCAGTACTCTCACCCATACACGAAGTTCTGTTCCTTAGGGCAGGCATGTCTCATGGTGTCTTCACAGTCCTAGGCCCAGATACTAACTGTAGTAGTGTTGGTACCTGGGTCAAAGGTCAGAGTAGATCTCTGATGGACATGACTAAGGCAAGCCTCAGGAGAGCATCCTCTGTCCCTTTGAGAGATTCTTATTGTCATTTCTAATTCAGATACCTTTCGATATAACTCTGAGTACTATGCTTTTATACTTTAGGTTTCTGATTTATTGATTTCAGGCAGTTATTTATTGCCACCTGTCGCGGAAGATAGGGACTCTAGCATGCTGGAACACTGCCCTGTGTCTTTCTCCCTCTTCAATCCTGTAACTTTCTTATTTTTAGATCTATAGTTTCTCTGCATGATTTCAAATAACAACTTCATCATATATTTCTTGATACATCAAATATAAGCAGTGTCTCTTGACTCCTTATGACGTGACATAAGATTATAATTTTTTCTGCCAAATTCCATCAGATAAATAATTGTTTTCACATTACATAGTTATAATTTTCAACTTCATGGCTTATTATTTAAGAATATTTTTTTTTTAATTTCAGTAGACTGTTTCAATAAGGACTTTTATTTTACCATTGGAAAATGTTTTATTTTTATTTTCTAAAAAGCTATTTTCTGTCTTTTATATTTTTTAGTTTTTCCTTTGGGCACTGGTATTTCCGACTGGGCTTCTTATCTGTCATTTTGCCCTATATGTTGGGATATTACTCACTAGTATCTCCCATGCATGATTTCCTCTGTAGTTTTCATTCCTGGGATCAGTGTTTTAACTTTGAGCTCTCTGTGATTTTAACATATGTGCAATAGGTGTATATATATTTATCTATATGCATATATATATGTATGTGTGTGTATAGTTGCATATAATATAAGTATGCATGTCTGCATATGTATATGTGTATGTATATATGTATGTGTGTATATGTATGTATGTGAATGTATATATGTGTATAGGTATATGTATGCATATAGGTATTTGTATATGTATATGTATGCTTATGTGTATGCATATGCATGTATTTATGTATGTGTATGTATGTGTATGTATGTGCAATGTGTGTGTGTGTGTTTGTGTGTGTATGTATGTGTGTATATATATGTTTGTATATGTATATGTATGTTTATGTGTATGTACAGTATATGCATGTATTCATGTATGTGTGTGTGTGTGTGTGTGTGTGTTTCTCTTCTGGCTCTTTTCTTCCCCTAAATCTCTCTCCACTTACTATTTATATCTTAAAGGTTACCCTTTATCTCTTAAATTCTCTTTATACCCTTTAGGATCATCTCCCCAGTTTGCCTTTACCCTCCTCTAAGTTTGAACATCTCAGGAGCCTTTTCAATGCTACCATCTTCTTACCCAGGCAACATCTCAGCGTCCTGTGCTTTGCATAGGTTTGATTTTCCCAAAATCTTGTTATTTCAAAGGGTGACTACAAACCCAGTGTCTATGGGCTGTGTGTGTCTGCCTCAGTCCTTCTGAAAGCTTTGCTCAGCTTCTTAAGAGAGTTTCCCCCTGGAGTCCATACCACTCCTCTTAGCATATCAGACATAGTGTGCTGTACTTGTTTTTAATCACTCAGCATGGTGCTCTATTCTATCTGGACAGAAGTTTCAGAGTCAAGGATTCCCCAAGGCTCAGTATGGGAAGAAAGTGGCTCCTGCTTGCACTGAGACATCCCCTGAGCTTTCGCTCAGGTTGGGTCTCAGTTTGAGCCTGCCGATTTCTGTTTTGCAGAATTTCAGCAACCTTCCCTAATTTAGAAAAGCAGGTATGCTGTTTCTGATTTCCTTTTGGGATTGCTTTTCTTTGTGCAGCCTTCTTGTTACTTCATCATAATCTTTTTGAGAATGTAGTGGTTAAAGGTGTTTACTCCATCTACCCTTAGAAGATTCCTTTGAGGGTAGACATGTTCATGACTGTCTCAGAAAACAGTAACTCTAAGAAATGCTGGATTTCCCAGAAGATTTCCTTCTTCCTTCAGAGTAGAGCACCATTACAGCCCAGGACTTTTTCAATAAAAAAGGAACTATTCTGTTATGGAAACCTGAGCAGATACAATGACTCCATCTGATGAATTCCTCTATGGCTACCACCTTGTTTCAACACACATTTCTAGAACTATCTTCTTCCTCTCTTGTGTTTATATGGTCCTTTTACTGAATCATTTTGAAGGAAATCTGAGCATTACATTGAAAGAAAAGCTTGAAGTATGGGAATGGATTTTTTTTTCATGTTACACTATGGGACTCCTTTGCCTTTCTGGCTTCCCATTCTGCTATGAGGTGTGTTTGTTTGCTTAGGTTGTAGCTGCTCCCATGGGCTAGGTAGGCACCAGCAATAGCACAAACAACTAAGAGTAGATTATGTCCCTCCCAGTTTTTATTTATTATATTTCTTAAAGGGTAAACTGTTCAATTCATATCTAAAATAACAAGAAACACTTAAGTAAGATATATTACCTTAAAGATATAAGCTGCTTCTTATACACTGGTAGCTTCGCTGTTATTTGATTCTCTCACTTTTCTTCTAAAGTCTTGTCCTACTGGTCATAGGAGTCAAGAGAAAGAGAAAGGAGCTTATGAGCTCAGTGCTGGCTAACAGCTCTTTAAGTAAGGGTTCTAGAAATTCCTATGAAATCCAAGTGTAGCTCTCATAAATATTTTATGAAGATAACTGGAATCTCTTCCTCCTCCTCCTCCTTTAGATCAAGAGAAACACATACACACATATGTGCACACACACTCATACATGCATGCATACACATGATTCCAGTATTGTATACAGCATCACATGTGTCTCAGTGCTATTAGATTTTAGGCAATTTGAGCTCTCATGCTTATAGTAGCAATTCTCATACAACATTGTTTCCAGCTACCATTCACCATCCCATTTATAGGCGTTCAATTATCTATGGAATCATCTACAACATGTAGTTTGGAGCACAGCCTCAGATGTTGATCTTCAGGGGTTATTAGCTATGGCTAAGTAATATGTGGATAGTTTTATGTCAACTTGACACAAACTAAAGTCATTTGAGAGGAGGGAACTTCAATTAAGAAAATTCCTCTATAGGATTAAATTGTAGGCAAGCCTGTAGGGTATTTTCTTAATTAGTTATTGGTGGAGAAGGATCTAGCCCATTGTGGGTGATCCCATCCCTGGGAAGGTGGTCCTGGGTTCTAAAAGAATGTAGGCTGAGCAAGTCATGAGGAGCAAGCCAATAAGCAGAACTCCTCCATGGCCTCTGCATCAGCTCCTGCCTCCCAGTTCCTGTCCTGTTTGAGTTCCTGTCATGACTTCCTTCAATGATGAACAGTGACATGGAAGTGTAAGCCAAATAAACTCTTTCTTCCCTAACTTACTTTTTGGTCATGGTGTGTTACCACAGCAATAGAAACCATAACTAAGACAAGTGTATGTGTCAGAATTGAGAATTTACTCATGTGGGCTAGGTAGCTGCCAATAATTGTACAGATGGCTAAAATTAGATTCTGCCTCCATCACCTAGTTCCGATCCCTGTTTCTATGTATAACATTGCTATCTTTTCCTGGCTTCACAGGTCACTGGTAGAGTTGTCTTGACTGAACCAATGTTGGCTCTGGACCTCACTAGGCACACATTTGCCTGAGGTCCAGACACATTTTAATATTTACACCCCCATCATAGCTCTTGTTCATGGACTAATGGAGGACCTTCCTCTATAGCTTCTTTGCCTATTTTGTTCTCAGCTCTATCTGTGATTAAGTGTTTCAAAACTTTACATTGATAGTCACACTTCTGACCAACGATCTACATGTCTTTTGCCCTCCCTCAGCATGATTCTCTGTCACATATGAAAAGATTCTGATGCCTTTGTCTGGCAGTTCAGCTTCTCCCCAGTTTACCTTCACTACATCCAGGCCACATCTCATTTTACCCTCTCGCTTCTACTTTGTCATGAGCCATTTCCATTGGAAATAATCCCCATCATTTTAGTCACACCAATTATAAAATGCTATTTTCTTCTACTTCAGTTTGGCTACTTTTTCTCTCTTGCCTCTTTGGAACAATCCCCCCTGCCTGGCTTATTCTTCACGATCCTCTCAAAAATATTTATTTAGCCTCCCAGGTTTCCTGATTTTGACCTTTGAGGGTCACTGGACTTCATTTGTATGTGTTCAGAATATTCAATGTATTCTGCCTTATATCATAATTATTTAGGCATTGTTTTTACTTTCTGCCAGAAGATATAAAATTCTGAGGAGCAAAAAAACATCTTTTCTATTTTTAAAGCAGTATTCTTATATTTTTGTATCTTCCCCAATGTGGTACCCACTAAGGATGTTTGAATCCCTTACTCTTGGTGTTTACTGGTAAATGAGAAGTTGAGAACTATAAATATTTTACTCCTTTCTTCTACACCTACTCTCCAAGTCCCAGATATATGCTTTATAATGCCAATCACTGGCTGGCCGTTGAGCTTCCCTCTATTTTCTGTACATGATGTATTTATGATGTGTGAGGCTCATGACCAGCACTGGGACTCACTGGCCCAACATGATGTGTTGTTAGACTCAAATTCCTATAATTGACCCTTGGGTTTCTCTTCACTCATTATTAATCTGGATAGATATACTGTGTGGAAGTCTAGCTCTAGCTATGAGAAAAATACTGTGACTTCTGAATCGCTACACTTAATTTGAAATTGCATTAGTTTCTCTATAATGGTAAATTAAAAAAGAAGCTAGTTCTGTGCTTTACTACCACGGTAACAAAATTTCTTATTTTTTCTTTTCCCATAATTTGTTTACTTATTCACTTTACATCCTGTTGCTCCCCCTCCCTCCTCTTCTCCCATTACCTCCCCCAACAACCTTCTTCTCCTCATTCCCCCTTTCCCTTCTCCTGTGAGAAGGGAAGGCTCCTATGGGTACCAATTCTCTCCAGCACACCAAGTCTCAGCAGGACTAGGTGCATCCTCTCCTCTCTTCTCCTCTTGTCTGGCCTTTCTACTGTGGTTAAGCAAGGCAGTCCAGCTAGCGAAAATGTATCCAAAGGGAGACAACAGAGTTAGAGTCACCGCCCTACACTTGTTAGGGTACCCACATGGAGACCATGCTGCACATCTGCTACATATGTGTAGGGGGCCTACATCCAGCCCATGCACGATGTTTGGTTAGTGATTCAGTCTCTGTGAGTCCCTATGGGCCCAAGTTTGACTCTGTAAATCTTCTTGTGGTGTCCTTGACCACTTTAGCTCCTGCAATCCTTCCTCCTACTTTCTGTATCTGTTTCTATTCACTGCTGGCAGTAGCATGGTAACCAATTTTCGGAGCCTCTCCATCATTCTTGGCTTCCTTATCTTTGAACTGGGGATAATTATTTACTATCTTATTATATAATTATTAGATAATTACCTAATTTGCAGGTTTGCTGTGAGTGTTAAATGACTTAATATAAATAAATTCATGAGAATAGTGTGGGCATGTTGGATGCAAGTTGTCAATCAGCATTCACGAACTACTGTTAAGGAGTGGCCATGGGAATGGCGCTAGACTTAGTCCTCAGCAAGGATGTATCACTCCATGATTAGCTAGGGCAGAAACCGTCATAATCACAGTGGTTGGAGCCTTTCAGTCAAAAGCTTCAACTTCTAATATGTCCTAGGAGACTCTTAGGACCTGCGTTTTTATTCCTGATCATTGTGCTGCATTTCTGCTACTTCTAAAATGCCTTTGTTACTCGTATCTTCAAGCTTCAGGCTTTTATAGATGTTATTCTATATATAACATTCATTCAATTTTATTGTTATTTCTTCAGGAATATCTTCCCTAATAACTATGTCTTTTTATTTAAATTATTTTTCATAAAATTTGTTGGGATCATATTCTTTTCCAAACTCCTCCCAGAGTCTCCCCACCTCCTTTTTCAGCCCAACTTCATGTTCTTTCTCCCCATTCCTCAAATAAAACAGAATAGGAAAAATAACAAAAATGGAAATAAAATCAAGGAAAAAGAAAAAAACTACTGTCAACATCACCCCAAACCAAAAGCACACACACAAAAATCATGTAGTCTGTTCTGTACTGGCCAACTACTCCTGGGCTTGGGTATAGTTGTTATACTAAGTTGACATACTCAGTATAGTTGATATACTCAGTGATATTTCATAGGGAAAAATTGACTTTCCCTTTACCAGGAGGTATCAATGGCAATTAGCTTCTTGGTGGAGTTTATGTTCACTTTGCCTTCTCAGTGATAGGATTTTGTGTGGTTTGAATCTGTTTGGGGCTTGTACATATTGTCACAGTGTCTTTAAGTTTATATGTGTATAAGCTGCCCTGTTATGTCAGGAAGATGTTGTTTCCTTGGATCCATGTACTGCCTCTGGCTACTATAATCTTACTGCCTCCTTTTCAGTGTAGATTTCTGAATCTTGAGGCAACAGGTTTGCAAGCCATCCAATTTATGGCTGGGTGCTCCAAAGTTGTCACTCTCTTCACATTGTACAGTTCTGGGTTTCTGTGTTAATTACCATCTACTGTAATAATGAGCTTCTCTGATGAGGGTTGAGTGGTGTACTGATCTATGGGTATAGTGCTATGCCATTCAGAATCATTTTATTGCTATGTTCATTTACCAGAATAATTCCTCAGAGCCCATAACCTCTCTACTCTCAGATTATTGGTCACTTTAGCAATGTCACATCTCATGGAGTGGGCTTTAAATCCATTAAAAAAGTGGGTTGTTACTCCCACAACATCTGTGCCACTATCACATCAGTATATCTTGCAGGCAGGTAACTGTTGTAGGTCGCAGGTTCTTAGGTGTTTCTCCTTCAATAATGTGCAAAGCACCTTCTATCTCCAAGAATACTAGTCAGGAGTGAAGCTTCTAGTTGGGCATCAGCTTGATTTCTTCTTGGTCAGTGACATTCTAAGGCCATCAAATTATACAGAGTAATCAATAACTTTGGCAAAAACCTGTAGTTTTGGGAAGGAGTTTCTATGGGACCCACTTGGCCAACAACTGGGGCATGGTCTCCTCCGTTATATGGAGACTTAATTGAATTTTCTTTTGTGTAGGTGTATATCTTAGGATGTTTCTACACCAGCAGGTTTCCACATGGCTTTTCAAAGGCCCTTAGTACTAGTTGTCCCTCTCCATATTTCCTCCTTTCCTCTATTGCCCCATCTACTTCTCACATTAATCTTTCTAGTCTAGTTTCTCTTTATCATACTGTATTTTATTTCCCCTTCCTTGGAAAATTCCTCTTTCTCCTTAGTCCACCCATGGTGAGCTACCTAAACTCTGTGACTGTTTATATTTATTCACACAGCTACAGCTCAAATTTTTTCCCCATATGTAAGAGAAAACATGCAATATTTGTCTTATTGCATCTGGGTTACCTGACTTATGATAGCTGTTTCTATCTTATCCATTTACCTTTAAATTAAAAAAAAATTAATTTTTCTTAGCAATTGACTAGTATTCCATTGTATAGATGTACCACATTGTAATTATACATTCATCACTTGTTGGGCATCTAGACTGCTTCTAGCTTCTGGCTATTACGACTAGAACAGGAATGAACATGGATAAAGAAGTATCTTTGTAGTAAGATATAGAGGTTTTTGATTATATACCAAAGAATGGTATAGATAGATCTTTGTGGTCAATCAATTTTCAGCTTTCTGAGAAACCTCCATAGATTTTCATAGGGCCTTTACCAGTTTATGCTCATATCAGCATTGACATGTTTGCCTTCCCTAAATCCTCACCAGCATGTATGTTTTGTAGTTATTGGCTCATTCTGACTGGGGTATAATATAATCTCAAAGTAGTTTTAACTTTAATTTGTCTGATAGATAAAGATGTTAAATATTTTGAAAGTGTTTTGTAGCTATTTGTGTTTTAACTTTTGATAATTCTGTTTAGATTGATACCACATTTTAAAATTTGGTTATTTGTTTTCTTGATGTTCAGGGGTTTTGTTTGTTTTTTGTTCTTTATATATTCTAGATATTAATCCTTCAGCATGTGTATATTTGATAAAGATATTTTTCTGTTCTGTAGACTGCCACTTTGCTTGAAGTATGGTGGTTGTTTGTTTGTTGTTTGTTTTTATTTGTATTTTTGTCTTGTTTGTTTGTTTTCTGTATAGAAGCTTTTTAGTTTTCTGAGGTCCAATGTACTAATTGATAGCCTTAATGCTTGTGCTACTGGTGTCTTATTCAGAAAGTATATTTAAAGAAAACATATAAAAGAAATTTAAATAGAGTCACCATAAAATGGTGGAGACAATGCTCCAACTAACATCTTATGCCACCAACTAAAACTTCAATTGCCAAGAACAGGTTGGTGAGTTGTTGGCCTTAGTGGTTCCCATAGAAACCCCTTTCTAAGACCTCACAGGCCTTTGCCAAAGCTGTTGGTTACTCTGTATAACTTGATGGCCTTAGAATGTCACTGACCAAGAAGAAATCAACCTGGTGCCTAACTAGAAGCTTCACCCCTACTGACTAGTATTCTTGGAGATAGAAGGTACTTTGCACATTACTGAAGGAGAAACACCTAACTAAGAACCTACAACCTACAACAGTCACCTGCCTGCAAGATATACTGATGTGATAGTGGCGCAGATGTTATGGGAGTAACCATCCATTTATGATTGAATTTAAAATCCACTCCATGAGATGGAACTCCTATGTGACACTATTAAAGTGGCGAATAGTCTAGCACTAGATAAGTTATGCGATCTAAGGGAAAACCTTATACTATTATTCTAATAAAGGAACATAGCAATAAAATATGTCATTAAGAGTCCGTTCTCATAGAAATGAGTTCAAGCCTGTTTCCTGTTTTCTCTTCTATCAAGTTCAGGATATTGGGTCTTACATGGAGGTTTTTGTCCCATTTGGAGCTGAATTTTGTCAGGTTTTAAAAAATCATATTTGAGACTTGCTTTGTGCCCTAATATGTGGCCAATTTTGGAGAAAGTTCTGTGGGCTGCTGAGAAGAAAGTAAGATTTTTAGTGTTTGGGTAGAATGTCCCATAGCTATCTGTTGGGCCCATTTGATTTGTGATATGATTTACCTCCAGCAGAATCTCCATTACGTTTGGTCTTGATGATCTTTCTATTGCAAGAGTTGGGTATTAACCACCCACTATCACTATGTTTACTATAGCTCAGTATCACCTATTGTCAATATGTGATATTAGCTGTAGTCATGCTTCTTTTAAGAACCTTTGTATTTGATGCCTAAACATTATAATTGCAATATCCTCTTGATGAATATTTTTAATGAATATTTAGTGCCCCTTTATCTCCTCTGATTAGATTTTGTTTGAAGACTGTTTTGTCTGACTGTTTTATAAAAATAACTACACATGCTTGATACTTGGGTTCATTTGCTTAGAATACTTTTTTCCATTTTTTTACCCTCAAATGGTGTCTATCCTTGGTGGTGATATGTGTTTCTTGATTGCAGCGGAAAGATAGATCCTGTTTTTTTAATACAATTTATTATTATCTGTCTTTTTGTTGGGAAGTTGAGAGCACTGATATTGAGGGTTATCAGTGAGCAATATATATTAAATGCCTGTTGTTTTGCTGTTGTGGTGTGAGGATTTTTTCCCTCCCTCTTCTGACTAACTGCTCTGAGATTATTTATTTCCTGTGTTCTCTTGGGGATAGTTATCCTTCTTTCCAGACTAAAGTTTTCCTTCCATTGAAGTTCTTCTCAAACTTCCAAATTCTGTTACTCTTTAATACAATTTCTTTTATTATCCTTATTGATGCTTCATAACTGTAATTTTCCTACTGTTACAAATTGTAATGCAAATATGCAGGATATCTGGTATGTGACTCCTCTCGGGGTCATGTCCCACAAGTTCAGTACCACTGTTCCTTTTTGGGGAACTAGATTGGTTGACAGAAATTGTTTATATTTGCTTTTATTGTGACATGTTTATCTTTCTCCATGCTTATAGTTGATAGTTTTGTTGGCTATCAAAATTAAGGTTGGAATATGTAGTATATGAGATCTTGTAGAACACTTGTCCAGGCCCCTTTTAGAGTTTCTATGGAAAAGTCAGGTGTTATTTCCTTTATATGTCTTTTTCTCTTGAAGAATTTAATATTTTTTCTTAGTTTCACTCTTTTAGTGTTTTGGTTATTAGGTGTCGTGGAGAGGGTTTTTTTTTTCCCTCCGGTTCTGTATATTTGGTTTTCTGTATGCCTTTTGTACCTTGATAGGCATTTCTTTCTTTGGACTGGTGAGATTGTCCTCTATAATTTTGTTAACAGTATTTTCTGTGCCATTACCTGGAATTTTTCTCTTTCCTTTCTATATACTGTTCACAGGTTTAGCCTTTTCATAGTGTCACAAATTCCCTGGATGTTTTGTGGTTAGATTTTTTCCCTCAGATTTGACACTTTCTTTGACTGAGCTATTCATTCCTTCTCCTAGTCTTCAAAACTTTAAATTTTTGCTTTAATGTCTTTTACTCTATTGCTGAGAATTACCTCTTAGGTTTTTCATTTCCAGTTTTATTTCAGTTTGTGTTTCCTTTAGTGATCCTATTTCTTTGATAAATTCTTCTTTCATGTCTTGAATATTTTATTTCACTCAATTGTTTGTGTTCTCATCATCTTCAGCAAAGAATTTATTTATATCATCTTTAAGGTCTTTGAACACGTTCATAATTGCTATTTTGAAATCCTTATCTTGAACTTAAGCTAAATTTCTCATCTTAGGGTTGATAAGGTTGCTAGCTTCTAGAGGAAGCATATTGTCTTGGTTGTTCATGTTTATGTTTTAGCACTGGAATATAAGTATCTAGAGTTATGATGTTTGAGGATACTTCTTGGTGGAAATATCTGGCCTTTTCTTTGTTGGGTTGGTGTTCCATTCTTTGGTTGCATTTTCCTAACGTAGACCAGTGTGGTGGCTGTAGGGTCCTTGAATCCTAGCACATTGTCTTGGGTATAGGGTCCCTGGCAGAGAACTGGTCTTCATGTTGGCACAGAGTCATAAAGGAATAGAGATGGGCTAAAATGAATAGAATGGAAGGGAAGAACTAGGGGGACCATGAGTCTGTACTAAAAGCCCTAATCTCTAGAAGATGGAAGGGATGGAGGTGGTTGGGAAGAGAGGCTCCTGTGTAGCAGAACTATAAGTCTGTGGAGACCTAAAAGGAAGACAGGAAGGAAGGTGAATATCCCCAACCTGAGTTCCAGCCTACTGTGGCAGCTTTGGGTCTCTAGTAGAGTGAGGTTCTATGGGTAAATGGAGTCACAAAGGAACAGAAAGATGGAAAGGGGACACCAAGAACAGGTAAGGGGACTCTGAGTTTACACTAAGAGACAAAGACCATAGATGGGCTTTGGTAGCCACTTCTTTACTCCTCAAATTATATATATTTCCTATAAATTGTTGTGCTCTAGAATGATGTAAAAACATTCAACATGAAGGAGGAGGATAAGCAATAGGTTATAATAGGTTCTTATGACAATTATAGCAGTGATGTTCTAGAGATTTGTGGTATTTTTCCTCTAATTTCTTAGCTATAACAAACTCTTCCAGGAATATCCACAGAAGACAAGAGCACCAGATAAGTATGAAGTAGTGTTTTGGGGGTTTCTGTCCCACCTTATGTCATTTAGTTCCCAAATAAAAGACACAAAAGCCTTTATATTTATAATAAGCCTTTAAAGCTATAGAGCTGGGCAGATATCAACCCTTTATGCTATTTTGTCTACTTCCCTGTCAGTAACCCTGAGATATCACT